>JADDOH010024634.1:0-450170 GCA_016648135.1 Agrypnia vestita | reverse complement strand
ACTTGTTTTTTTTTTTTTTTTTAATTTAATGGCTTGTCACCCAGTAAAAGGATGTTATTGCCAAAAACTAGTCAATAGGTCATCGACATAAACATTACAGCTCAATGCAATTACTCTCTAAAAATCGTAGTAACACTTTCAATATTTCCCGTCGGCAGTCTGTAAGCAAGAGCTGGATATTTGTAGGGAAAGGGACATTAAGATCTGCAAGATCCTGGAGTAGGGACTGAGTACCGACATTTAAAATGCAATTGAAAAACAAGTGGTTCAAATCCTCCTCCTCTTGTCCACACTCACAGATTGAGGAGTAAGAACATGAATTTTTGCAAGGTGTAAGCGGATAGAGCAATGACCCAGACGCATTCGGCAAACCATTGAATTCTCCCTCTTGCTCAATCTGATCCTGTGAAACCAGGTTCGAGATGGGATAAGTGGCTGAATAGCGGCGTAGTGTCGACCTTTTGACATTTTAGTGAGGTCCCAATGAGACTGCCACTGAAGTGCGGCATCGTTTCTTGTAATATTGAAAAGATCGCTCACTGGAATAGTGGAAAATGTGGCATCCCCCTGTGAGATTGCATTTTTAGCCAGCGAGTCTACCATTTCATTACCAGGGATGCCTTCATGACTCGGAATCCAAGCCAAAACAATTTCAAATTTATCCAAGGAAAGGTCGTGAATTATACTCCGAATTTCCATGCAGATCTGATCATCAGGGTGCCGAAAGGGGCTTGATTTAATTTTGAGCAGAGAACTTAAGGAATCTGAAAGAATAAGGCACTTCTTTGATTGTTTTGGTTTACATGATTTTAGCGCTTCTCGGATTGCCAAGCACTCAGCAGTAAAAATGGATGTCTCTTTAGGGAGTTGAAATATACCTTGGATACCATCATTTGGACAATAACACGCAGCACCCGTACAGCCGGTTGCCTGGAGTTTGGATCCGTCAGTGAAAATTTGAGTCCAGCCATACCATTCTTTATTTATTATTTCAGAAAATATTCTCTTAGGGTTAGGAGTGAATTTGTCAATTCCCAAGGAAATGACTTTAGGGGAAAAATGTGATTAGAAAAAGGAAATTTGTAGATAGGGAGAACAGGGTTTGATTGAACTCGAGGGATGAAACTCCCCAATCTGGAGAAGCTCCGAGTCAAAAGAGGAGGAGTTTTGCCTTTCCAATATGCACTTGACTTTGTGAGATCAAGGAGGGATTGAGAAATAGCAAGAATAGGGTGGTTGTGGACCCTGAAACACTTTATAGTAAAATTGTCAGCTAAATATTGCCTTCTGATTGCGAGAGGGGGCTCCAATGTTTCCACCTGCAATGCATTAATCGGAGATGATCTCATGGCTCCAATAATCAACCTCAAGCATTTTGACTGAATTTTGTCTAGTTTTATTCCTAAATATTTCGGAAGAGGATCAAGCAAAAAACTAGCATAATCTATATGGTTCCGGATAAAGGCATTATACCTGAGTTTCAGAGTTAAAGGATGAGATCCCCACCATACACCTGATGTCGCACGGAGGAGGTTCAATTTCGTTTCGCACTTAGAGACCATGGAGTTTACTTGGGAGGCCCAATTTATTTTTCTATTGAAGATAATGCCTAAAAATTTTATTTCATTGGCGAGTGGGATACTGAAGCCATCAAATGTGACACACGTCTGGGAAATACGATGTTTTCTTGAGACAACTATGGCCTGACTTTTTGAGGGGGCCATTTCGAGTCCATTGGAGATAAGCCAGGAGTTGAGCCCCGAGAGAGCTCTAGCAAGCTTCTTTAAAGCAACATGTATATCCTTATCAGAGCAGTAAATTGCTATGTCATCCGCGTATTGGAGTATGGAGCATATCTCTCGAATGGACTCTTCAAGGTCAGCAGTAAATAAACTATACAGAAGGGGGCTGAGGACCGAACCTTGCGGTAGTCCCTTCCAAAGATTTCTGATTAATTTATGAGACGGACCATCTATTAAGATCGTCCTTTCACATAAAATATTAAAGACTAGTTGTACTAATTTTAATGGAAGACCCAGTTTTATAAGCTTATATTTTAATAAGATAGGGCTCACATTGTCATACGCACCACGAATGTCAATAAAGGCTGCTGCAGTACACTTACCGAGAGAAAGAGATATTCTAATATCTGAGGTACGAATACTCAGGTTGTCAAAAACAGATTTCTTTTTGCGAAAACCAAATTGAGAGGACGAAAGGAGTTCATTATGTTCTGCATACCAATCAATACGGTTTTTAATCATATGTTCAACCACCTTCAGCATGCAAGAAGATAGGGCTATTGGACGGTAAGAGCATCCAAAATCTGGGTCTTTATTTGGTTTTAGGATTGGGAGAACCAATTGGGCTTTCCATTCCTCAGGAATTTGTCCAGTTTCAAATATTTTATTAATGACAAATAAGTCATAATTTAAAGTGGAGGTGGGAAAATGTTGAATCATGATATAGGATATTTTATCCAGCCCGGGCGAGGAATTTTTAAGGTTTTGAAGAGGATAGGTTAATTCTTGAATAGCAAAAGGAGCATCCAACCAAGACGTGGGACTTGAAAAATGAGTTAAAGATTGAGATTCACTGATATGAGGCACATGTGGAGGTGCCAGATTGTCAGCAAACACTCCTAGCCATAGATTGTTGGAAGACCGTTTAACGGAAGGAATAAAAGATGAGCGATACTTACGGATCATTGTCCATACAGTAAAAATAGGAGTAGTGGGGGATATAGAAGTACAAAACTGTTGCCAACCCTTTCTTTTTTTCTTTCTTAAAAATTTTTTGGTTTGAGCCTGAGTTTTTTTGACAACTAAGTAATTAGCCATACTCATATCTTTTTTGTAGGTAGACATAGCAGTTTTACGCCTTCTTACGGCCTGGGTACATTCTTCATCCCACCAGGGGGGAGAGGCGGGGAATTTTGGGTTAGGGTTTGATTTTGGGATGCTTTTGTCTGCTGCATGTTGGATAATTGAAATTAATTGCGAAAATGTTGATTGAATTTCCTCAGAGGTAATATGCAAAGGGAGGGGAGCGGTAGAGGATTCAAGGAGTTCGCGGAAGTGGTTCCAATTTGCTTTTTTAAAATTAAAATTAGGAACTCTTTTTACAGGAGATTTGGGTGATTTTGAGACAAATGAGAGGATTATAGGGAAATGGTCACTAGAGTGTGGATCTCCTAGTATTGACCAACTGGTTGACGCTGCTAAGGAATTGGAACAGATAGACAGATCCACCGCACTGGCTCGTTGAGACGGGGAACTGAACCTAGTGGGAGAGCCATCATTGAGGATAATTAGGTTATTATCGTCAATGAATGAAATAATATTAGTTCCAGATCGATCACAAAACGCACTGCCCCATTACTGAGAGTGAGCATTGAGATCTCCAAGAATAAAAAAAGAAGAAGGAAGAAGAGAGATAACTGAGTTCCAAGCATCAATGTCGAATGTGCCATTGGGGGGGCAGTATACTGAAACATATCCCACATCATTGACTTTAGCACCTACTATTTGGAATGAGGGAAAGGACGGAAGAGGGATTTGAGAAAAGGAAAAGGAATTTTTTATAAGTAGGGCTACTCCGCCCTTGCCGTCTGGACGGTCATCCCTGAAACAGGAGAATCCTGGGATCTTAAACAGATAGTTCTGCTTAAACCAAGTCTCTGATATTGCTGCTATATCTATATTGTAAGTTTTTAGTAGAGAAACTATTTCATGTTTATTACAAACAGCACTACGGCTGTTCCACTGAAGGATTTGAACATCGGAGGCCATTATGAAGGGAGTTAAGAGATGAAATTATAGAAGCAGCGTTGGACGGTAAAGAATTGCTATTAGAAATTAAATTAATGAGTATCATAAGTAAAGTCTGAATAAAAGAAGAATTTTCATTGCTACTGGCATTTGACAGGGGAGTAGATGGTGGAAGAGTAGGAGTTTTTGTTGGTTGGCTAATATTAGAAGTAATGACATTGGATGGGTTAGAACTATAAGAGAACAGTTTATCATTATGTCCTTGTCTGTCATATCCCGGAGAGCTAGGAACTTTTGATTTAGGATTATGGTATACGGTTTTACGGAAAGAGGTAGCAGGAAGATTAGGTGTAAAGAGGCAACTCTGGGGAGTTTGAGTAACGGGAGGTTGAGATGAGACATTGGCAAATGATTTTTTGGAAATCGAGAAAATTTTGGATGCTTGAAAATATGATGCATTGTTGGCGGCCATATATTGTTTTATGTTTTTTTGTCTGGCTAATTCTGGACATGAAAAACTAGTCGCCGTATGATTACCTGAACAGTTCACGCAGGTGGGGACATCGGGAGGATTTGGGCATTGATTGGTAAGATGATTTTCACCGCACTTGAAGCATCGAGGAGAGGATCTACATGTCACCTTAGAGTGTCCATAGCGGAGACAATTATAACACTGAATGGTTGGAAAAGTGTACAGTTCTACCGGCAGAGAATTGTACAAGAGATATACGTGAGAAGGGAGGGTTTGGCCTTCAAAAGTGAGGACCACTGTTTGTGATGGTTTCCATGTGACAGTACCAGAGGAAGTATCTTTATAGTTTAGGCGTCTAGCCTTTACAACTTTACCAATATTTTGTGAAGTAGAGATATACGAAATTATTTCTTCCTCTGAAAGATCAACGGATATGCCACGTACGAGACCCAGGCGGGTAACATTAAAGGATGGAACGTAAGCTTTGAATTTATTATTTTGTGAGTTGGTAAAACTTGATACAAAATTGTTTGTCAAAGCTCCTGATTCAAATTCAACAGAGATTTTATATCTACCTTCTGCCTTAATACCATCTGGGCGAATGCCTTTTGTTTTTTGTTGCAAAATATGTTTACCAAAATCGATTGGGTGGATTGTACCTCGTTCTGTTCTCTGAACCTATAGACCAGAAAAGGGGATACTGCTGAATCAGAGTACAACAGTTGAGGATGAGGAAGAGGACCCTGAGGAGCAGAAGAAGGCTCTAAAGCTGGGATTATTGAAGGCGTAGGGGAGATAGGAGGAGACGCAACGATGGTAGAGGGCTTAGGTCTTATTTTTGAAGATCTTTTTTCAATTTTCCTTTTTTTAAAAGCTGAAAAAGAGGAATCTTCTGAGGAATCCGAGTCCTCCAAAGGAAAACGCGATATCCCTCTTATGGTAGATGGTGAAGGATGAGGATCAGGGGGATCCGGAGGATCCGGAGGTCTAAAGTCCTCCATTAAGGATGTAGAAACGGAAATTCGTTAATATGCTACAATACAACAAAATATAAACTAAATACAAAGGGAAAAAAAGGTTATAAATATCTGTTTTATCCAAAATAAGTAATTATCCAAGAGAGCAAGCACAAACACAACTGTCACTTTGCAAACTTGCAACAATCTATTTATTTACTTATATACGCCCATTACAGGATTTTACATAAAAAATATTACATTAAATTCAAAAAGTATACACATTAAACAATATCAAAAATAAGGAGTAAAATATATGAATATAAAGTAGGTACATGTATAAGCAATAAAAGGTATAAGCAGTGAAAGTATCAGGTATAAGCATTAACTGTATTATTATTTTAACTGTCTTATGTTATTTTAAAAAAAATTTATTCTATAAATTTGTAAAAGCCCATAAGGGCGTTAAATAAATAAAAATTAAAAATATAAATTTAAAATACATTAAAAATATAAAATACAGAGCAGTAATGTGTATAAAAAATATATTGTATTACACATCATTACATGTAAACAGCAGTTGGTAATGAAATAGTTATAAACTTTATTTTCGCTAGACTGTCATTGAAAACATCAACCATATAACCAAATTCATTACCAGTGTTTAATATTCTGCTAATTACGGCATTTGACTGGTAATTCGTTCTGGTATTTTGGCAATGAAATGTGACAATTTGTCGAGTTCTATGTAAGGGCGGGATATTATAATTGATACACGCTACAAGGTCAGGGCTGTCCAACATATTATTTACAATTTTGTAAAGAAGAACTATATCACAAATTTTTCTTCTATCATATAAGGTTAGTAATTTCAGTCTTCAATAGGTTATTGTATTCTACGTTTTGTATTGTTATGCTTATCTTGTAGTTAATAAATTTGAGAGATTTGCATTGGACACGCTCAATACTGTCTACATGTCCATTATAATATGGAGACCAAACTGATGAACAGTATTGGCTCCGGACAAGAGATGTGCATAATATTTTAATGCTTTCAATTGATTGAAATGGGCGCAATGTCCTTAAAACAAATCCCAGCAATTTTTGAGACTTGCAAGTTATCGTTAATAAAAGTAAGTTTTGAGTTGAATAATACACCCAAGTCACGAATACAGGCAACATTTTCTAGAGTGCCACTACGATAACTAGGCGTGTGAGGGAGGTCGCCACTGTCGCGAAACAGAAGTTGCCAGGTTGTTAATTTATTACACAATACATAATGTACTGAATGTCCGGTGACCAGTGTCAATATAAATTTGGTCGGGTAACAGCGTGCTCCACGGCGGCCGCTCTATCTGTCAAACTATCAGACGGTAATATCGGTCCATTATTTGCTTTTTCAGCTTCGCAAAACTTTAATACTTCATTGGCAATTGTTCTTGCACCACCCCGGACTGTTTTGGACATAATAATTCAGTGTATATTGGTAATCAAGATGTCACAGCTCCCGAGCAAATACAAAATTGTACTGAAGTACAGGGCGAGGGGTTGCCGCCGGGTGCGGGCGGGGCGGGTTTTAGTACTAATCCTGCCGCACCCAAGTTGTGTTGGGCAGGCTATAGTTTGGTATTACATAGAGAGTATTCATAATGTATTTTTTATTTTAATCTAGTAAATGATTTTTGCATTTATTTAAATTTAAGTAAGGTTTATTGATTTCATACCATACGGCAAGAGAATTTAGATTTTGCTGTAATAAGTTGCAGTCATAAATGTTAGTTACTGATTTAAAGATTTTTAGATCATCTGCAAACAGCAAATATTAAACGTCATTAAATATTTTTGAAATATCATCATTCACAAATATTAGAAATAATATCAGTCCAAGATATGACCCCTGTGGTACACCACTAGTTGCATGGGATACATATGAATTTATTTTTAACCTTTGCCTTCTTTCATTCAGATAGCTCGTTAACCAAGAAAGTATTTGTCCACCAAAGCTATTTTTTCCAATTTGGCGATTAATAAAGCATGTGAGACTTTGTCAAACGCCTTACTGAAGTCTGTGTAAACTGAATCTACTTGAGTTTTATTAACAAAAGACTTAATAATGTAATTTTCATACAAAACCAAATTTGTCAGGGTAGATCTATCCGAGATGAATCCGTGTTGGTACGGAGTTATTGTTTATTTTAAAACAGCAGATATATCGAGGACTAGTGATCATGAGCAGTCTGCTTTATGAAAATTTCATGAAAATGTGTGATATCCATGCGGTTTGACATAATTGTACTTAATGCTTATAATCAAGGGTGGATGATGTATATCTACAGAAAGTAAATTTTCTTCTGCTGGATCCACTTCTGTGAATTTATCACTTGAGAAAACAAGGTCAAGGATGCGACTATTGCAATTAAAGACATTGTTTACTTGTTTCAAGCCAAGGAAAAAAGACGTCTCAATTATTTGTGATGTTTGCGCGCTAACATTCACTAGTTCAGATTTTGGATCTATTAATTCCCCTGGTATTAAATTGTTCAGTAAATTATAAACACCCAATAATATTAATTTCAATTTCGGATATTTAGTACATATTATTTCTATTTCCTCTACATGTTTTCTGTAGACATCAATACTAGAAGACGGTGGTATATGCGTACAAACAATTATGGTTTTTTCCGGTTTTGTGCTCAGCATAACAATTATGTATTCAATGTCATTGTGTACAACGACAAGCTGATGAGAAGATATAGTTTTAGGTACACAGATAAGCACACTTGGACTTCGAGCTAGTTAAATGATCCCTGTCCCTGCGATATATGTTACACCAGTCAAAACCTAATTCACTTGATTTTACACAACTGTCTAGCCAAGTTTCACTGAATGCTAATATGTATATCACAGTTTATAAGAGGAGCATTATTGCGCAATTCCTGTATTTTTGTTTTTAAACCTCGTACGTTTTGATAGTATTTTTTCTTTATAACCTCTTTATTATTTAGTTTGAATTTTGATAGTTTTTTGATTTCACAACTATCCTCGGGACCGAGTTGATATATTTCATTGTTAAATCAGTTTCTTCTTTCTTTGTCTGAGTCTCAAGTTCCTCGTAAAATTCCTTTAGTCTTTTTTGTTGATTTGGAGTTAGATCTTGATATACATTCTTATATTTTCCTTCAACATGCCATGTTTGCTGAGTAATAGTTTTGGGATAGATGGAGCATCGAATTCAATTTTAATCAGTCTTGGTTTATTATCTCAAGATTTTCCTAGTCTGTAGAATTTGACCATACCTGCTTGTACAGAGTTGTCAATGTCGTTTAATGCTTTGGTGACTTGGTTAGTATTGTCAACTAGTTTTTGACTTAGCATTTCTGCTGCACTTTCCTTAACATTGTGCATTATTATATTATGAGATCTCAATTTACGCTCGTCCATTTCCACTATAGCATCTAAAATTTCAAGAGAGCTGGTATAAGATTTACCGGAGCTTTCTTTGTTATGACTTATATTCTTGTAGGCTGCCAGTTCACTTTCAAGATTGGCCATTTGACTAATTGTGCCCATTATGCCATTAGTTTTTGGAATTATTTTAGAAATTTGTTCCTTATTAAATTTATTAGTGGGATCCATAATTGTGCTAATTAAGGTATCCACTGCATCCTTTGCCATGTTTATAAAATTAATGGCATCCATATTAAAAGGATGAGTAATAGAAAAATTCTATAAATCAGATAATGTATTTTTGTTAAGTTACGTAAGTATTATGAGTTTGGTTCCCCTGGTGCGGTCGAGTGAACAAGTACACTACACACTCGCGCCTCGTCCAATACTTAACAATAGCGTGGCTTACCGTAGTATCATATCTTCTGTATGAAATTGTTTACGTTGATTAGAATCCTTATTTGTTAAATCACCACAAGCATTTTCTAGTGGGCATTCCTTCTTCATTTGTTAGCGATTCGATTGTCTGAAGTACAATCAATACTTCCATAGTAAATCTCAACAAATATTATTTAGGTGTGGTTTTTACCTCCAGCTTGGTTGTAACCGGTTAAAATAACAGTTTTTACCATCACTAGTACAATACTGATCGTACTACAAAAAAATAATGCCTTTAATCCGTTCCGTGCCTCCGTCGTGTACACTAGAGATGGGTTGTTCATAAACAAACTGTTCACTTTACTGAACGAACAATAGCACAGTTCGAAGTATTGAATGGTATTCGAGCTTCCTGATGACTGAGGAGTATTTCGAGGGATTTTAAAATCACTAAAAATGCTATCAGGTCCGCTGTTGATTGAAGAAGAAGTTGTGGATTCACCTATGTTTTCTAACGGTGGGTCTTCTGTTTCGCAGTCCTCTTCCACCTCCAAGTACATAATCCTCAATCTCACTGCTCCAGATTTCTCTCCACTGTCATTTGGTACTCTACCTCATTCAGTAATCTCTCATTCATCTTCTTTGTGCAGCGTCTTACACTGCATGACCGTTTTGAAGCCATTTTAAACCTTAAAACTAAGTAAACGCCTAAAAAAACAAAATACAACACTAGCTACAAAACAACACAACTGGCCAAAAAAAGTTGAGAAATGGCTCTTTGTTAGTCCATTAGGCAAACAAGTACTTTGTATATCGAAAATGGCGGAACTTACCAGCGTGACGCAGATGTCTATTTTAACATCCTGTCGGCGATTGATTTGACACGAAAAATCAATGGGATACACTCAATAATTCGGAAAAGAAAGCAACAAACGTTCACCGTTTCAGTCGAAACGACTAACAGCAACCCTCTAAGGTTAAATAAAATTTTCAAATTAGTCCTTTTGCAATAATTGACTCATTGTTACTGCAAGAAATCTACCGAACGTTGCTAAGCTGAGTCGTGTATTATAAACTCTTTGAATATAACATAACCAACATATTTATGTGTTAAATAGAACGGATATTTTATATGAACCTCCTGATGACACTGAATAAGACTTCAGTGAAACGTCGAGATTTGCTTGTCATTAAAATATCCGTTTTATTTAACACATAAATATGTCCAACGACTGTAATAATAACCTTAATAACCAACATGTCTTGTCCGCCATTACGTAACATTGCACAGTTTGTGAACGTTGACATTTGAGTTACCTTGATATTTCTCATAAACTATACACATATGTCCAATCTGCTTTGTTTTAATGTAACAAGTAAAGTAAAGTAAAACATATTTTTAAAAGTAACAACCCTGCTATTCTGAGACTAAGGGCCGGTTGTTTCAAGTTGGATTAAAGTAAGCGTTCATTTTTACGTTCTCCACCAATCAGACAATCCGTTTTCATAAAAATCTATGCTTTGATCGACCGCTTACTTTGATCGAACTTGAAACAACCGGGCCTAAGGCCCTGTTGTATTAAGTTGGATTAAAGTAAAAGTTTGTTTAAAGTGCAGATTTTTGCATTCTCCATCAATCAAACAACAAAAATTTATTTTAATCTAACTTGATATAACAACTGGGCGTAAGGGAATTGTAGATTATTGTCGATGATCAGATTTTTGATTCCTAGCAAAAATTGATCGTGAATTGTTTTTTTTTTGATTATGGAATTTTCTCATTATAAAAGGGTAGGATACGAATGTTTGAAATAAGTGTGAGATTGTGTACTTTATAAGTATGTTTAATTGGAATGGAAGAGAACTATTTCTCAGGAAAGACCAAGAAGGATATGTATTAAAAGAACAGTAAACAATATCAGCACAGTGGGCAAGATTAACAAGAGATCACTTGGGCGGTTTAGCCATGTGGAACATGAAATCAGGATAATCTTGATACTGAAAGATGAATGTATGAAGAAATCATTTCATCATCAGTCGGCAAAAATAAAATATTTTCTGCAGGCTGCGGTTCCTGATTACTGTAATATGTTTGCTTACTGCATTAAACATAGTAATCGAGGTATTCTTGTAATATATATTAGTATTTTTTACATTTACCTAAAATTTTAATCATACATTCTCAAGTTCTCTGTACCCATACTCATCCTCACTCAAGTATAAGTAAGTCACGCAGAATTTTCCACCCTTTACTGGAACTTATTATTATTTATAATTTACAATTCTAATTGTGAAGAATGCTGATCTCCCAACGTCCAAAAAGTGCTGGCTGGTTGTCTTTTGTTGAAATTTGACACCCACGAGTAATCTATATCCTGTAAGTAGATGACAGTGAGTAAGCACTCTTCAACAGCGCTTTCATATAGTTTGAGGTTAAGGAAAATAAAAACATTCTTAGAACTTATGCTTCAAAATAACTTTAAAAAATTTATTTAGTTTCATTCAAAGAACAAATAAACAACCAACATAAATTAATCACCTCATCAGCATGTTTATAAATAAGTTGTATAAGGTAACTGATGTTTCACAAATCTCCAAAACAATATTTTGTGGCACACAAAATTAATTCATTTAATGAAATAAGTATGAAAATTTAAAAACAATTAAGAGAGAATAAAATTTTCATAAAATAAAAACAAATAAAGAAAGTAAAAAGAAATGAAAATTTTCCACTAATATCGAGATGCAGTATTACGGAAAGATAATTTAAGAATACTTTTTCCACTACATGTAAGCAAATATGTAGTATATATCACATGAGGAATACAATTTTGAGAAGCTTCTCAACATCTCGATTGAGATTATAATTTTAAAACAGATCTGGAGAACAAATGACGACGAAGGTGTAATGCCTCACATAAGCAAAAATTCAAATTGCATATTAAATTCATCGGTATCGTCGTAAGAATCTTCATCAAAATAATCGCGGTCCCAATAATTATCGTATTCGTCATCTATTTCATCTGTAAAAATTTTTTATTGTTAAACAAACATACACAAATAATGATTCATTTTATAAATGAATTAATGGAATTTACTGAAAAAATAGTGGTTCAGCCAGCTAAAATCAAATACATTTATGGATCAGTGTTGGATGAGTATTAAGAAACAGACAGGATTAGACAAAGAAGTCGTAATGAGCCGGTGAGTCATAAGATTGGACAGAATTTAAAATATTTTTATTAGGCGATTCTTCTAGGATGGGTCTCTCTATTCCTGAAGAATTCAAGAGGACCCATTCAAATAGTCATGTGATGCGGAGGGAGAAAGGAAAAGACGTGACCAGGACGGATGCAGACAATCTAGGATGAAAAGGATAAGGTGAGGACAAACAAGAAGTTTGGTGAAACCAATTGTGAGCCTATGTAAATATAAAATACTATGCAAGTTAGGTATGGTATCATTATAAAATAATCATTACAAAATAATGTGGGAAAATGCTTCCACCGCGGTGGTGGTTCTGGCTTTCGAAAATGCCATATGCAATGGAATCTATGTAAATATTCAGTTATAATGCAAAAGGTTGATGACAATAATGAAGACTTTTGATAATATTTCGCAGAATAAATGATCGGTAAAACGATACATTAAACAGAATTTGAGCCCTGTCAAAGGCACAGTAACGGGATTTTCGCTATTGCAGGATTATTCCCCGTTGAGTGTATGCCCAATGATAATTGTGAATTAATAACAATCCATTAAACTTATTCCAATACATATTAAAAAATTTTGATAATAATATGTATGAAAAAATTGTTGTAATATTTTTGAGTAATTCTAAAGGCCTCACACATGTGCGTCATTCTAACCTTTTTGCAATAGGCGATAAAACTATTGTCCTAAAAACTAACGTCCAATAGACGTCGCAATTATGTCAGCCGTTCGCTCGATGACAACCGCATGTAAATTTTTATCTTTACAAAAAAAAATACATATTATATATTTACATAAATGTATGGATGTTTCTTTGCACAGAACTAAAATTATTTTGTAATAATACATATTAAAGAAATTTCACCATATAAATGCATTTTTTAGTGAAAAATGATTGTTCTACTGTATTACAAAATCCATGCATTCTCAGAATAAAACTTACCAAACATACCTGACAAATCGTCGAAATCATCAATGTCGTGCAATTCATCAATATCACTATCCCCAAGTTCATTGTATTCACAGCAGATTTTGTACGATGTGAGCAGTGGGTCACAGAAGTCTTCTGTTGTCTCCACTTTTAATAGTGGACAATTTATACTTTTAATCACTTCCTATAACAAATTTCACCAACACTCAATACAGCGATTATAGGGCTACTCATTAAGTAGAATCAACAAGTAGCAGCAGAATTTTGTTTTTAACAGAAACAATTCATGATTTGGTTCAATTTTGAATTTGAATTACTAATACATATACAGTAGTGGTGGTATTTTAATGAGTTACTCAATAACCTTTATTCAATATTTGTATTTAATACAAAAGTAGCTTATTGGTGTAATGGTCATGACGCTCGCCTAGTCATCTGGTGGTCGGTGGTTTGAGTCCCATTTCAGGACACCAGAAAGTAAGTCCTATTTTCATAGCACAAGCGTTTAGCTTATTTTGAGATTAGTAAGAATATTGATGCAACATGCATTCGCATTTGTATTTTATTAAAAAAAAAAAAAGATTGTATCGGCGATTGCCAAGTAATTTTATACAAATCTATGGATGACCATTGGTACTAGACAACAGTAAAATCAGCTTACCAATCTCAAACCAATCAGCATAAATCTCATAACTGTACCATGTTAAAATAACGATTTGACCATTACTTATATATACTAGATTCCAGATTATCCAGGATGGATGGCGAAAAAATCCTGGATAATCGATTTCCCGGTTAATACAAAATCATTGAAAAATTCAGAAAAGTTGTAAAAATCAAGCACGATACGCGCTTCTGATGTATGCATTGAATATTTCTTTATTTAATTTTTTCAGTGAGAATTGTAATCCCTGCCGCTCAAGATATTACTAAAACAAAAATACGATACCTTCGATTTTTCTGTGAACATGTCAACATGTGCTATGTGAACTAAAAGTTTTTCAGTTCTGTTGGGATGCAGCATGACCGCTTCGCTGGCTACCTTTACGAACTCCTCGTTCACTTTTAAACAACCATATGCGTCTATTTTCTATAAATATAAAATACTAATGCATATTATGTAAATAAGATAAACAGTGTTGATATTCATTTTAAAGTTAAAAAAAAAAAATATTTTTACAATAGTTTCTTTTCTAATGATGGAAAATTGACAATCAGGAAACAGCAAGTTATTGCATCTTGCAAAAGGTTCACACATAAAGAACCGTAATATTACACTGTCTGTGATAACGGATACAGCAGAATTGGTGCCCCTCGACATCAAATCCAAGTTTTTAAAATTAACATCTATTATTACAATACAAAATATTAAGCGACAAATGCCTCGCCAAATTTGAGAATAATTCATGAACATTATATACTTAGAACTTACAGTAATTTTTGGACACAGTTGTACGACACGAACAAGTGCAGCATTGGTGATTTCTGTATTATGGCGACATACAAGCGACTGCAATTTGGATCCACTCTCATTGATCCCAGCTTGATCAAAGGCTCGATCCGTTATACTCAGCCCGCATATACCTAGCACCTCAAGCTCGGGAAGTTTCCAAACATAACTAATACCTTCATCAGTTACAGCTGAAAATCAATGAGAAATAATATTAAAATGTAATCAAAATTACTGTAATAGCAATGAAAAGATCTTTCTATTTTGTGATACACAGTAGGCTAATCCATCAGATAGAATCCGCTGGAATCGCAAACTGTATTTAGGTACTGGGTGTATTGATTGTTTTCATTAGGGTGGGAATTCAATAACAATTCAATTATATTTAAATTAAAATTATTATTTGAAAACAGAATAGATAAGACGCCATACTATCAGTACGATTTCTGAACAGTTTTTTTGATATTTTGGATACGATGTTACTGAAGATGACAAAAATCCAGTTCCCCTACTGCAAAAATAATTCGAGAAGGTCTTCAACATTGCAGTGAATTGGAAAATTATTTTATCCTTAATGACACAAATTCTGAACAAGCCTTGAAATTTCAACACGAGCCCAAGAATTATATTTCTAGATACAATGAACTGCGTAAAAACTTACTCATCGGAATAAAAAAATATTAACAAATTTTTACCACTAATTACTTTTATTTTAATTTTAGAAAAAATATGAACACAGAATGGTGGTGAGGTCGACGCTTATTCTAATTATGAAGAAACATTGCCTTCAACGGTTCTTCAAAAGTTAAAGAAAAATAGGGTGATTTTGAATCAAATCAGTCAGCAACGATTATTCTAATAAAAACTAATGAATGTTTTTTTAAATAAAGAAAATACCTAATGATTTTAAAGTAATTTTTTTATGCCATTTTCTAGATATATGTTAGCTGGCTACCTCAGAGCTATGCAGTTTTTGAAATTCATGTAACGCATCTCCACTTAGTCCATGTAAGTCAAATTTTTTTATGCGTTATCCCGTGGAACATATCTAACGCAAAAAAGAGGATTGGTATGTATTCACTGTGTGAAGAAATAGTATAATATTAAGCAATAGTATAACTAAGCAATAGTAAAATAAGTTAAGCAACGGCCTATAGCTGATTGATGCTGGGCCCTGCAAACTGCTATACAGGCCGCCGCACGGCCGTAAGTGCCTGCTATGCGGCCATTGGTGTCTACAACTATCTATCAGCGCACTGGCCCTTGCGAAGCTATTAGTGTCTGCAATTAGCTTTTATATTGCCTGCTGCTTTCCATATATATATATGTATACATATATTTGTTAAAAAATCAAACAATTTGACTAATTTTAGAAGCTGGCGATAGAAAAACAATGCATAACTCGATGAGCTTTAAGTACAATCTTAATATAGATGGTATTCAATGTCAAGGGTCGATAATTTAAAACACATGTATATTAAGTAAAATCATCGCAAATAAGAATATTAACCCTTTCGGTGCCAGCGTTGTGGAACAGGTTAAAAGTCCTTATACCAAAGATCTAAAAAATGCTATATAAAATTCGATTACTACACACCCAAATTCTTTTTTTTTATAAATTTTGTATAATAAAATTGCATTACTTTTGTCAGTCCTTCAATTTCAAATTAACAAGGTCCTTTTATATAATTTAATATATTTTTTCAAATGATATTTCTGAAAATACATGACACAATATTTATACAACATACCAGATACTAATGATGATTTCCAATTGCTAATATCTAGAGTTCTCAGTTTAGGACAGCCTTTGGAAATTGCTTTCAAAACACTATTTGTGACTGAGTAATTTTTGGATAAAAGAAGAACTCTCAGCTCTTTCAGTTTGGCTACAGCTTCCAGGTCGATCAATTGATGCTGCGTAGTGAGATAACAAAACGAAAATTCTGTCAATTGGGGGACCGAACCTAGCACTCGGTTAATATCAGGAAAAGGAAAACTCCCACTGTAGTCAAGGCACAATGTTTTCAAATTTTTCATTTTGCTAAAAGCGTTACAAAATAATTCATTGATATTTAACGAGCACTTGTTAATGACGAGCTTCTTCAATGAAGTGACATCGATTAACATGAGAAATTTTCCATTCAAATCGTCACTATTAACTATCGTCAGCTCTTCTAGCTGACTTTTCAGGTAAACAAAATCACGATCTTCCAACTCGTCACAACATATAATGGAGAGGGATTTGAGTTTTCTACACTTCTCAAACAGGGGCCTCCAATTTCGCCCAGGAATGCCGGTTAGCATGATCTCGACAATATCCGGACAGCACTTGGCGATTATTTGTGGAGTTCTCTCGTTTAATATAGACCACTGATAATCCAAGTGCAGTCGTCTCAAACTGTGACCAAACTTTAACAGAAGTGTGCGCAGGGTATTTGTAGTTAGCGGTATATGACGAATTTGCGCCCATGATGAGGTTTTGAATATTCTCATGCCTTAAAAGAAAAAACATACATTATTCAATAATTTAAGTGTTATTAGCGATTATGTACAAAATTTATCATTCATTATCGAGACTTACTTAGTAATTTATCTTCTACCAATAATTTCCATTTTTTACTGACTCTCTCTGACCTTATTAAGTATTTGATGTGCACATAGGAAAATATTTTCATTATGCAATCGTGATTTAAGATATCCAGAATATTCAGTTCACCACATGATGTGTCTTCAGGTACATTGAGCTATCAAACAAATTAAAAATATTTTATAAATAAAAACAGATCAAGCTTAGAGAACTCGATATTACTTTGAAAATATGTATAAAAAATATTGCGTTTTAAATTTTTCTTAAATAATACCTTTTCTTCGGTGTCCGACTGGGAGCAGCTTGGTAAATTTCCATCACTTGCTTTATCATCTGAAATGTTACCGAAAAAGGGTTTATAAAACGATTGGTAGAGAATGGAAATACACCAAACAAACCATGGAAGTAGGCTCACAAAGGATGTGTAAAACTACTCAGTATGGATTTGAAATAATGAAAATTATATATCATTAAAGAGCCTATACTTTTCAAAATAATATTATTTAATGATTTGGCAGTCACTTTGTGGTGCAACATTTTAATTAAAAATATTATTTTTATTTAAACTGTCCGCATGGGATATGGAAGCGCGACACTTCAAAATTATTCCAGACAGAAAGCACAAATAATGTCATAATGTAGGAAGCAAAACCCCGCTGCTACGCTGAACGGCGATCGCGGCCCTCGAGGCGACTGCACCACTAGCGCCCGACGGCGCAAGTTTTCATTCTGGCCGAGCGGCGAACACGCGGAAGATCTCCCACTATGAGACAGATTATGCTATGATATGAGACTTTCTTGACATTTTTCAGTGCAAATAAATATTATAAAGGTGGACGATAACAAGGACTATAAGTTAATAATAATTATGTGTAGAATAAGCCTGCTGCGTATTAATAATAATTTTTTGAATTCGGACGGCGCGGCGCGGAGATCGGCCGCCCCGTAAAAAGAAAATTTATTAGGCTCAGGTGCATATGTTTTATACAAAAATAACTTTTATAAATTGCTGAATGTCCTTTTTATCTATATTGTTATATTTTATGTATGTGCATTGTCTGGAATTTGTGTAAGATGTCATTTTGTATTTCCTGTATTATCTCTGCTTTTTTACTGTTTTTCAATTTTTTATGTTTTAAATTGTAATTTTATATGGAAATAAATGTATTGTTAAATTGTTTTTATTGCCCACCGAACTTATTTGGAGCATTTAATGGGGAAACAGGCATTGTCCGTACGTAATTGCTTATTACAGCCGAACGACAAGGTTCCCGTGGATGTAGAATACCCCATTCTGCGTCTTTTAATAGCCGGGAGATCGTGGCTACAATCCGCAGTAAAATTATTGCGTATTGGCTTAATAAATAAGAATTTTCTGCTACTACGCAGCAAATTTGCCGAAATGCTCGACGAGGCCGTTCAGAGACTCGACAGCGGGAGCATCAGGCCCCCTAAAAGCCGACGAATCACAGCGCGCGTGGTCAGTTGTGGTCCGTGGACCAAATACAGCATCCGCGGCCGGCGAAATGTGTGAGATTTAAAATTTTTGAAACCGTGCTAATGCACGATAAGATGGATAATGCCTGGCATGTGATATATCACTGTAACCGGAAATTAATTCATTATCGAATTACATCCGAATATTTAAGATCGGAGCAACAGGGGAGAAATTAAATTTTTTGTGCATATTAATATTTTAACTTAACTTCCTGATCCCTGACACGTGATATGCGGACGGACGCGTCAGAGGAATCCATTTTTACTATTTTCATCCCGATGCGGTATCGCATAATGTTTTTATGGTGAAAAAACTGGTCAGCACGGGAGAAAAAACGCACCAGTAACAAGATGAATCTCCGTACGCCGCTGAGACGGCAGCCCCCGCTCCTGTATCTCCGATCCGGTGGGCGATTTACCGTTATTTTTTGTGAAATTTTGTATATAAAGGGAGTCTGTGAAATGGACCGGCAGTGTGAGATTTTTCTCTTTTCTCATGTCTTTATCGGTCGTAATGTCCATCGTCGAGTTGTCCATTCAGAGCACAGCTTTAAAATAGCCTGAACATGTGTTTTATTTTAATCTCCTTTTCCTTTGTGGTTGAATTTGTAAAATAGTGAAATATTTATTTTTTTAAATTGTGATATTTTTAAAATAAATTAAATTTCAATTTAAATTCTAACTTTAACTCCGCGTAAAGCTAGCGTCTCTGCGGCCAAGGCGTCGGATCGTGCAACCAACCCTATTTACAGTTTATTAAATCGTTGCTGTTCAACATCTGTGCGTAACATAAACTTTGTAATAAGTACACACACATTGAGCTATATTTATCACTACTATAGTTTCAAGAGGAACAGTGATGATGAGAGGGACTTGAGAGGGAGATGAGAGTTATAAAACTAATATAAATTACATTGTGTTGTCAACATATTCTCGTACAAGTGTTGGGGAAAGAGGGTTTATTGACCATTAACGGGAATATAGACAAAAATAAGGAAGAGTAGGAGAAAGTAATGTTTAATATAATTCCGAATTTAATTTTTTCTGGATTTCTTCGTTTTTCATAATTATAATTATTCTATAAAATATATTAATATATGAAATATATTATCTAAGCTTTCATTATGTTTCGGACCCTGCAATGGGTTCTGAAATGTTTATCAGTCAAAGAGATCAGCCACAGGTGTATGCAGAATTGTTTGAAAAATAATATCAATAATTTTATAAAATAACTTGATAACTAAATAAGATATTTAAATCATATTCATTAATAAAATAAAGAGGATGTAAATAATTGTTGAAAGAAAATATTCGGCTGTATTCTAGCAATATTGTTATTTCTGTGTCTTGAGTTATTGTATAACATTGTGATGCCGCCAATTTGACATTTTACAGGTTTTGAAATTAATGAATTCAATCAATCAGAAAACTCTAAAACGTAAACAAACGTGAAGTTATTCACAATTTGTGCAATTATTTATAAGGGAAAAGGTGTATGGAAGTATTTTGCCCAGGGCTTATGAGCTGGTTTAAGTGATTACTTTACACAATGCAACATTCATCAATTCATCCAAGGCGTCCATTTAACTAACCCTAATATTCATTAAAAAAAAAAACAGAAAACTATGCGTCATGTCATTTCCTCAGCTTCCCGTGCCTGTCAGTGGCTCAAGGTCAGCATTATTACTTTAAGATTTCTCTCTCTTCAGATCTAGACATAATTGTGGTACCTACCAATTTTCTTAAAGTCCCTCGGCTGGTGCCAGGAGTCAGCTGGGGATACGGAGAGTTTTTTATTTTTAAAGTATACTTGCGACATCAGCGCTCTGTAAAAAAAATAACGCCCCAAATAAGGAATCACTAAATACTATTGTTTATTGAGTGTGTCATATATCAGGTCAGTCAATCATCCACATTCTGAACTAAGCAATATTGCTATTTCTGTAACTTGACAGTAATTGTATAACATTGTGATGCTGTTTTTTTGAAGTCTTATGTTTGACAGGTTTGAAATTAATGAATTCAGTCAATTAGAAAGCTCATTATTCGTAATTGTGAATAAATTAACGTTTGTTCACGTTTTAGAGCCTTCTGATTGATTGTATTAATTAATTACAAACATGTCAAATTTAAAACACCAAAATTGGCAGCAATACAGTGTTATACATACCTTTCAAGATTGGGAAAAATCTGTCATTTTTCGATTGATGATAGAATGCGACCACTATAAATTGGCGTGCGAGGGAGGGCGTCCCTGTCGCGTAACAGAAGTTGCCAGAGTGTAAATTTATTACACAATACATAATGTACAGAATGTCCGGTGACCGGTATCGTAGCCTTTAACAGAAATTTAGCCGGGCAGCACTAAAGAAACCAAGCCATAATGGCGGCCGTTCTATCTGTTAAACTGTCAGACGGTAGTATCGGTCCATTAATTGCTTTTTCAGCTTCGCAAAACTTTAATACTTCATTGGCAATTGTTCTTGCACCATCCCGGACTGTTTAGGATGTTTTGGACATAATAATTCAGTGTATATTGGTAATCAAGATGTCACAGCTCCCGAGCAAAAACAAAATTGTACCGAATGACAGGGCGAGGGGTTACCGCCGGGTGCGGGCGGGGCGGGTTTTAGTTCCAAAGTCGCCACACGCCAAGTTATAGTAGTCAAGCAATAGTATCCTTCATTGTCAAAAATTTGTTGCCATCTTATGGGTAATTTTTGGTTCCAACTCTGGGTTTGATGCAAAAAATCTGGCAAGTTCATTTTTGAATGTTTTTTCAAATAAAAAATTCTAAAGTGCTAGAAATAAATGACACTAGGGGCAAAATTTGGCAAGTAAAGTCGTTGTTCTTGTATATTTTCTGTACTGCATGTGGTCTAGCATTATCGTGGAACAGTACCTTTCTGATATTCACTAATCCTGGCATTACATCTCAATTACCAATCATAAATACAATCAGATTCAAATCTCAAATAACTGCACCATCACTCGTAGTTATCGAAGGTTTGACCATCACAAATAGTTATGGAAGGTTTGACCATCACTAATAGTTATGGAAGCATATGACTTCAAAGTTTGCATTTTTTAAAATCTTTCTAACCTATCTCTTCTGTAAAACGTTGGACATACAAGTAACATATACATAATTTTTTTAATTCGTTCGTTTTCAAGTTCGATACAAGTCAAATAAAATGATAAAATCATATAAAAAAATTCCCATTTATTTTGTTGCGTCTAAATGGTACATTACTATTTTTTCAACTAAAGTCTTAAAAATATTATCGGGACGCATCCTGGGACTATAATTTTGAATCACTTTGTAATAAACATAAATAATTAGTATTTATTTAAAACGTAATCGCATGAAAAAAATTTCCTTTTCCACGCTTGTCTATGTTTCTTTTTATGAACGTACAGGGGTTGTCGAAAATTCCGAAAAATGATTACAAAATTCGTTTTTTTAATAATGATACTAATGGTGATTTACTGACTTATTACACCAATTTTGTGATAAAACAAAATCATTGACATTATCTAATTGTGTGACTACTTTTGAAATTTTTTCATTAAAGCAAAACACTAACATCGTTAAATCCCTAACAATTTACGAGTCGTTACAGATGTACGAATCAACGCGGCAATCTTATTAACGGCCACATGACTTTGGTCAAATTTACATATTTAAAAAAAATGTTTCTTAGGTGCACTTCAATACTAAACGGATTGTTTTTCACTAAATAATAACATCAATTCATAAATTTCATTTTTCATTGACATTTTTGTTCATCGTTAAATTTTTTTTAAATAAATAAACTTTCAGAAGAGCCTAAAAACTCTTTATTTCGGTATGTCGCACCTGTAAAGCGCCCTTAAAGCGTCTCTCACGCAAAAATGGCGCTATATAAATTAACATAAACATAAACATTCAAAATACATTATATTACAAAATAAGAAAAAGGTTTTACTTGATGGCATAAAACTGTATAATTGTCCAGTTTACAACCTTGAACACATAAATACACATGCCACAATCACGGTGCGCGGACAATGAATTATTTTCAGTATTTAACAATTATGTCCGAATACAGAGTTAATACTTAGATGATTTAAAGGCTAAGATACACTTTAAAACTGTAATTTTTACTGCAAATTTCAGTTTTAAGGCGTACTTTAACATTTAAATCATTAAGTATTGATTCTGTCTTCGGACCATAGAAATAAAAATCAAAACTGTCTGCATTCACATCTCATAGAGCCTTTTATCATTTTCTAGGTTAGTGGGACAATGACCTAGCTCATGAGATGCATTACAGAATAAATGATTTACTTAAAATAATCCTTTGTACACGGCTGTCGAAAATTAAAAAGGGACTTTTATAAATATTCTCATAAAAAAAAGAAAAATGCATACTTGCTAGCTTGTGCAACTTCTGCAAAAGTAACAAATGCATATATTGGCATCGATCTCTCCTTATTGTAGTGAAGTGTGCATTGCTCTATATGACCAAAGCATTTGAATGCATTAAACAAATCCTGCTTGGTCATCTGCAAAAAAACAAATATATTGATTACTAAACCCAGTTATCAGTAGTTTTAGAAATGCAGTCACTGAAAAATGCAAATGCAGAAATGACAAAAAACAGTGTAATTGTCTAATTTTATAAGTGCCTACATATATTTTGGGAATTTTAATTTATTTAATACTTAAGCACAATAATTTATTGCCAATGGAATGTCTTTTTAGGCCTAATCTTGTTATATCGAGCCGTAAAAAATTTCAACTATTTAACACAGATAATAATAATCCCAGAATAAGGCTACTGGACCATTAATTGTATGTTCGTGTAGTTATTTTGTTCACAGACATAACAATACATTACCATAAGTTTTTCAGACTTGTAACATAATATATGTAGTGTTGGATAATGACAGCACCATTCTTGAAAAAGGACAGTGTTTAGTGTATAAAATAACTAGATTAATAATGATATTCTTTCAAAATGATGACAGCTGCCATTAGTCAAACATTGTTCATAATTAATATAATTTTGCATATTTTTATTATTTATGGAGGGATGGCGCTGTATTTAAACTGCAGTCCCCAGAGGCTGCTAAAGATACTTTATGAAGAATAAACTAATATTAATTCAGTTTGAGTTGTTTAATTAATTTCCACTTCAATCGGGAAAAACCTCTTATGAAATAGAGGGTACAAAAGTTTTCGCGAAGATCTGCGCTCTGGCACACGACCGGTTAAAGCTGAATAAGTAATTATTGAAGTCTGTATATTGAGAAACCAGAAACTGCAACTTCTTAGTGATTATTGTTGATTTTTAAATGAATATAACCATCACAAAAAAGTGTCTAAAAAACAGCAACCGTGCGCGAAATTGCACGGCAGACTAGGTACATTCTGCGTTACATACGGCTGGCATACGACCGGTTAATAAAACTTTTTGTAAATGTTGAAATTTTCAGAGCTCTAGGTAGTCGGAAAGTTGGTGAAAAATCAATTACAAGATTCCACCACGACAAACAAACAACAGATAAGGAGAGTTAAATAAAAGTATGTATAAAGAGATGGACTGATCAATTTGAAGCATTAATTTTTATTTTAAGTTCATATTTTTCAAAATATAAATGTTTTATATTTTGAGAATACCTTTCATTCTTTTTATTACATTAAACATGCATAAATTGTACAAACATAATGTATTAAAAAATGTATGTAAAATTAATATTAATAGTAATGTTAAGACACTTGCAAAGTTCTTTAAGAATATAAAGATTATTATCAATTTGAATATGTATCAAAATAATAAGAAATGTTGGAGATTCTAAAAATAAAATTATACCTTGTTGTGTAAGTGGGTGACATGCACTTTCCTAATGGGTATTCCATCTTCATTTTTTTCATAAGGCCGAGCTAGAAAGAAATGGAATAGAGTAAAGCAGCCAGAGACATATATGATAGTTCATATATTGTAATTGATTTCACAATCAATTGGTTTTACTTCATATTTATATGCCATCAATGTAACCCAACTAAAATGTTCGAATGAAAGAATGTTTAATTTTAGAAATAAACATGAGTTGAGAAACACTATTTGAAACTTACAGGAAGAATTTTATGTCAAAGTATTCCATATTATAATATATTTCTAATAACAGAAAAGACATTACAAATTTCAAAATGCTCTCCTGGAAGGATCAGTAATCGGATGCTATCACTGGCAAGATATCACTAATTATAATAGTGCTACACAAACGCCATTGCAATGCTTGTACAATATCTTTTGAGAACGAACCAAAATAAGGATAAGACAAGATACATAACAACACTCAATATATATATATATCGAAATCAGCCAAAAGTTTGATAAGTATCCTCATATTTACTGACTCACCAAAGAAAAGTTTACAGCCATCATAAGATGTCGATTTTTTGCTTGCGATTGAATCTCAACTTGAATAAATAACAACAAAACAGCTGTGCAAGTAAACAGACGAACACCGTATAATAATCATTGCAATTTTAAATATCAGCATCCCAATAGTAAACAAAGATGAATAAGGTTTCATAAGCGATTCGGCGTAAATAAGATTATCTGTCAAAATTATACGAACCTCTAACTCCGAAAACGTTCATTGCTGAAAACATGTCAATATTTTCCTCTTTTTCAAGGCAAAAAGGTTAATCATCCGCAGGGTTTTAATGTTTTGAAATATGAAGGCTCAAGTTCTTTTGTATGGTGTCAGCGAAATTTATAAATGACGATCCAAATTTTAAACTTACCCTCTGAAAATATTTCATCAATTCTGTCATTTATCGTTTTGAAGCGGTCCATTTTCTTCCCTTGGTTTCCGTACGGTTTCTGTTCATAGAAAAGTGTTTCTGTTTCCTATTCCTACGTCGCGCGTCGCAGTCGCATATTTCTATGGAATTTTACACTATCTATAAGTGCAATTGCGGGTTTCTTGCAAAAAGTACAACTATGACCTTTAAGTACAAAGTATATAAAGATTCTTTTCGAGCTAAACATGTATTTTATTATTAAATGTGATTGAAGTTTAAAACCTAAAGGTGCTATACACTACGATCCTTGTATTGTATTGTAAAAGAAGCATTCGGTAATTTCATAATAGGCATAGACGTACTATAAATATAGACTAGTCACTAAAAAACAAATCTTAGACATTAAGTCTCTACTGTCTTCTATTATGTACTAAATGTATTACGTAAAACGATGATATAATAAACTGTAGATACGTTACAAGCGTGAAATCGTGACAGTCAAAAGGAAGGTGATTGTCTTACTTGCACTCGTTACCGAACGGACCGAAACAAAACGCCGACTACGAAAACCACGCCGAAAAAAGTCCCGGGGAAAAAGGTGATATGACTCGGTCACTTCGTGATCGATACGAGTCACACAAGATAGGGGCCAGTTGGTGGGGTTGGGCGATCGAAATGATTTCAGATCAAAACCATCCGGGAGGTCTCAGACCTACGTAACCCGTGGTTGTACCACCTCGATCCTATCTATTCTTTGGTGACTGAATAACACTGATATCGCTGAGGCGGGTGGAGGAATATATAAATCAAAACGAATTATTCTGCAAGTTATTTATATTGAGCAAAAGTGGCAATCAATTTACAATTTACATGAATCTTACTTTAGAGAAGGAAACCAAATAATAAACAACAAAAAAAAACAAAGCACATACAAAGTCTGATCTTAATGCTAAAATGAATGGTGACGAGAACACTTTGGGTAGAACTAGGTGGGTGGGAGAAAAAGTCTTTAAGTTGGGGTGAACCTGTTTACGGAGAACGTGAAGGATGTCTTCTTCGTGCCGCTTCTTTCAGTGGGCGGCAGCTTCTACTGGTCCTCCTCCGTGGATGCCGGTTTCGTCAGCTACTTCTGGCGTCGTCATCGCACACTGGGTCGAAACCGTAATTTGAGGGACTTAGGGACCAACTTTCTTTTTTTACTTTTTTCTTTATGCGGATGGATAGAGCTCATTAACCTTATCAATAGTTGTACCATGAAACTTTTTCCTAAACTTTATAGTTTGGGCAAAAAAAAGTTTTGTATTTTTTGTATGGAGCGGATCAAATAAAATTAAATTTCTGCAAAGTGGTGACTGGCCCTGATTTGATACCTTTTTTTTCTCATACCTTGTCTAGTCTACCATCGTTTGATACTATTAACGTGTACATAAACTTGCAACTCTACCAAATAAATGGATCGAAAAAATAAAAAAACGTATATATTTATAATATTATTTTTTATTTTCTTAATTTATTTTATGTCAAACTAAATATGAAATAGTAAGCACAAGTACATTATAACACAAATAATCAACAAAAAACCCAACAAAATTAGACTAAAAACTAACTAAATGAACACTTAATAATTCCGTTCCGGTTTTGTAACTACTCAAATTATTTTATCTTAATTTCGTATGCACATTTTCTTTATATTTTCTTTAGGCCTTTGCCTTCTTGCGAATGAACGTAATATAAACTTAAAGAAATTCATACAATAACAAAGCCATTAGCGGTCAATTGATGTTAAACAAGAAAGATTCGAGAGACCCATATTCTGGTGCGCCTCATATACCGCGCGACGTATGTGAGTCAGATCACCTACGCTACGTGTGTGTGGGCGCACCGTCTCGGGGTCATGTCTGTTGCGGCTGCCCCCAACAGAGGCCAAAGAATCCCGCTATTGGGACTGACAGGCGCATACAGGACTGCTTCTGGTGCGGCCCTGCCAGTTTTGGCCGGTGTATTGCCGGCTGACCTACAGGTTATCGAGGCGTATGCTCGTGGCACTTTGAGGAAGGGCCTGGAGGTTGAGATCTTTGACGTAACCTTTAGGCCCTCTGATGCCAATTATCGGGAAATGTGTGAAAGGATAAGAACGGTAATATTGGAAAAATGGCAGGAAAGATGGGACACGGCACCCCTTGGGAGGTGGACCTACACCTTTCTCCCCAGGGTTCCCGTCAGAGAGGAAGGTGGACACTATCCTCCGGAGTTTGGACATCACATGATGCAGTTGGTATCGGGACATGGTGAATTTCGAGCGAAACTGAATGCCTTGGGTTTGGCTGAGTCTCCGTGGTGCACCTGCAGCCGTGTGCCGCAGACTCCGGAGCATATACTCTGGGTCTGTGAAGTCATGAGAGATGCTAGGGAGAGGATGCTAGAAGGATTGGAAGGGGTGGGTCATCGCTCTCCTAGGAACGATGACCTTATCAGGAATGCAAGAAACCTCGGACTCTTTCGGGAATTCGTGAGGGAGTGGGTGACTCGCTGGGAGCTGCTCCGAGGATAGATTTTGCGAAGGACTGTGGATCTGTGGCGCCTTTGGATTGAACTCCATCTTTCTGTGTAACTGTGACGTCTTCATCCCCTATAGGGAGTGGTGTCAAAATGGCTTACTGTCCCCTCGCTGTCCCTCTCTCGCTGTAATCCCCCTCTGCCTTGAATCTATATGTGTGAGTCTTAGTATTGTATCTCTTGCTCTTGTACTGTATCCATGTCCTTTGTAACCTGTATGCATAAATCTTTGTATCTTATATATCTTTATTGCCATGTAACTGAATTGAATATACTAATAAAGATTTTATTTCTGCGAGAGTGGGACAGTGATTGGGCTTTGCTTGCATCTCCCTGCTGGGCCGCCCTATACACGGTCCAGCATGGAGATAGCTATTAGAGTAAAAAACTGTCTACTAGGCGACGCATGAGAAGGACCGATATGTCAGCGTAAGCTTATAAAACGGTCCTGGGAAAGTGGTGGGTACCCAATCACAGACCCATATTCTGGTAACAGCTAGTAAACATAATAAACAAGAAACTAAAGAAAAATTTTACGATTAAAAAAAACATTCGAAAATACTGTAGCATTTCCCCATACAGATTGAGGCTCACCTCACAATCGTGTCAAACCTCATTACTAGGGAAAACATCAAGAATACCTGGCGAAAATTCATCAATATAGCGGTATTCACATCTAGTCTAATATAACTTTTATTTCTTTGCAGTTACTTAGATTATTTTATCTTAGTTTCGTGTGCAGGTGTCCTTGTGTTTGATGAATGGTGCGGCAAGATATATATTTAAGGCGTCAAAGTTCTCGCGGATATCCTCAATAGGCACTGATCTACATTGACTTCGCCTGTCGGAGCGATAAATTTTAAACTTTCTCTGATGATGTACAAAAGTATTCAAAAAAATTCACTACAATATTTGATGAACCGGTGAGGCGGTGAGGTTAAGGAAACTTGGTTGGTTGTGGGGGAACCTGGAATTATGGGAATGGTATATCGACCGGAATAATATTATAGAATTGAAAGTTAATCTTGACTGCCCCCAGAATGATAATTCTGCCTAATTTTGATCTAGGAACTTACGAATTCAACAATTTATCATAAAATTCAAATCACTTTTCATTCTAATTAGCGACTCATTTTTTAAATTTTTTTGAAAGCCCTCTTCTGTGCCGTCGTTATATTTTTACATAGATTTATTTTCAAAATAATTACATAAATATTAATCTCTAGTGTGATTTTAAAATTTTTGAAAAAAATGTCTACAGAGCCGAATTCGGATGAAGAACCGAACGCCCACGCTTTGAATACGATAATTATTACATATAACTGTGTACCCTTGGGTAATAAACCTTCAAACCCAAAACACTTAAAGACAAACCAAAGCAATCCAAAAAAGAAATGGCAACCCCAGAAAATTACCAGTTCTCAAAAACAAGATAAAACAGCACAGAATGACGAGAATGACATTGCCAAGGTAAGGAGATCCAAGTTGATAAATATTTCAAGTGTATTGAACATTGGTAGGGTTACCGCGCAGTATACAGCAGGACATGACATCCCTTTTCAAATATATATATATATAATGTCCTCCTTTTTAGGCTATACTGGTACGCAAACTTCTTGAAAATTTTTGGCGTAGTGGGGGAATGCGCAGAAGACAAATTTTGGGTCTCGTTGGTGGAATGGTACATGCGCAAACTTCCCCCCACTACGCCGAAAATTTTCAAGATGTTTGCCGGCTAATGTACAAATAAAAAATTCAGATATCCGGCGATAGTTTAGAACAAAAAACTTTATCATCGATTACGTAAATTTACACGACCAATTGTAGAACTCTATATTAACACATATAAAAATAAAAACATACTTTTTTATTTACTTCTACTGGTTTCATTTTTGTGAAACGGTAATATCATTATATTTTGCATTCAATCATTGAAAGAGACGGTTGTATAATTTTGAGAAGTTAGGTAAATTTTTGCATCTCGGCACGATTCTAAGAAACAATTTTGTTCAAACACTAATGATATTTTAATGAAAAGTAACATATACAGGGTGTAACAGAGATAGTCCAAAATATTTAACAGGCAGATTCCTGCCTTGATTATGAATCGAACAAGCAACCATGACTAATTAATATGAATGGTTATTATGGAGTTGTGCAATATCAAATTTTGTGTTTTTTCAATATTTATTATTTAACAAAATGTTGAACTATCATTACAATAACTACAGAAATTCCAATTGGAATTTTATCATTTTATTTGACTTGTATTAAAGGGAATAAAATTTTCATATTCATATAAGTTACTGTAATGATAGTCCAATGTTTTGCAAAAAAAGTCAGAAATATTGAAAAAATGCAAAATTTGATGTCGCATACCTCCATAACTCACTATTGGACATGTTTTTTCTTATTTTTTATCGATTGTATATATGTGTTTTCTTATAATTGGCCCAAAACTCTGTACATCAATTATTGTTTTTTTCAAGATTGATTAATTATATGGCTGTAAGAAAACCAATAAATGAAAATAAAATAAAAAAAATAACTATTGATATTAGGTTATGGTTGCTTGAACATCTTGGACTCAAAATTAAAGCAGTAATCTATCTGTAAAGTATTGTGGACTAGCTATGTTACACTCTGTATATATGAAAGAGGAATAAATGAGATACAATAATATACATGAGATAGAGACATCATTATTCATACAGACATATCAGAGACATGGATCAAATCATCAACAACGACAACAACACGGTCTTGCAGGAAATAGCTGAGTCAGCGATTTAGAACTATCGCAATTTAGAATATCATTAGTGTTCGAACATATGTAATTGTTAACTAGAAAAAAAAACTAAGAATTAATATGAATAATATTGTTTCTATACCTATTTACATCAAATTCGCCTTCCTTTATTTGATTTTATTATAGATTGTCCTCCATTTTTATTTTTACATCAGCTAGACCTCTCTCTAATTAAGAAATATAATCGAATTAGTATGTATAAGCCGTGCGTACGCGGCACATTCTTTCGTTGTGTTGATGTTTATACCCGTAACGTGCGTCATGCGTACGTCTTACACATACTAATTCGATTGTCTTTCTTAAATGGAAAGAGGTCTAACCGCACGTTACGGGCGTAATGCAGCGACGTTCCGCGACCGTAGAGACGTGGCGGGAGATCCGCGTAGGGTGGCGCCGGCCTTATTCGTCTCGCTGTAAACGATATACGTAACATCTCAAAGACATCTCAAATACATCGATCCGCCGTCTCTCTCTTTATCTATTTTACAGTCTATGATATTATATCATAAAATAATATTGAGTGCACTTAGGCAGAATATATTTATATAATATTGTGGCCCAGCTCTATTACACCTTGTAAATATTCTTCTTCTTCTCCTTCTTCTTCTTTTGTTAGATCCTTGATCTGCGTTGACAGGTCGGTCCTGGTCTAGTAACGAGCACGACCAGCTCTCTGTCCATCTCTTTGATGGTCTCCCTGGCGGTCGGCGCCCCTCTGGGATCCCGCTCTCTGGAGATCACGGCTCTGGGAAGTCTCGTCTGCTCTAATCCGTTTTCGCGCTTGGTTCGTTTTGGGGATCTGTCCGGGTTTCGAGGCTTGTTTTCCTGTTCTGTGAGCAATGATGTTTTCCCTCAGGCAGGTTGCTGACCTTACCGAAGGGGCCCTCCTCCTTTCTCACCCGGGCAACGGCGGAATTCCTGTAAATATTGTGTATACAAATCGCTTCATAATTAATAAAAAGCGTTTCATTTGATTTGTTCAAGGTATGTAGCTGCAAAAATACAAGCGCGACGCCTTCCACCCCCTCGGCATCCATCCAGCAGGACTATGGCTTTTCTAGTAAACCTAAACCAAGAGGCAACTTAAGGGAAAGCATCAGGTTGAAGTCCGGCTCCGAAAAGGAGGGTCCAAGAGGACAGTTGGTTGGATTGAGAAAAAACGTGAAGGTAGTCAAAAACTCGGGTAAAAAGGTGACTTTCAAAAGCAAAGCTATAAAGAAAACACCATCAGAGAAACGTGGCAGGAATAATAACTCGGGTAAAAAGGTGACTTTCAAAAGCAAAGCTAAAAAGAAAACACTATCAGAGAAACGTGGCAGGAATATAGCCAATAAAATAAGAGATTCTAATAAAACAAAAAATGATGACATTGAAATGTGTCCATTCCATGGCGTGCCAATTCCAAAGAAATTAAACTGGTTCTGACTTGATATTTTTACCACTCTGTAAGAATCATCGGTATTTTTACTATTCTGTAAGAAATCTTTCGGTAATTTATAACAGTTAACTTATTTGCATTTGAATTCCATTGATTCTTTCTATTTTTATTTCGTGTGAATTATCTGAGTTCAATAATAATTCATCAAATTTTTATATATTTATATTTTGCTAATTGATTTTATCAATAAACATGTAAAAATTATTCCGTTTTTTGAAGTTATATTTCTTTCGGCGAATTAAGAGCAAAACATTTATTGTAACGAAAGTTGCGCACGCAGCCTGTAGCGGAACATGTAGCGGAAATGTGATACCAGAAATAACGATGCCATATTGAATTCTTGTCAGCTATCAGATTCTGTTCACGAATGTTTCGATGGTTTTTAAAGAAAGTTTTTGTTTTCACAAATTATTTTAAATATTCGAGGTTACATTTCTTTAAGTATGAGTTATAATTCTTTTTATGAAACCAAACAAAATAATCAACAGTGATCAGTGTGGATTTTTACAATTCAATACTTTGAGCGTCATTAATATATAATTTTGTCATTATTTTAGTTTCTAAGTACTTATAACTTCTACCACGTGTAGGGTTGAGCGGCCAGCTTTGGCCACTTTAAGATATTTTTTGCCAACTGTGCATCACTACGAACTCAAAAACAGTCAGAAACGTTTTTTTTTAAATTTCCCCACATAGCACATTCATTACTCTTTTGAAAATGTAGAAAAAAAAAATTAAAATAGAAACATCAACGTGAAATATGTCCAAATGTCCCAGTTCTGGCCACTTTTGATCTAGTTTTGGCCATGTCATTGTGCCAGTTCTGGCAGCTTTAGTTTTTATAAGTTAATACATATTTAGAATAAAAATAAAACAAGATAGGAAAGTAACTGTAGGAAAATTATGAATTTTATTATAATTATGATCTTTTCGTGCCTATAGATAAAGGATGAGGTAACTTTTAATGCCACACAATACCCGGACAGATCAATTTGAAAAGATAAAAAGAATTTTCCGCTTGTAGTTTTTTGCCATGTGTATCTGACCTCTCTGGTCTCTGGCCGATATTACGGATCTCATTGGAACTGTTTCTCATTTGTTGAGTTTTTTTGCTAAGAATGTTCTAAGGTTTTCACGGCTGCTCAGAATATTTTGGTTCGTATCTTCTGGGATATTACGCCGTGTTTTTACAACCTTTTTGGCCGAAGACACGAACCAGAAGAGTTTTTTTTCTTTTGTTCAAACTGCCAGCTTTTTTCTTCATTATATCTTTTCCTTATTGTTTTTCTCTTCCTTGACTTCCATTTCTGCTTCTTTAAATGCCATTATAAAACTTGCCAGAAGAAATATACTCTCTTTTACGCATAGTATTACTACTTTTTTCTTTGGCCAGACTACACTTTTCTTAACTAAATATATGGCCTCGGCGGTTGTAATAATAATAATTTGTGAAGTAGAACCAACAGAAATATAGTTACGAGGCATAAATTGACAGATGATTTTGCTTGAGTGTACAATTCATTCTGAACATCATTTGTTGAAACTGCAAATGAATTTATTTTTGGAATGGGTCTTCTTGAACTGATACTTTGTGCATAAAATTACTTATTGGATCCACTGTTGTAGTTGAATTTAAATCAATGGTTGTTGCATCAAAGGACAACTGAGTCTCATTGAGGATACCTACTTTTTGAGAAAGTGTATTAGAAGAATTCAACTCATTCGATGATTGTACTCTTCCTAACTGCTGAACTGAATTATCATCTTTAAAAGCTATCCATACTGTAAATATATATATAGCATTGATACTTCAGTACAAGTAGTCTAATCTAATCATTTTGATAAAAATTTTAGAAATATTTTAGTAGATCTGGTTGAATCTTACTTTCCAGGAATGTACTCCAGGAAAGTTGACTTGTTGACTTCTTTTTATGGCCATGGTTTTTATAATCGAACTAACCGTAACCCATCAAAAATTATGGTACTTTTACATGTTAGTTAGGTTTGGTTAAAAAAAAAATTAAAAATTTTCAAAAATAAAAATGTTAAAAATTGAAGTTACGCGGACGGACGGATGAACGAACAGACAGAGAACGAAATGATTATAATTGGGATATCATCGTAAATACCTAATTAATTATGTTTTTCAAAAAAGGTGGCCAAAACTAACGCACTTTGTGAGCCAGTTGTGGCCATGTCCATGGCCAAAACTAGAATAATAAATGCACATACATTTTATTTATTTGTATTTACTAATTAATAAATATATAGGTATTAGCTTTTTTAAATTTTGATGTTAATTTTTATTGTTGCTCAATCGATATTTTTAATTGTGAGACGTCAATATGCGACTACGTATGTTTTGTTTGACTTTTAATATGTTGTCAATCAGGTTGAAAAACGTATTTTCGAGAAAAACGATTTCAAAATTTTGCTGAAGGATAATTCAACATATAAACAAAAAAAATTATTTGTCTCTTTTTTTTGTTTTTCAACGTTAGTCAGCTATTCCTGGACCATACAACAGCTCCTCAACATCCAGAGACTCGTCAACCAAGGGTGGCCAGGAATCAGATTCATTCAACAGGCGCACGTCTGCCGCTCGGCACTTATATTCTCTTTTCTACGTATCGTTATTGAAAAAAACTATAAATGTGATGCACCGGAATATGACGCGAACCAGGTTATTAATTTCGTCCTAGGGCAATACCGAAATCAAAGCGCCCATGTTTCGAAGATCACGCGCCATGTGGTCACAGCCCCGGCAGGTTCGATCTTTTGTTCGAGGACGAAATATGTGACCTATTGTTCAAAAAAATAACATTGCGACGGACGATCGCTCTTAGGATAGCCCGCCATAAAACATACGAAACAATGAATTAGAAAGTTAGGGTTGCCGAGGGCGTTGGGCATCGCCGAAGACATTAAAAGTGCACGGCCTTTTGTTAGGATGGGCAATACGTTCGCAACCTTTTGTTCTTAAGTAACATCTTGGAAGGGTAAAAACGGTAAACCTTTTCTTGCAGCGGGACGTATATCTCTAACCCCGATTAAACAATAGAAAGAACATCTTGGCCAAATGCGAACACATGGGACAACGGTTTAGAAAGCTGCGTTTGTTAGAGAAGTCGCCATTGTTTTGGGAAAGACATTTTTTAGAAAAACAAGATAATAATTCCGAAAGTCGTCGCAGTAAACTTACTATTGTCCTCGACAGACAATAGAGATGTTTTAGAAAGCGCTGACATACCAATCCCCCACATGGCGACACTATCCGCGAGATGTAGGATCGTATAAGTTATATTATTATTATAAGGGCGCGAGGATCCCGCAACGCGCGACCAGGCGGTCATTATCAATAAAGATAACAGGGGTCAATCAATTAAGAAGGTAGAGGCCGAATTAGAAATTGAGGCAAAGTGGTGAATCATAATATCAATGTAATATGTACCTAATTAATGAGCAACTGATATGTTTAATTTAAGTAAGGTAATGATAATTAAGATAACCCAGGCCACCTCTGCAGGTGGATGTTACTCGTTTTATGTGTAGTTTTCTCATTTATTCTGTATCTATTGTTAAGTACCGAATTGAACGGGACATTGCAATTTGAAATAATAGCGAGATCATCCCGAATGAATCTAACTTGTAGCAAATAATAAAAAATGTATTGACCGTAACAAAAGGAAAAAAACTTGATTGTATTATTGATATTGAAGTAATATATAATATATAACGTAATAGAATATTATCTCGTGAAAAAACGTAACACGGTTGAAGAGATATAAGATTCCGACTTTTTAGTCTTTTGAAATCTGTCTGCAGAATGAATTTTAGCACACGGGGTTGAAATAAAATAGTTTAATTAATTGCAAATAAGTAAATGCCGTGTTGTAATAAACATTAATATTACTTTAGATCGAGGCTTTCATGTCTTATGTTTTCATATATTACATACACCTAGTTGAATAATGTTAATTTGTGAGTTTTAATTATTTTTAAGAATAATGTTAATTTGTCATTAGTTATTCAAGCTCCCAATATTGTGTTTTTTTTTACTGTTGTTATACAAATTTGTAGGTTGTAGGTATATAACCTATCTGTAAACATGCAATTATTGTTTTGATTACTCGTTTAAGCAATATGATTTGTCGGTCTGTTTTAAAATAGTTGTTTTAATCTAGTAATAATAAAGCTTTTGAGCTTTATTATTATTTATTTGTAATTAATTTTACTCTTTACGAAATGTTTCGCATTCAATCCAGCTTACATATTGAAGTAAGAATTTTCATTATTTAGGTGTAAATAATGTTACATTAATTAATTTACGCCAAGTTTTCTTAATTTTTCTTCTAGTAATAAGGTTTAACATAATTTCTTGAAAAAAAAATGTTTATCGAATTTGATTATGTTAGTATATGTAAGCATTCCTTTCGGGAAAGTGGCGTTGATGCAAATTCATGTACTTTGTAATCCCAAAAGAAATTACAAAGATGTATACAGAACATTAACATTAGGGGACCCGCTTGAAGCATGTATCCCATGTAAATAAGTTTTTATGTTAATTGATTCACTAAGAAATGCCACGATGTCTGTATAATTTTAGCCCTTTGTTTTGTATCTCTATGTCACATATTGACGATTATGTTTGGTCCAACTAAGAAGTACGATAGCTTGTTTTATTTAAGCTAAAATTAAAAATAAAACTAAGTATCAAGTACATGTTGTCATTGTTAAAGAAAAAAGATTAAAAAAGAAAAAGAAAGGAAGAGAATATGCGGAGTGGTAAATTTTAAATACCGTCCGGTTTATCATATAAAAAAAAAAAAGAAATAATAATGATTTTGTGGAGGTATCGAAGATAATCAATGAAATGATAAGGATTGACCTGTAATGATGTAATGTATAAATAACGTTAAATCAATGTTAATGATAAGTATTGACCTGTAATGATGTAATGTATAAATAACGTTAAATATTGGGAGGCCTACCGTAAGAATCAAACTGACACTTAATAACAAGATTGGTATTGTAATGCATACTTAAGGAATTTTACTATGATCTAATGAAACCCTACGTTCAATCCCATGTAATTAGTCAATAATGGTAGAAATAACTGGTCGATAAAAATATGTCTATCTGGCGTGTCGATTTAATTAAGTATGTATATGTAAGCAGTTTTATTTTTAGGTAATAAGTGTTGATGCGAATTTGTGTTTTCAATTTTCCGCCTTTGCCAATTTGTACTGTAATATTTTCCTTAAGTTTAATTCATTTTGCAATGTGTTTTGGTGACGGGATAGGGATATGAACAGTGAACAAAGCGTTCGTGAAATAACAAAGTGTTTAGGCCTACATACCAGAAAAGCATCGAGATTAGCCGCAAACTGGGAGAACAATAGGGGGCGGAACGGAGGCAACATTGGGTTCAGTAACCAATAGCGTCAATCGGGACCTGGAGAGACGAATGGACGACGAAGGCGGACATCAAAGGAGCCAATCGGCGAAGGACCAACTGGAGGCTTCCCCTCGACTCCCCGCGACCACACCCTGGGTCGCCGGGGAGAGAATATAAGGCGAAGCCGGCCGCCAAGAAGGCAGTCGAGTTGAGTTGAGTTAGGAGTCGAGTTGAGTTGAGTTAGGAGTCGAGTTGAGTCGAGTTAGGAGTCGAGTTGAGTTGAGTGTGGAGAAGCTAGAGATTCTAGCGGTGCCCGTAAAAACAGCATCGCCGATCACTCTAGCAACTCCTGGAGGAGCGAAAGCGCGAAAGGCAACAACCGCCATCCGCTACCGAGTGCTGTGACGCACCGCCGCAAACGCCTAAGTATCAGTGCCGCCGCGACGCCGCAGCGTACCACCGCGACGGAGGACCGACGCTCTGCCGACGACCGCCACGACGCCGACGTCAGAAGCCGCCGACGTAGCCTGCACAGTCAGAGGACGACGCCGACGCCAGAAGCCGCCGCCCACCACGAAGCAGCACGAAGAAGACACCTGCCGAACTCTCCGAAACAGGTTACCCCGATCTAAAGACTTTTTCTCCGCCCACCTGGTTCTACCGAAGTGTTAATTTAATCTCGTCACCATACATTTTAGCAGTAAGATCAGATTTTTTATGTGTTTTGTCTTTTTTCTTTCTTTGTTTATAATTTTGTCCTCTCCCTCTAAATTAGGGTTCATGTAATTTTTAAATTAGTAACCACTTTGCTGCGTCGTATGTAAGTTAAGATTAATGTTTCATGTAAATTAATTTGCTACAGTGCCCAATATAGAAACTTGTAAAATTGCTTCGATTTTATTATTTTTATATCCCTTCACCCGCCTCGAGATATCAGTGTCCTAGTCAGTCACCTGACGTTTTGATTGTACCTAGGGGAGGGCGTAACCGCCGGCATACGTAGATCTGAGATCTCCCGGCCGGTTTACCACACCGTGATTTTATATCACCTCTGACCCCTCAGACCTTACCCCCCCCGACTCTGGTATGTCAAATGAATTAAAAAGTTAAAGGTATATTTCTGAACAAGTTGAAGATCTTTTAAAATGTGGTACTGAGAGCAGTCATAAAATATTTCTTAAATTATATGATCGTGGTAATATTAAAGAAAAGTTTTGTAAATTGCTAAAATGTTAGATAAATTGTTTTTGATTTGATTTTTAATTTTAGGACATTTACAATTTTTTTTATTTATATCTTCGAAATCCAAAAGAGTGTACGTATTGGAAACGAATATTCCTATGCCGATGTTTTTATTAATAATATTCTTCATTGCACATCGTATGCAGTAGTTAATATCGCGCGGACATTAACTTAATTAAAAGTAACTCTCACAACGTGCGTCTACATTCACAGTAATCCGTGTGGTCGCAGATATTTTGGTTTACCTTCAGAAAGATCCACTCTATTGGTCGATGTATTGTCTATTATAATGATATTTATTTTTTCTATGATTATAATATATTGTCTCCGATAGGGATGGGTCATCGACGTATTTACCGTCGACGAAACGAGACCGTCCACGTCCATCCATCGACGAGACGATCAACTAGTTGAATTCGTCAACTAGTTGATCGTCACTGACGCGTCAACTTCGTTACGCGGACGTCGCGGACGTTCTATCTAAACATGGGGACGATGGTCAACTGTCTACGGTTCAATGCGACGCTGCTCGACGGCTCAACCGTTGGCTATTTTTATGACGTTAATTTTTAAAATTTAAAGAAGTTCGAAGGAATATAGTTTCGGGGAAAGTAAAACCGCTACTTGTGCTTATATGTAAAAAGAAATATTTTATTATTTATTTTTTTACGCACATTATAGGCTTTTACATATTGTTTTATATACTTCTTTCTATATATAACAAAGAAAGAAGTAGGTATACACAGCAATATCAGGTGTTAGCAGTAAAATATAAATATAAACTACATATATAAGCAGTGAAAGTATTGGGTATAAGCATTAAAATGTGAATAAATAAAATGGAAGGAAACAATGATTTTGCGTAATAAAGGCACCAGTTATGAGGTGCGGTAAAAAATACTTTACATTTATTTATTATCTATAAATTTATAAATAAATACATCATTTAAAAATACTTTACATTTGAGATGTTATATAGAAATTTATTAAAGAATACATCTTTCAAAGTCAGGCTTTCACTTTGCGGTGACATTATTAATAAATAAATATATCTGTATTATTTGTCAACTTTAGGTTTAAAGCCATGTATTCACTAGGGGACAAATTGTCCCTCAACAGCACGCGCGGCATAGAGTCTACGTGACGTTGCAACGTCGTGCACTGTTCCGCGACCTCGCGCACAACATAGCGCGGCATTTCTACGTGCCGTGGCAACGTTGCCATGCGCACGGTACCCGAGCGTACTCACTGCAACATTCTGCGGAGCGTCAGTACCATGTGGTATGTTTACAAGTGAATACGCATGCGCTGTATCTGTCAAGATGACAATGCGGGGAAACGAAATCGTTCTCGAACTCATCGAGCTGTATCGATCGAAGATCGCATAGAATGTCCGTCCTTCTTTCTCTTTGCAGTAAATAATTTCGCATTCTCCTCTTTTTTCTCCTCTTACTTTTCGATAAACTCATTAACATAAACAGATACGCGGCTATCATCATAACCTCATAGGGCGATATATTTCCGCGACGTCTGGAAAACAATAATTATTTGCAAAAAGGACCTTGTTTTTAATAATATTCAATTTACTACAGTAAAACCTCGTTAATTTGAAATTACGACCCAAAAAAACATTTCGAATTGCGCGGAACCCCGTTTTCGCCAAATGAGATACCGCAGCTGTCATCCATAACCTCATCGGATGACATTTCCGCGACAAGATATGCGAGTCCCGGTGTGTACACGTCAAATGACCGCGTCATTGTCCCCGAAACATGAGCGTAGATGTTGATGCAACATGTCGAGCGGAATGTTTCGCGATTTGTCCCCTAGTGAGTACATGGCTTAAGGCTCAGTCTGAGAAAAGGAACATTGTTCCCGAAACATGTAAAAAACCAATAAAAAGTGGTGTAAACAAAATTATAATAGATTTATTTTTTTATCTATAAAGTTGAAAATAGTGAATTTTTTAATAAAAATTAATTAAACCTAAATTCAAGATTATATTACATATATAATAATTAATGTTGGACTCCTGAATAAAGGACCATAGTTAGGTATAGAAAATTTATTCCCTACAAGTTTTTTTTATCATTTATATGCTAAAGTTGAAAAGTAAGGAAATAATACAATAATTTAATTTTAGCATCCCTTTTCAGGTAGATATAAGAAGTCGAGATCGATCGAATAAAATATTTATTTTAGAAAAATATCTAGCCGGCCTGTTAATTAATAATAGTTCAATAAAAAATAAAATAATTAAACAGAATTGTTTTATTTTATACAGCGTAAAATTGGGAATACACCGAATCGTCGCACGTGACATCACAAAAAATCAAGTTAAAAAATAATAGATAATAGCTTATTAAGCCTATCTCGCCCTACGCATGTATTCAAATTTCAAATCTCTAGTCATAGTTCGTGTACACAGATCTGCACTCTATGGTAGTGTACTTTAGAGTTGAAATGAAATTACCCGTCGAGCCGTCTATGACGTCTATGGCATCTACAAGTCGACAGCGAGAGATGAGAGAGAAATAAACGGAGACGTTTTGTCTTGCTCTCGCTCGTTGCTTTGCATTGCGTTAATCTCGAATCGTCCACCGACCAAGGCGGCGTCCGCTGTCCACCGTCTACGAATTTAACTAGTCCATGCGATAAACATAAACGGTCGACGCGTCGATGCAACGTCAACGGTTGATTTCAACTAGTCCGTCCATTCAACGCCCATCCCTAGTCTCCGATTGTCTCTTTTCTATGATTATAATTTTCTGAATAACCGAGTGATTTGAAGTTTTGTCACAGATCTGAAATTATTCTATAAATTCTAAACAAAAACAATAAAATGTTTAGGAGAGCTTTCCCATCTCTGCTTAGTACAGTATGGTGAGTTGAATTTATTTGAATGGCACGTCTTTGTTTGAAGAATCACAGTACTTAACCTATTTCTATTTATTTTCAGGCGTTTTGTACCGGCGACGTTTCCCACTAGTTCTTTTCATAGTGTGACTGCGACTACGGTAGCACTCCCTAACGTTTCTAATCCATGGTCATATACTTCAATAAGAAATAAAGTTCGTTGCTACTTTCCAAGAGCCAGTGAAAATAAGAGAATAAAAGTACATGGCTGGAAAACAAGATTGTCTACTCCTAATGGACGAAGAGTGCTAATGCGAAGAATCCTAAAAGGCAAGCACACCTTGTCTCATTAAAAATATTCGGATTATGAAACCACCTAAGTAATTGCATATAGTTATTTGTAATAAGATTTTGAGTAGCTGTACGACATGTCCCCTTACCTGTGTAGTAGTTTTTTAGATACCTTATAATTTTATGTAAATATACAAAAATACAATTGACCTGATTTTTATTTTAACTATGACCATTCATGCCTATAAAAAGTAGTTATAATTATAATAAAAAATACCGATCCAATTAAATGTCTAAATGCACTTTGGGGGACAGGAATACTTGGTATTTTTGAGACTCCTGGTAGTGTATAACAGAACCTATTACCTCTCAAAGTTTCTTACCCAAAGGCATGCAGCGTTTGAAGCAAAACCCATTGGCTGGATGGAAAAAATCGGAAAACAAATTGCCTTATAATATTATATTATTACATTGTATCCTTTATATTTTGTTATGAATTGTTCCGTTTTTATGCTTTGCTATTTTCCGTTTCCTCAATGCACCCCAGAGATGGTAAACTGGTTTGTGCGGCTTCCTTGTTGGGCCACACGAGTGCTTTTGATTTTGCTTGTCTGTGGCATAGTGAGGAAACCGCTTTAGCATTAAAACAATGCAAATCTGGTTGATGAAAGTGTAAGGCTTGTATGGGGGTTTTTGCTCATAGAACGGGCCTGGATCTGTGGTGGGTCCCACTGCACATCAGAGGGTCAAAAGCTAGTTGAGGCTAGGGCCCTACAGTTGTGCCATTGATAATGATGAAAGGCGTGCAGTGTTTGACGAGCCAAAATTTGTCACGGGTTTTAAATTAGTCCAACTGTAAAGGAATTTTGCAATATTTAAAGAATTTTACTTGTGCAAATGTATTCTTGAATTAACTACTGATTATCATTCCCTGCAAAACGTATTTTAGAATTAGTTGATGGTTGCCTGTCCTAGCAGACAGTTGTACTATTTTTTCATTGTTTTATTAAAATATTTAGTTAATAATTATAACTGCTAACAGTCACAGCTTCTTTCAATAGTAAATCACAATGTTATTTACAAGTTACAAATTACTCACAATCACTTTGAGTCAGAGCCTCTCTTTGACAATAATTGTCAAAGAGAGGATCTGACTCAATTAAAATACACTAGGATTCATACACTTCAGGCAACCAGACAAGCTGGTAGACAATAAAAATAAAACAATAAGAGAAAGGAATGTAATGTGAAATTGGATACAGCATAGGGCAGATTGAACGTAAGTTTAATAACAAAATATTTATACATATACAAAAAATCTACAAATTTTTACTATCAGAATGCTCTGAAACTTTTGACACGTTTTTCCCAAAAGTACTTTAGATAGAGTAGCATCTACACGGTTCCATTTTGAACTTTTTTAACCTCTCATTCCCCCATGTAGCCCTAACGTGGCTTTTGCTTTGACCCCACCTCCCCCCCCTCTCTGTCGCGAAACAGAAATTGCCAGGGCGTAAATTTTAATATAAAATTATATTATTTATTTTTAATTAAAAGGTTTACTACACAATGCATAATATATAGTGTCCGTTGACTGGTGTCGGAGCCTTTAATAGCATAAAATACGATCAATTTCATTGACAAACCAGCCCCTGTCATTAAAAAGAAATCTGTCAAAAAAAAATTACATCAACAAACATACGATAATAAAAAATCGATATAAGTTACTGTAATGATAGTCCAACGTCTTACAAAAAATTAGTCAGAAATATTGAAAAAAAAAATGCAAACTTTGACATGCATATCTCCATAACTATTGATATTAAGGTCATGATAGCTTGAATATTTTCAACTCATAATCAAGGCAGGAAAATAGTCCTGCAAGGTTATTAATGTTTTTCAAATAACCCTGTATATTCTTACTAAGGCATTTGATGAAAACACTCACATATTCTAATTCTACATTGTCAATATTTCACTTCAATATAAAAACACACATATTCAAATGTAACGTTGTGTCAAAATTTCAAGTCAATCGTCGTACTACTTTTCGAGTTTTGCGAACATGCAAGGTGAATTTTTAAAAAATAATTGAACACAAATTGTCTAGTTTTGTATTGTAAAAGAAGTAACACTTTACATAATAATTTAACTTACATAATCTATGATCACATTTGCAGATTTAAAATACAAAGCATGTTTCCTAAATAAAATGGACTCGTTTCTTTGGAAAAAGTTAAATCAACAAAATATATTTTTTTAAATTTTCCAAATAGTATCTATTGCTTCATAAGAAATTGATATAACATTATGACAAATATAAAATAATAGGATAACATAAAGAATTTTAGAAATCTATTGCATTTTGTTGTGATGTTTCCGAAACAAAACCTTGGCTATTATACATAATCACAGAAATAAGAGAAGTATTAACTGTTTATTTTCAGCCAATGTATAAGAATATATATTTTAAATTAGTTAAACAAGGTATTAAATGTAGATCTAACGAGTAAGACAAATACATATAAAAAGATTTCGTTAATATACAACGTTAAGTTGTTGTTAAATCCCATAGATCTAGTAACGAAGTATGAATGACTTATTATAATAGTACATAATACAGTAAAACCTCGTTAATTCGAAATTCAAGGGACCCAAATAAAAACATTTCAAATTACGCGGAACCCTGTTAATTCGAATTTCAAGGTACAAAAGAAATATTAATTTGCAATACAATTGCGAAATTCGCCAAAAATCGTGAAACTCGTGAAAAATGTCATTAATTTAGTGAAAAACGTCTGTATTCATGCATATTTCATGAAATCGTTTTGAAAATGCAATATTTATTTTGCTAATATGAAGACCGCGACATTTATATTACAAAAGTATATATTTGTTGTTCTCACTTGCGAAATAATCGAAATATTTTTTTGAATTTCGTCAAATTAAAAAAAAAATCGAATTTAGTGAACTAAAATGTTATGCCACAAGGGACTAAATATTATTTCGAAAAATCGTGATGCGAGACCGAAATTCGCCAAAAATCGTAAAATTCGTGAAATGAACAATTAATTTTGTGAAAAACGTCTGTATTTTTGCATATTTCAAGAAGTCATTTCGAAAATGCAATATTTATTATGCTAATACAAAGACCGCCACATTTCTACTACATACTTATCCGAAATATAATAAGTATTCGAAATTGACATCTGTTGTTCTCACTTGCGAAAAAAATCGCAATAGTTTTTTCAATTACATTGAATTTAAAAAAAATTAGAATTCTGTGAAGTAAAAAATGTATTGATTTATGGTGCAAGGGGCTAAAATTTATTTCGAATTATGAATTACCGGGGAATTATTCCCGATAATTCGAAAACTGAAAACCGAAAAAAAAAAAAAAAGTGAAAATCGGGGATAAATAATAAAAAAACTATGAAATTAGCATTTTGGGACTTGTGGGTTTTAAAAATTCTGAATTATGGCGAATTTTGAATTATCGGGGTTCGAATTAACGGGGTTTTATTATATGTAAATCGTTTATAGGTATAACAAAGGCGCATTCACATGGATGACGCTTGTCTCGGAGACTAATTGACAGTTTAATGACGCAGCTGATACACACAGTCTCTACTGACAAATATCTTAAACGAGAGATCCTCATCCAAGTATACGTATCCTTAAATTTTCTACATTTGGTTTGAATAGTATTCTCTTATAAAAAAATTGTGTGTGTGAGAAACTTTTGTACGAAATTTAACATATTTAAAAATGATTACAAAAGAAAATAAATCATAGTGAATTTGTGGCAAAAAATCGTACCTATTTGAAAATAAGTTTTTTGAAAATGCATAAATATTTTTCTCTCAATATTTTGTTTAAATACAATTAATTTTGTTTTCAAAATTGCCATAAATAATATTTAAGCTGTAAATCGTGGGGCAATCAAAACATAAAAATAATAATACTTTTGAATTTTTAATATTGAAATATTCTTTGAGATCCTTAATGTTTTTATCTGTACATACTACTAAGTTATCACTTTTGTTAGAGATAAAGAAATACAAATTGGTTGTTACGGTCAAAAAAATTCATGCCAAAATTAAATAAGCAGTCTACTTTCAATAGTAGGTAAAATGTTTTAAGAAAAATTGTTTCAAATAAATTCCTGTCAAAATCAATATACAATACAATTTTTTTTTTATAAATATGCAGGCAAACATTCTTTTTAAATAACACTTAAATTAATAAACTTAAAATAGTGTTTCTTAAATTTTTACAGAAAGCATAAAATATTTTATAGTTTCAAAGTTGGATCTCAATGGATATTACAAAAGAGAAATCTTTTTTAAATTTAATTTTTTTTTACTATGCACGTAGTTGTCTAGTAGCTAGTAGAAAAACTTCAGGGGAGCCTTCTATATTCAATTTTCAACAGAAAATATTCTTTACCAAATCGAATGTGAAAACAAAATCGAAGTTTGCATTTTTTTACAATATTTCTGACTTATCTTTTGTAAAATTTTGAAATATCATGGAAGTAACTAATGTTAAACATTAAAAATTCATTCGCCTAGATCCAAGTCAAATAAAATTATTAAAACCATGCAGAAATCTGTACCAGTTTTTTAAAAGGGTTTGAAATATTTTATTTGACTTGTATCAAAGCGAATGAATTTTTAATATTCATTCATAAATTACTTTCACGATAGACCATAAGACTGTTATCTACCACACTACAGCCAGCATTGCATTCACTTCTAATTTGTTTATTCTTCAATCTATCGACCAAAGATTTTCCACATAAGCGTCTTAGTGACCGCATTCCCACCGCATTCAGTCTTTCATTCCTCTTTTGCCAAATCCAAGCTTCACTTCCATACTTGGGTTGGTACTAGAACGCCGTTTGTACCGCTAGTCTCGCTTCCTTTGACAGATTCTTATTGGCCATAATTGCATTTAGAGCACCATTAACTTTGTTTCCTGCAGTCACTCTCCTTTCGATGTCATTCTCAGTTTTGCCGTCTCTATTAAACATATGTACTTCCCAAATACACAAACTCATTCATTTGTTCTAAGCATTCTTGTTACAATCACATTGCACTTAGTTACTCTTTCGTCTCTCTCGAATACCATCACTTTCGATTTGCTGACATTCGTTAGAAGTTCACTCTGCCTGCATACATCGGACATCATGGATACCAGGCACTGCAGATCAGCTTCACTGTTAGCCACTAATACTGCATTGTCTGCGTATAGTAGGCAGGATATGGTGAGTCTGTCCATTTTCGTTCCAACTTCTAGTTCCTTCAGTTCTTTCACACAATTATCCACACTAGCAGGAAAGCAATCGGCTTCGCCGATTGCTTACTGCTAGGCCCTGCGGGCGGCTATTGTGTTTGCTGTGCAGCAAACACAATTGTTTACCTATGCCTACGTCAGCCGCTTCGCGGTCAATTGTATCTGGTGAATTTCCACTTTTAATTACGGGTAGTTTAGATATAATTAAGACAAAGTATTTATTCAAAATTTCTAACCGATTAATAAGTCAGAGCGGAATAAACCATAGTTCGATAGGTAGGTACCTACTCTCTTCTCTTCTCGCAGTGTTGATTACTTTTATACAACATTATAAAAAAATAATCTTTGTTTAATTTGGTTTGTTACATAAAAAAATTATTTGTAATTAAAATTTCAACAAAAAAAAATATTCTCGACCGTAAAAAAAAATTCGATCCTGCCAGGATTCGAACCTGGCACCTTCTGATCCGCAGTCAGACGTATTATCCGCTGGGCCACACAACCCAACGGGCACCGTGGCAAAATTACTGTATACAAAAAAAAAATCATCATCCAAATGCAGAAACGTACGACATTGGTTAGGGTAATTAATATATTGATGGTTGGAGTAATTAATATATAGATATTATACATATAGGTTGAAAAGCCATGGTGAGATTACGCATCCTTGTTTGGCACCTTTTGTAATATCAAACCATGATGTGAATGCCCCATTAATTCTCTTGCAAGCACTACTTCCTTCGTACAAGGATGCAATTGTTTGTATTAGTTTTTACTCTTCACCCCGTATTCAGACAAAACTTTCCATAACTTTCGTCTTATCACTCTGTCATACACTTTTTGGAGATCCACAAAGGCACAAAAAAGTTTTTGGTTCTTTGCCAAAAAGTGCTGTCATCTGGCACAGTGAGAAAATCTGGTCCATGCATCCATCCTCTTCCACTCATGAACAAAAAAAGTAAATATAAATTGAACCTTCTATGTAGTTAGTTTTCTGGCTATCGCATGAAAAATATTATGTGTATCGAAACATCAGAAGCAGAAGAGCAAGGTATCTCAAAAATATAGCATTAATTTAACTATTTATTGAAAACACTAAAATTGTGTAAACTTTATGAATTATCATGTTAATAAATAAAATATATTAACTAAACATAATTTTTTTACAATAAATTATAACCCATCTGTCTACCTCGAACCCAATTTGGATGCTCTGATATATTATTGTAATGAAAATAAAAAGGATATAATATATATATAAGATATCATAAAAATATTAAGGACATTTTTGTTCTAAATGGTACCAAAAGTGTATTATAACATTTTAGAACTTTAGAAAAATAGTAATAATTTTTTATGATTGAATTCATAGGAATAACAGATTCACCAATGTTATAGTTAAATGCTATGTGAATGGGTTGAATTGCAGTTTCTCAAATAGGCAATATTTTTATATTAAACGTGAAGAGTTATTTAGATTTTTATTTATTTTTATCCACTATTATCACCCTAAAATGTCAGTAATTAAGCAATAACTAAATTAGCAAAAACAAAAAATAGATATTGCAACAATGGTTTTAAAAATATACAAGTATTCTTTTTCATTTGCTGCACTCTATAAAGCAACTTAAGATACTGTCAATAATCCTAATTAATCAAATATCTCTGCTGACTGTAGAGCGACTGTTGTGAAGAAGAAGCGGTGATGGCTGGTTTTGGAGGTGGCTTCAATAATATTGTAACTTCTGTTATGAGCCACCGGGTCATTTTAATAACGGCAATATGGGCGGCAAATTGTAAAACGAGCGCTCCGAATCCTTTGTACAGTCCAATGAAACCTTCCTGATTTATCGCTGTCCTGTAGCAGTCCATAAAGCCTTCGTAGCCTGTCAGGATTGGTAACACAGAATATCCAGTATCCAGATTATCAATAATGGTTCTTGTTCCCTATAAAAAATGCATTTAATTTATATTAAACTTTGCTTTGCTTTTATACCCCACATATGTGGGGTATGGGATATTGCTGCCTTTGCTTTTATACCCCACATACGTAGTTCATTAATAAGTTACTAAATATTTCTTCTTAAAACTTTAAAGTGAAACTATGATTTTATTTATTTGGGGACTAGCAAAAATTTTATTAAAAAGGAAAAATAAAAATATAATCTTAAATTACTGTGGGTTTCAAATAAATAAGCAAAAAATAAAAAAAACCACTCTTAAGTTAATTAATTAGTATCTATGTATTGAAAAAATATTTAAAAATGTATTAATTTTATAAAAATAGCATTATTCTCAAACCTGTAAATGAAGGCGATGCAAGATGGTTTCCATTGGATAAAATACAACATCGCTAATGATGAGAGCTGTCAAGGACGCAGTTAAATTAATCTCGTCATTTTTCGTGCTTTGTTCGGGAGTCGTGGGGGAATCAACACGGCCTTTAGGATAATTTCCCTCAATGGCTTGTATATGTCGCTGGCGGAAACGCAAAACCTTATCAATGATTCCTCGGATAGACACACTAAAAATTGAAAGGAAATTGTTTTTGGTTCTTTCTTATGAATTACTTCATTTACTTTGGAAAACTAACATGCCAAATGGTTCGCACAGTTCAGTGGTTAGGACCCTTATGACAATAAAGGTCAAGTATTAGTGCTCATTCTTGTCGTACATAAAGGTACATTTAAAATAAGAATATTGATGATACATTGAGGAAATATTAGGTCCTTACATATGAAATTGGCGTTTTGCCGTACTGGCAAATTTGATCTCAAATATCTTCTCTTTGGTTAGGAATTCCAAATCCAAATTTATACAGCTATTTACTCATGTATTTGTGTTTTGAAAATTATTATTCATTTGTTTTTTCCTCAATTGTTTTTTTCTTTGCGTCACTCAGTTTACAAAATGAAAAACTTGAAATATCGCGTTATTTACGAGTACGAGTTCCACCGTGGCACCAGTGCTGCAGAAACGGCTCGAAGGATTAATGATGTGTATGGCGACGGTGCCGCAAAAGAAAACACAGTGCGTTTTTGGTTCCAACGTTTCCGTTCTGGAAATTTTGACCTGCAGAACAAGCCCCGTGGACGGCCGGAGACCAAAGTTGATAATGAAGAATTGAAGGCTATTGTGTAAGCGGATCCATCGCAAACCACATCCGAGTTAGCTGCAGGCTGCGGTGTTAGTGATAAAACTGTTTTAATCCACTTGAAGCAAATTGGTAAGGTGAAAAAGCTTGAAAGGTGGGTGGGTACCTCACGAATTGAGTGAAGCAAATCAACAAACGCGCGTTGACTGCTGCGTTGCATTACTAAACCGGCACAATAATGAAGGGATTTTAAATCGAATCATTACCTGTGATGAAAAGTGGATCCTGTACGATAATCGGAAGCGCTCATCGCAATTGCTGAACCCTGCCGAACCAGCCAAACCATGCCCCGAGCGAAAATTGACTCCAAAAAAGTTACTTGTGAGCGTTTGGTGGACTAGTGCTGGTGTCGTTCACTACAGCTTTCTTAAATCTGGCCAGACGATTACGGCAGATGTCTATTGTCAGCAACTGCAAACCATGATGGAAAAGCTAGCTGCTAAACAACCGAGGCTGGTTAATCGCTCTAGGCCACTGCTGCTTCATGATAACGCTAGACCACACACTGCACAACAGATGGCTACCAAATTAGAGGAGCTTCAATTGGAATGTCTAAGACATCCACCATACTCTCCGGACCTTGCCCCAACAGATTACCATTTTTTTCGAAATTTGGATAACTTCTTGCAAAGGAAAAAATTCAACTCCGATGGGGCAGTCCAAACCGCCTTCAAAGATTTTATTGATTCCCGTCCGAATGGTTTTTTTAGTAAAGGGATCGATGAACTACCTATGAGATGGCAAAAGTGCATAGATAGCAATGGTACATACTTTGATTAAATAAATATATTATAATAAAAAAAAATCGGCTTTATGTTCCTCCCATACTAAACGCCAATTTCATATGTAAGGACCTAATATTTTATGCTCACATGTCTTTTTTAAGAAATGAACAGGAAAGATCTAGAAAAACAAATATCCATATTTATTTTTAATAATATAGCATCAGAAAACCTTTGAGATTTAGCGGAACGAAATTAAAACATTGTAGAAATTAAAAAAATAAATTTGTAAGTTTTTTGTCATTTTATTTAATTTGTATTAAAGCGAATGAATTTTTTATATTCCACATAAGTTACTGGTAGTGATAGTCCAACGTTTTATGTTGGTAAGTAAAATTTTTGAAAAGAAAAAGTAAAATTCAAAATTTAGCTTGCAAAATTCAATGAATGTAGAGTTGAATTTTCTAAATATTTTGGTGTAAAATCGGGGAAATGAAAAAATTATTTCAATAAATTGTGTGAAATATTTTTATAGGAATGTATGGAGATGACATGGGACTTTGACTTTTCGATGTAAATAGTGGAAATACGTGAAAATGAGGAAAGTAAATTGGAAGTTTTGCTGTTTTTTATTTATTTACTAAACAATCCTTATTTTACTATTGATAAAACTTAATATATTATTGGTATTAAGTTGAATAAATTATAAAACACTACATTTATGTTAATTTTTACCAGCTTATCTCAAAAATTTATGCGTTATTTCATGTGTTGCAGGCAAGATAATTTAATAGGTATTGTCCGCTTTCAGTTTGTTTTTGTTTATGGCCTGCAACCCACATGTTGAGAACCTCTGTACCTGAGTAACATAAATAAATTACCTGAAAAGATATTTGGAGATTCCAAAAGCAACCGTTGGCACAACAATAGCCCAAATAGGCAGCATTCTTCCCTTACTGGGGGCTCCCCATGACAGAAGCCTCACGGTTCCTTCCTTGAAGACATCCAGAATACCTGGTTTGTCACTCGCAATGTCACTCTGTACAGTTTCCACAAAGCTTGCTGAATAAAATGGCGTCACCACAGCTAAGCTTATTCTGCACCCAAGAAAAAATAAAATACTAGTAACAGGTTTGTCTCACCGTTATTTGGCAAATGATTATTATAAATAAGAGCTTCTTAAATATACTTTTATGGCCCAGTCAAAGCATACTAGCTTGAATAAGTTAAAGAGTTACACCACCCCAGGTGCCTGCAATTTGGGTAGAAATTTGGTGATTTTTTTTACATAAAGGTAATTAATTATAAACATGGTAAAATAATATTCTATGGGAAAACTTTGAAAAAAAAAAAACAAAAAGACTGCGTCATGTCCAATCATGTGGAGCTCCTCTGGCGTGACTGAGATGCAACATTTTCCACATTTGTCTGAGGCAAAAAAGAATGTCATGTATAGGTCTTTCCATTTAAGAAAGACAATCGAGTTAGTATATGTAAGCCGTGCGTACGACACACTTTTTTACGTTGTGTTGGTGTTTACGGGTCTACCAGCTTCATGATCCACATAAAATTTTCTCAATGTATCCAGTATATTGTTTACGGGTATAAACACCAACACAACGAAGCAATATGTGTACTATAAAATTTATAAAACTGAGAAGACTTCGGTGACTGGGTCATATGGAGAGAATGATCGAGCATCAAGCACTAAAGTCCCTGCTGAACTCAAGGCCGATAGGGCGAAGGAGCTTAGGAAGGCCAAAATTAAGATGGAGTAACGTCCTCAAAGACAAAAAATATATCATTAAGTTTGTAAACTGAGATTTGAGCATAAGTTTAGTGTGCCACTTAGGAATTTAATTTTTAGTTTCAAAACTGAATATTGAAAAATCGATAGTAAAATTGAAGCAAGTGAATACTGTGATACAAGTTGGAGACCCAAATTTCTTTTTTTGGCAACCGCCTAATACATATAAGGTTGAAATTGCAATGGATCGATAGATGTAGAAAGCACGAGGGATTATATAGAATTAAGATACATTATATGGGTGCTAGAACACAAACTCACAGTGGAGAAAAATAAAAAGATTAACATATAAGGGCTAGTTATTTGACTAGTTGTAACAGTAAAAGTTAAGGGAAAACCATCGATTTTTGCATTTTCCATCAATCAAAGAGTTCATTTTTGCATTTTTTAAAAGTTGTTTTATAAACTTTTACTATTTATTACTATTAATCAAACAACTAGCACTAAGATTAAAATATATACATTTTAAAAATACATAAGTACTTACGATTTTAGGAATATGTGCTGACAGAAAGTTAAGACTGAATTGCAGTTGTTTATGTCTCTGTAAATAAGATAAAACATCAAATCAATTAAGAAGGTAATGATAATTTAACCTGGTGAAATGTATAACTATGGCAAATTTTCACACATTTCTGGCTTTACAAAAATGATCTCAATCATAAAAACTGTAAATAAATTAACAACTTACTTGGGCCATGGAGATATTTTAGATATTAAATCTTCGACAGCAAGTGTCATTCCTCTGACCATGCACACTGAGCCAATACCTTTCCACAGCGTAGTGAATCCTTGGCGTTTGTGGAGGTGCACCACAACTGGTGCCAGAGACAGCGGCACCAAGTGGAATTTCTTGGAGCCATGGTGTACCTTTAATATAATAATATAATTAATTAAATAAATAAAACAAAGATATGCAGAGCACATTCTTGATTATCTGGTTACCTATCTATACTAACAACCAGTTTTTTCTAAACTATTTTTCTATAAAAATATCCCCAGATTTTTACATTTGTTTATATCATCAAAGGATTTGGCAATTACTTTGTGGTGCAACATTTTAATTTAAAATATGATTTTTATTTTAAACTTGTACTACACACAATATGAGTTATTGATTACTATCTATGAAACCTACATCTTATTGGAAATAAGTTTTTAAAAACAATTGTCTTTTTTGTCAATTGTCAGTTTTTCTTTAATATTTAATTATATTTTTATTAGTATATTCCAAGAACACCATTACTGGATTTTATCCACAGAGGGATAATCATTAATAGAAACTGTTAATAATTATTTAAAATTAAATTGCTTGTTTGGTTAACCAAATAGCCGTTTTAAATAAAGTTTTAATTAATTCTTCTTCTTCAAATGTAGCAAATTTATTTTGTGGTAACATAATTATAATTGATATAAATTAACTTTGTTTAAACCACTTATTTATTGAAAAAAATCAACATGTTTCGAAGCCAATGGCTTCTTCATCAGGATAACAAAAATAATATTTAAAAATCGAAGTATAGATCAAAATATTATAAAGTTATATATGGAAAATGATAATATAAAGTACCTAATTAACATTTTCTATATATAACTTTTTAATATTTTGATCTATACTTCGATTTTTAAATATTATTTTTGTTATCCTGACGAAGAAGCCATTGGCTTTGAAACACGTTGATTTTTTTCAATAAGTAAGTGGTTTAAACAAAGTTAATTTATATCAATTTTAATTAATTCTGATGGAAAGAATAAAAATTTTGCGCATCTTATATCAGTTGCTATCTAGGACACATAATTTCAACAAAATATAAGATATCCACTCATGCTATTTTATTAATCCGGGGTAGATACAAATTACAGGCAAACACTCCCTAGTAAACACTGAAATCGGCACCTTCACAATACTTCAACCAATCCCGGATTCCTCTACTGGATTGCCAGAGGTGATTCTCCATGAATTATTATCCCTTGTTGCTCCATCCAAATCCGGACTCTTCCGCTGTATTGCCAGAGCAGATCCTTCTGAGTCATTATCCTCTCGTTGCCCCAACCGAACCTAGACTGCCAGAGAAGATCCTCCGCGGGCTTACTATCCTCTCGTCACTACTAATCTAACTGCAGCTTCTTCTGGCAGATATCCAGACCAGATCTCCCGCGAATTACGTTTTCAAACCACCAGTCAGCAAAGATAAACACACAAGATAACTAAAAATCTCTGTATGATGTCTGAACGGTGTTAAAACAAAGCAGATCATGATATCTGAATACAATAGAGATAGGTCATTCACGAATGAATTGTTCTTTTAGAACAGTCAACTTTATTGAATATTGTTCATTAGTTCAGTAGTAGGAAAATTCCTAAAATTGACAAAATCTTTGGCAACCAACCCTATTTCTTCTTTCTGGGAATTGAAAATTTTGTGGTGGGAAAGATTAATTTTTTGAGGAAGTTCATGTAGATAAAATGAGTTTTTGAAATCTCCCCTCCTGTTGTTTTTTTTGGGAAATTAATGAATATAAAATGATTTGTAATCCCTTTTGAAATCCCAACCTCCCATCAGAAATTACTTTTTTGTAGTTAATAAATTGTTTTCTAGTATTTGTGACAGAACAATAATCATCTTCCATAAGTGTGTTTTAATGACAGATAGCACCATCTCTGGGCGCATTTTGACTCCAGTTCCTTAATAATTTAATAAAAGTTTCAATAAAAGAGAAATGGCTTTCTAGCACCATTTATGGAATTACGGTCAAATTAAATATTTTGGCATTACAGATTGCAAAATCAAGAAACGAATGACTAAAGAGAACAATATTTAATATGTATTTTTTATTTTACTAGATCCTCGATCTGTATTGACAGGTCAGCCCTGGTCTTGTGACAAGGACGTCCAGCTCTCTCTCCATCTCTTTGGTGGTATCCCCGGTGATCGGCGCCCCTCTGGAACCCCGCGCGTCACGGTTATGGGGAGTCTTATCTGGTCCATTCTCTTGGCATGGTATCTCCAGGAATGCCTTCTCTGCCTGCTCCATCGTACAATGTCTTCTATGTCGTAGATTCTGCGGATTTCCGCATTGGGTACTCTGGATACCGTATGTCATGATAGGTCTTATGCATGTTTTATATACTCTGACTTTGCTTTCCACAAGCATATGCTTACTGCCCATACAGCGTCTCTTAAGCATCCAGAGATAACCAACCCTTTGTATGCTCTTTGACTTTGTTATACAGATCGCTGTAGCTAGATATCTCTACCTCAAGGTACTTAAATTTCATAACCTGTTCTATGGGTTTATTTTCTACGACCAGTTTACATCTACAATGTATTTGTGGGTATAAATTTCACTATATTTTTGCATCACATGTTTATTGATATAATTTTGTGATAAATAATTAGGTGAGTCACAAAAACAAGAATAAACAAGATATGTTATATAAACCTAACGGATTCCAAACTGTTAACTATATGGTTTAACTTTTGTTTAAATGCAAAATGTTTTTGAAATCCTGGTGACTATTTTTAAAGCCTTTCAATGAATAGCTTTTCGGTGTAGTGGTCATGATGCTTGCCTAGTGATATGGTGGTTGGTGGTTAACTAACTTGCTGGTGCCCCAGTACACCAGCAAGTTAGTCCTATTTTCATAGCACAAGAGTTTAGATTATTTTGAGAATAGCAAGAATATTGATGTAACACACATTCCGTGTTCGCATCTCTATTTAAAAAAAAGACTAAATAAATAAATGTAGCATAATAGTAGCAATAATTTCACAACAATTAATCATCTTGAAAATAAATTTTATGAAGATACAAAAACAAAAATGGTGTTTATATATTCATACCATAACCCATTTTTATAGGATCAAATAAAATAACATGTTTTTGATAAATTGTACTGTAAAGAGTTAAATACCTGGCATTGTCTGCGAAGAACCACAAATGGATGACTAAGAAGATTTTCTACAATCAAACTAGCAAGACTCACGCCTGTGCCTACATAACGCTTTAAGGAATCTGAAAAAGAGATAAACAAATATTTTGAAATAACTGTATTACATACAACATTAATTATATTCCATAAATAATTTGTAAATCAAGAGCACTTCTTTATTAGAAAGCATTAATATTTAAGAATATTTCATCACTGCAGAGATTTCATACACCTTACCTTAAGCTAAGTCAAATGATACAAGATGCGATACAACAATAATAATCAGAAATGTGATTTTTCAGAAACAAACATAATCAATATACGAATTAATATAAAATAAATGTGTATTTTATTAAATAATAATAGATACCATCTTCCGGATTTTCTTCCAGTACTAAAGCTGGCTGGTTTGGAAAATTGGATAGTGGCGGAGGCACATTATCGTATTGATACATAAATTGGTTGTTTGACGGATGATAACCATGGGATCGACTATTATAGCCGGAATATTCACCGAACCCCGCCATATAGATGTAATTATTTTACCGAAATCATACAAAACGTCAAAATCAGAGGTTACGTAAGTGCTGCCATTACTTTCAAATTTCAAATCATTATTCATTTTACAGGTCGGTTCCTACTGCAATCGTTGAGAGTAAGCAGTTTGATGTTTTCTAAAAATTGATATTTGCATTTAATTTAAATAAAAAAATTAATCGGACAAATTTTACGTGATTTCTAATATCATGATACGTGATATAAAAAACACAATTCTCTATTACTATTTATCAACTAGAAAAATTATCTCTAGCCTAAACGCAAACCGTTCGAATTTACATCAGTTTATTGTGTCCATCACATATCACTAAAAAAACATATCGTTTACAAAGAGACACGCCGTATTCGCTATCCGGTGGCTGCGGGTGGCAAGCCGCACGGCTTGATATCAATACTTATGGAGATATGCAATATCACAGTTTGCATTTTTACGATATTTCTGACTTATTTATATAGTAATTATGAAAAATTCATTCGCTTTATGGGCCATTCGAGTATTACGAAAGAATTTTAGTAATTTTAACTCATCCCCCTTGTCAGCAAAAATAAGCAAACCTCTTATTCCCCCCTCCTATGCTTACGTACACATTGATGTATATTCTTTTAAATCTGTTCAGATTTCTTTATTGTTATTCATGGGCAGCACTTATAAGTGAGTCTAGAAATAAGGAATTTATAGACTATAAAGGAATTTAATGTACATTTAATATTTATTCAAGCAAATTATTAACATCGTATTTAAATATTATATTCTTAATATATAAAAGATATTAATTTATTTTATTCTATTAAAAAATTCAGTAAATTCAAATTAACCGTCCTCAGTCCATGACACTCCTATCGATGACTCTAAGTCTTCGATGACATTGGATGTTTGCTGCTCAATGTTGTATGCCTGCTCACTTTTGTGTTATCGGGCTATAAACATTGTTTTCTGTGAGCCATTCAACATCTTGTACTGTGCATATCAATTCATTAGCACGATGAGCAGCCACTCTTATAGGTCTCACTCTCGTTTCGGTGTACGTGTTTATTTTTTGTGCTTCTCCTCGATGTGACGATTTAATGACTTGACAGAGGTATGATAAGGACCACGTTTTACATGTTCAACTTGATAGTTTTAAAATTTTGCAGAAAAATCAGAAAAGTAATTAAATAAATATTCCTGACATAATAATCATCCAGACCCCCCGTCCTCCATGTCATCAAAAATAAGCAAAGAAAAGAGCCCCCCACCCCACTTTGGTGCTTACATAATACTTAAATGGCCCCTTAATGCAAGTCGAAAATTGAATTTTTTGGCAAGGTTTATATATTCAAATCATGAAATATTTGGAAACTGAAAGCACTCTCCCTCCTAGGCAACAAAATTTTTGCAGTTGGAAAGTAAACAGTTCACTTACAGGAGTGTTGGTGTGAATAAAATAACTTTTTCAAATCCCACCCCCTCGTCAGTTATTTTTTGGGAAGTTGATGTAGCAAGAAATGACCTTATGAAATCCTACCCCCTCATCAGATTTTATCTTTTGGGAAGTTGATGTAGATAAAACGACCTTTTGAAATCTTCATGAGAAATTATTTTTGAAAATCGCCACTCACTATTGAAAATCAAGAATTCCAATGAACTATTGAACAATTCAAAGTGAACAGTCCACTTGACTGAACGACAGTTTAGATTACTAAACTAAAATTCCCAACTCTACTATATTTATACATCTTCTCAAGCTAACCGATTTTTGATTCTTCGAACAGGATCATCTTCCAGTATGATTTATTTGGTTAACGCCAAGTCTCCATCGGCCGTCTTCTGTTCTGATGCGATAAAAACTCGCATCATATACCTATCTCTCTCATTCATTTGTTCAACATAAGCGACTCTTCTTTAATCCTATTCACTACGCTAACATCAGCTTTATATTATTTTTTGATTTGTTTAATCTTTGATATGTCATTAGTAAATAGTTTAGTCACCGCATTGTCTATTTTAATTTTTTTGCCAGCATCAGTGATTGATTGGTACCAAAATTCTATTGTATACTTGGACTATATTAGATTTTCCTTTGTCGAAAAGTTTCCTTTAGAAATTATATATATATTTTTTTTAAATAGAGATGCGAACACGGTATTCGTGTCACATCAATATTCTTACTTTTTTCAAATTAAGCTAAACGCTTGTGCTATGAAAATAGGACTTACTTGCTTGTCTCGAGTGAGATTCGAACTTGCGACCTTTGGATCACGAGGCGAGAGTTCTAACCACAAGCTACTCTTAAGTAAGTTAAAATATACTTAAGTCCTTTTTTTCACTGTACTATGTCTTCAAATATAATAATAATAAAGACTCAAATAGTTATGTTTCAGATTGGGTGAAAACAAGTGCACTGTCTCAGTACTATTTTTTGCCAGCAAAATCGGAAAGGTCAAAATTGTAACGAGTGACTATGTTCGGACAGCCCTTTATAAACAATCAATTGATTCTTTAAATATCTCATCTGAGTGCTAGTCTATCATCTTTACCAAAAAAATCTTTTTGAGTTAAGAATGTCATATTTTTGTACATTGTTAGTTTTACTCCCAAAGATTATCTCCATGTGACTTTCCATTATTGTTTTACAATGAAAAGTGATACATTTTCATTTTCTTTAAATTTTTTTTTAAACCGCAATTGTTTTGTTATAAGTATGAAAACATTAATATCTTGCATGTTGAAATGTAAAATTATCACTTTTAATGCTTACAATAATATTTGAATTCTGAGATTAAAAAAACTATAAAACCCTTTGTATAATTTATAAAAGAATGCATATTTTCAAAAGGTGGTGATGCAACATTGGAATTTCATTTTAATATCTTTACGTAAAAGTCACACAGCCAATTTGAACTAACTAATGGCAATTTTGATCAACTAAATCTAATCAAAGTCATACAACTTCTATTTATTTAAATATTTAAAAAAAATAGAGATGTGAACACCGAATATGTGTCACATTAATATTCTTACTATTTTAAAACAAAGCTCAACGTTTGTGCTATGAATATAGGACTAATTTTCCAGCTTTCTGGAATGGAGCTCGAACCAACGATCACTGGATTATTGGACGCGAGTCTTAACCACTAGACCAACAAGCCACTCTTGAAGTGGTGGAACAAGAAATGAATAATTACATTAATTACAGAAAAAAAAAACAATTTAATTGGATACATTTAATGAAAGCTAATCATCAAAAGTGACTTTTCTTCCTTGAAACGCTACCATTCCAGTGTTCTTCTTCTTCGCCTCCCAAGAAGGATGAAGTTTTTCTTCAGTTTTTCCAGGTTCACCTAATGATTTGTCATATTTTTTGAACGTCTGATTATTATTTTTGTATGTATTATGTTTGTCATTCTTTTCAAAACTTGTATATGATGTATCCATATCTGATTTTCTTTTGTCATTCTTTTGGTAATCGGGCTTGTTGGAAGAATACTGACTTTGTTTCTTATTTTGCGAGGGTTTTTTAGCTCTCGGAATGATTTCGTTTCCAAACATTGCAGCTCTTCGCATGCGGCGGTTTGCTGCATTTTCATCTACATATGACCCTGGTTTAATGTCTGGTGGTCTAGGAAGAGCTACAGTCATGTAACTGTCTCCTGAATCAGTTACGAAAAATGAATCAACAGTTTTCTCTGTCTTTACCAAGTCTATTTCATCATCATCCAAATCAACAAACATTCTTCTTGGTTTATGCTTTGGTTTGACAGGTTTTTCTTCTTTTAATGGCTCTTCAGGTATACTAGTAGAAGCTTTCTTAGTTTGTTTTTTTGAACCGCTGGGTGGCGACAATTCTATTTCTGATTCGCTGTCAGGATGACAATCACTATCGGCACTTCTTTGAGAACTATGAGCCATTTCTTCACTTTCATCTTGACTTTCTTCATTTTCATCTTGACTTCCCTCATTTTCATCTCGACTTTCTTCATTTTCATCTTGACTTTCTTCATGTTCATCTTGCATTTGGTCATAATTTGACAAATCAACACTTTCATTTTCACTAATATCATTTGTATTATCAGATTTATGAACAATGTTCTTAGACACCACTTCTTTTTTCTTTTTCTGTTTCTTGATGGGCCTTGTTTCATTTTCTGATTCTGAATTTGCAATTTCACACTCTCTTTCTGGATTTGTAATTTCAGCAACTTTTTCAGAGTCTATATTTGTATTGCTTGTATTCTTTTCTAAAAGTTTCAGTTTTTCCTTACGTTTCTTTCTCCTCAACTTTCTCGGATCAACTTCTAATAATCTATCAACGGGCACACATGAAAATTTTTCAATAATCTGTTGGAACTTTGGCTTGAGACATTTATGGGATAATAATTTGGCCATTGCTTTCTCTTTTGTTACAATAGGGGTGTCCATAATTTTAGAAAGATTTCCGAAATTTCTCATCGCAAACTTTCCCAATTCATCATGCGATATTTTCTAAAAAAATAAATAAAATTATGAGTACATAGATTAGATGTTTTTTTCCACTTAAGAGTTTGAATATTTTCATTGCAACTGAATTTTGTGGTAGAGTTTGGAGAAGAAATGATTGCTAAGTGTATCTGACTTCGTTGTCAATAATTCAGATACTTGAGTTTTTCATTAAAATAAGTGTCATCGATCGAAAACAATTATTAACAAAAACTCTGATGATGGACTTCGTATGGTATCTGAAGTGCTGGCAACAGCAGCAAAATTCCATTAAATAGTAGCGAAAAATGATTAGCTGGATTTTGTTATTTTGATAGATTTAAAATTTTCGGGTAACTTTGTTGACAATTTGCAAAATTGAAATGAATTGACTACCTTAATTGTGAAAATTTCTGAAACAATAGTGTCAGCTTTGCGTTTAAACTTTTCCTTTTCGTCATCAGATCCCTTACGAGCTTTCAATTGTTTTGCCTTTTTAGATAGTTTATGTATGGTCTGAGTCTTGGCTTGAAGTAGGAATTTCTTAGTTTTCATAACCTAAAATTAAAAAAATAGTATAAACCTTATAAATCGTAAAATGTACAGGTTATAACAATTACACTATAAAAAATTTATTTTACTCACATCGTTGTTAAATTCTAACTTCAGTTTGCTAAGTTCTGGATCCATGATTGAAAAATTCTCTTTATCGTACGTCAAGCGAGCCGAGCGTTTCGAATAACCAAAACATAACCTAAAATTTTGACGTATGCGTATTTATATTTACGCGTGTACCAGTTATAGGGATGGAAACATTTATCCACGTAATAAGTAATTTATTTTTAGCATAATATTTTAGTCGAAAAATTGTATACGTACCTAATAATGATTTAGCTATATTTAAAATAAATAAGTGATCGCTTTACTGGTTACAATATAAATTATAAAAGATTTAATAAAAATCGTTCTTTATTATTTATAGTACTTACATATTATGCATAGTGCAGTTATAGTAGAAGAAAGATTTATTTATAGAGATGTTACCGAAAAACTCAAATTATAGCTATCATTTTAGTAGGGAATCTTAAAAATGATCGTGGATTTTTATCTCGAAACCTACAATTTTATTTTTGCTTTATTTCATACTTACTTGTCATGTTTCGTATAACATAAAACTACTTACTATTGTCTTTTTTGATGCAAGAAAAAAAATTCTACATCGATTTCTCCGATTGATGTGGTTAGGTGCAAAGGAATGATAAATTAGTAGAGAGAGAGTAGTCTAATTAACGTCATGCATCCCTTGTGTACAAAGTAAATTGAATTGAACATTTACTTAATAATAATAATTAGATAACTTCCATAAATGATGTCACAGGATTTTCGTAAAATATTATCCCTATCCAACCCCTGTATCACAAGGTATTAGACCATGCCGGATCCCCCTCCCATCGTACGTCGCAGCACAGAACCAAAATTATTTTGATTTTCAAAGGCAACAATATAATAGGTACAGTAGCCGGCAAACATCTTGAAATTTTACGGCGTAGTGTGGGGAGGTTTGCGCATGTACCATTCCACCAAAGAGACCCAAATTTTGTCTTCTGCGCATTCCCCCACTACGCCAAAAAATTTCAAGAATTTTGCCGGCAACTGTAGTATAAGAAATGTATTTGTGTGGAAGGAATGTTGCTGAGTAATTTATTATACCCCCCCCCCCCTCCCCCGTCAAAGACCGGCACTGTTGACTGTTGACATCCTCTCCCCCCGCCTAGACATGTGACGCAAGTGGATCTTAGATATTGACGTATATTTATTGACGTATAAAACCAAATTAATTAATCAATTAGAAAGACATACAGAAAAATCTAAACCACGAAAAAATATTTTGGTTGATTCGAACCCGGGGCTGATTCACCTCCTTTCCGGGGCCGGTGCTCTGACCTCTAAGCTATAGGAGCCTTGTAGATTTCCGTGAATATATCGACCTTATATGTAATTTTTATTTTTGTCCATAGAGCAATCCACTTTTTTGTATATGTAAGTATTTGTTTGCTGTTTCAGTTGTCCAAGTCACATAAATTTGTAAAAAAACATTGATTTTTAGGTATATACCAAGTTGCCAATTTATTTAAAATTATCTCTTTTCTTTCTCAGAGACACATCCCTGTGTACCCTAAATAGATTTGACGAAAATATCTAAAATCAATAGATGGCGGAAACAGGTCAAAAAGGGGGATTATCATAGAAAAACATTATGTGTACCATCAATAGATGTCAGTAATTAAATTTTCCATTATTTTAACAAAATGAATTGATGATGTTTCGTACATGAGCAACTTTCGGAGAAAATATAAAACAAAACAAACTTGATATAATTTTTTTTAATAAAATGAAATTAAAAAATAGCGTTTAATGTTTCTTCTAAAAAGTCTGTTCTTTTTGTCTGGTGAGTGCTGATATGATATAATTTATTCATGAGAATAAATTAATCTCTGACAAGCTGCAGTCAGAATCCTTACACGTATTTCTGCTTTATATGTTACTGTTACTTTTTGTTTATTGTTTGTTATTTGTTCTCATTGTAAGCTGTTCATCTCGGCACAGGATCATCCTAATGAAAAGAAGAATACTTTTTTGAAGAGCGCTTACAGATAGTGTCTTTAAAACAGTAGTTATTTATTCTTTTCTGATAGTACCGTTTATGGACTCCTTGTAGTTTTGTGTTTTTGATTTGATGAGCATTAGGAAAAGTATAAGAGAATGTTTAAATAAATTTTAAAGAGTTATGGAAATAATAAATTCATCAAATGACAATAATTTTATTATGAAATAATTATAATTTCATTATTTTAGGAAAATAACAAACCAAATACTAAAATTAAATTTAAACAATATTTTATTTTAGAAACACAATTGTACAAAATGGAAAGTAAAAAAAGGTGGCCCAAATTATTTTCGATAAATGCATGAATTCAAATTAAATTTAATTAATTATACTTTCTGGTATATAGATGTATTTTATCAATTACCAGTACATTACAAACAAATACAAAATAAAGCCCACTTGAATTGAACATCTCTTCTATCCAGTCTGCTATTCAAATACATTATTTTTTCTTTAGAAAACCACGCAGAAAGCTTTGTACAAATTTGTATCAATAAATGTATCAGCTACATAATTAAGTATTCAATTTCACAATAATATATAAACGCTTGTGTGTGTATGTCTGTTTGACTGTATCGTTTTATCCAATATAAGGTGTCCTATATTCAGTATAATTCTCTAATTTCCATTTATTAATACAGTCCATAATGGTGGCAGACATTGGCCATGGTTACAGAACAAGGATTCTAAAAAGATTAAAATGGAATTGTTGCACAACCATAAATAATTGTTTTTATGTTTAAACATATTTCTAATAAAGTATTTTTTTGAAGAGATAAGTAGAGAGGTATTTTAAGCAAACATATGCCATTTAGAACTCATTCACCAGGTTATGTCTACTCTCAAAAAATAATACAGTGTACACTATATAATGATGTTCATGTGCACGCCGGACATGTGGACACTGAAAAAACACAGCAAATAATTCTAGACGTTTTTGAAAAATTCTTTGTAGAATTTACGGTTCCATAAATTACAATAGTGCAATAATAACTATACGGCAATTGAGATCCCAGCGTCGTTAAATTACTAATTATAATAGGAAGACTGAGAACCCGAAATAAAATCTTCTTCAGTGATCTGCAAGGATCTGAGTGAAAGCTTGACGGTATAATATGTAGTATCACACTCTAGAGGTGATGTATATAATGAGAGTATCTACAGCAGGCGCGTGCAGGGAGAACAAGAAGCATGACTTTTATTTAAACATATATTTTGAAAAAAAAATCTAAATTTAATATTTATCTGGCAGAATATTATGAAATATTAAAATCTAAATAATATGCTAATTATTGTGATTGGAATATTACGATATATATCTCTTATTACGGTTTCTTTTCAAAATATATGCTTTACGCTTCACGTTCGCACCGCACGCCCCTGATCTACAGATAGAAAAAAATGATGGCAAATCCTACATGCGGCCAAGATTTACCCAGTGAAGAATCTTGGGTGTTGATGAACAAACAGAATTCTTTCTAATGTATTGAATAATTCTTTATTTATGGAATTGAAGTAAGGCGTATAATAATTAATAATTGTGCATTCAAAAAGATAAGCCTGGATGTCACATATTTTACAATATTGTATTAAGGTAGCAAGCAGCTCCTCCACTGTACAGTAGAGCTTTGAAAATTTTTAAATATGTATTCAAGAATAGTGATGATAAAATGGATTGTCGCTTCTCGTGAAGTGGCATAATATTTATGCTATTTATTTAATACAAAATACATATGTAAGTAATTTAACACCAAACCTGAAAAAATAAACTAAACAGAAATCAGTAATACAAATAAGTATGAAGGAAAAGGATCTTATTTGTTCTTTGATAATGTTCTTTGCTTCTCTGCAAATTCCACCAGCTTGTCATCAACATGCAGTCCCTTTCTTCTCCGAACCCCGTCCATGTAACGTTTGGCCCGATTAGCACTATCAGCCTTTTCCCCAAAGTGCAAATACTCCATTTCAGTCGATGGAGTCCAGAAGGGGTCAATCTCTATTGTCTGTAAAAGAAAAGAAATTGAAGATTGTTAAAGAAAATTTGAAATCCCAGTTTGGAAACCTAAAGGTTTGTAAACGTTAGGGTTGGGCATAAAATCAGACGAGCAATAATCAAAATTGTCAAATTTTCATGAAATAAATAATCTGATACAGTTTATAAAAAGAGAATTCAAATAAAACTTAGACATTTACAATCACATCAAGCATGCATACCAAAAAAGTTTTTATATTTTTGTGTAAACTAGAATAACACATTATCTTATTCTGTTTATCTTTTGACACTGGTAGATTTCATAATATCTTCTATAGGTATTTATGGACTTAATATCTCTGAATAGTAATATTGCAGATAATATTTATTTGACTTAGATTATCTAAATATATACAATTAATATAATATATCAGAAGGCTGCAGACTTTTCAATATTGTACCATCAAGCCAAATATACTAAGGCCGCATTCCACCTCTCGACCACCAAGCACCAATACGACACAAAAATACATTTTCTGAAGTACTTTTTTTTCTGATTCTGATTCTGTCACCTGCCAGCCTCTTCATTTCTTGGTAGGTGCTAAAGCGCACATCTCCGATAATCTGGTCTACGTAGCTTAATCTCGGGCGGCCTCTACGATTGTTGCATTCAACATTTCCCTCGACGATAAGTAATTTAAAAAATAAAATAAAAATAGTCAGGAAAAGTTCACGCATTCCTGGAAACCTGGGTGTCACAGACATCAATAGCCAGATGGAGGAAAGGCAATTGAGATGGTATGGCCACGTTGAATGCAGAACACATTTTTAACAAGGCGAAAAATTCGTGGGTAGTGCAAAGAGACGGATTGGGTGACGTTATCTATTATGACAGAAAAATGTGTAGCCTCCTTAGATCTGGTTTAGATATCCTCCTCCTTACGAGGAGATATGAACCAAACTGTCGATGATGACAATGAGTTGGAATTAACACAGGGAGAAGAAGAAATAAAAATAGTCATAGTCAATAGGAGAGAGCGAAAGGCAAACCTTCTGCTTCTGTTATGTCACTTCTGTTACACCTCCAATTGAACAGGGTGTTACTCGTACACCAAGAAATTTACGTTAGTTCATGTCAACATATTTTGGTGGTCTGTGGTTGAAACATTATTTTGGTACAATGCATTATCGCACTGTTCTTACTTTTAACACTTCCTATTGTTAAAAAATGTTTTTTTTTTTAAATATGATTGTAGTAGTCATGAGGCTCGCCTTGTGTTCTGGTGGATGTTCGTTCGAGCCCAATTCCAGGACACCAGCAAGTAAGTCCTATTTTCATAGCACAAGCGTTTAACTTATTTTGAAAATAGTATAAGAATATTAATGCGACAGGTACTTTGTGTTCGCATCTCTATTTAAAAAAAGATGTTTATAAAATGAACCAAATTAAAACCACATTTACATCAAGTAAGACGAAGATATTATTTGCTATTATGTTTATACTTTAATTTATAGTTAATTAAATAAATAATAGTGTTCACAAAAAAAACAAAATAACCATATACAAGGCTATTATTAGAACTGTACTGGCATAAGGATGTGCATGGCATTAACACTGAAAGTGAAGATGGCTGAATGCTGGACACTGTGTATGCAGAATATGTGTACCAGTGAAGGAAGGGAATCAATCGCTCATTCGCCACAACAATGAACTGCACAATATATGTATATCAAGTCCCTAGCATATCAATCCATATGAAGCTCTTCAGACTGAGATGGGCTGGAAAAGTACAAAGAATGCCAGACTCGCATGTCACTAAAATATTAATGACCAGACACCGAGGTAAAAGGAGAAGAGTGAAGGGGAATCGATATAAGTTGCTGTAATAATAGTTTAACTTTTTGCAAAAAATAAATCAGAAATATTGAAAAAAAAATGCAAATTTTCGTATCTCCATAACGATGGTAGGTCACGGTTGCTTCAACATTTTCGACTCATTATCTAGGCAGGAATCCACCAGTAAAGTTTTTGCTACTAGCTATGAGACACCCTGTATTTTAGCTAGATGAATATTGTTCTTGGATTGTATCACCGTATTTTTTTTCCTCAATTGCTGATAGATTTTGTTTAAACTTATCTTCAAATAGCACGATGCATATTACATGCATGTTTCTGATACGCGTGACACGTTTTTTTGCAATGTCTATATTGCGTATATCGACATATATTCCCGATTTCAAGTCTTATTTTATTTAAAACATTTATTAAAGATTATTTTTCTACATGTGGAATGACGATTTTACAATGCTCTGTCACCACTGGAAATAAGACTCTTTTAATAGCGAAACCTAAACCGCTTACAGAAAGTCATCAGCTATCGTAATTTTGAGTCCATATAATTCGTTCAGGCTAAGCTGACGTTTTCGTAATCTGAATCTTAGAGAATAAAATTAATGTGTATAAAAAACGAGCCAGCTTCGTCAAAAGATCCGGAGTCAGGGGCGGATTGGGGACCCAAGGCTGGCCCTGAAAATTTGCGAAAGAATCGGCCCAATCAGAATTGAATTATTTTTAAAATTGGTATTTTTTTAATCATGATTGAAAAATAACACATATATTATCATAATTATTGTAATTATGAAAAATAACACAAATATTAGTATTATATTATTATTAGCTGTAACCCATCAAAAATGATGAACTTTTAGGCTCGGTTGCGCCAGCAGAAGTAAATTTGGTTCGAGTAACATTGACCCGAGTGACTTTTTTTACCCTCAGATCAGAGTAAACTCGATTTCGGGTTGCACAAACGCCTTTTTTACCGCTGTCAAACCAATCATAAGGCTAATAGGGTGCCAAGCGGAATAAACCTCAAATACCGCATTTATCTATGGAATTTGATTTATTTCAGTTTTTCACCACTGGCAATACGTACTTTTGCGGTTCAAAACTAGTTCAAACAAACCACTATATTCTATGAAACAAATGAAACAAACGTCAAACCATCGCTAAAATAACGCGAAATTAAAAGATTCATTTTAATGTTTACAAATTTCAATACGAAGACAGCGACAAAATTCAAATGACAAGTACCTATATGGACAAATGTCACATTTTCAAATCAGCTGTGAGAAGACGGCCATTTTTTTTACCAACATTTTTACATTTACCCACCTATCTTGGAGAATAAAATAAAGTTACTCATGTATTCGGCGAGTAAAATAATTTTTACCATCGCTGGCGCAATTTAGTAAAAAGAGTAAGGGCCGGTTGTTTCAAGTTGGATTAAAGTAAGCGTTCTTTAAAAGCATAGATTTTTACGTTCTCCACCAATCAGACGATCCGTTTTCGTAAAAATCTATGCTTTGCTCGACCGCTTACTTTGATCGAACTTGAAACAACCGGGCCTAACTTGAGTAACTTTAAAGTCACTCGAGTAACTTTTTTTACCTTTACTTCTGCTGGCGCAACCGAGCCTTAGAATACTACATTTCAGCCGTGAGATGAGGCTGCGAGAACAGCACCATCTATCGTTAGTGTCGGACATTGTTACCTAGATAATTATGCATATTTTTTTGTTTTTTATACATCATTATTATTAGCGTCATCTGGTAGCTTTAGTGATGGATAACGTTATATTTAAAATTATGTGTATTGATAAAAAAAAACTTTATTGATTCTTGATGACTTTATAAATTCGCCAGTTTAAAAAAAATTTTTTTTTTATAATGCACTTAACTCTGCACTTTTTTATTTTTCAGCCAGGATGTCCTTCGTCTTCCAGGACCTCTTTTGCACGCAGTTTTGCCTTGAATGATGAGATGCAGGATATGGCAGGTATATTTTTTGGACGTTTCACGATATGGCCCAAATATGGCAATCTCCGGATTTTTACCGTTTTAAGGATTCCTATTTTCTTTCGCGACTGGATGAATCCAGTTTATTTTTTGAAGATTTCGGGATGCAAATCCACATTTCAAATGCTCCAAGTCGCTTGAGCTCTGTTTCAATAGATGTCCATGATTCCATTCCATATAAAATAACAGGAAACACAAAGGATCGTATTATTTTCATTAGCAAGTTTGAATCTGCTGCGTGATAGTTTTTTTATTCACGCTGAAGAATACAGCTCTACACATCATTTAATTTCCATAAAAAGGTCGCAGTTTTCGCTGTGATATCGGGTGTGTAACGATAATAAGGGTATTAAGTATTATACCAGTTTATTCCGAGATATGGTAGGAAAGTCTATTTAGAACGTCGACCGGTGGCATCTACAGGTAAATTCCGCCGCGGGCGCCGCAATAACAAGCGCTCTATCTGGAAAGAGTGAGTTACCAACCTCGTAAATCAGCATCCCAAATAGACTATTTTTATCTTTTTTTTTCAGCCTACATATTGTTTTATTATCTTTATGCTTATTACTATGGACTTCGTGCAATCATATTTTATACCTAAACTGTAGCATTTTTTGTACATATATAACTTGTAATTTCCACTTAATGGTTGATAGGTAGGCATTCCCAATTGTCATTTGTCCTTGCGCCTTGGAGGCGGAGAAGAGGTTTTGTGTAGATGCCTCCCTGTCCCGCTCGCATTCTCATGAGTGTCAGCGGGGCAACGAGTACGGCCACTTTAGCATTAAAAAAATGCCGGACATGGGTGGCGAAAGTGTAGGATCCATATGGGAGCTGTTGCTCATAGAACGGCCCGGTTGTGTGGTGGGTTCCTCTTCTAATCTTTTCAGTCTTATTTCATCTAAGTGCTATTACATCCTGCCATCATCGATGGTCATCTATTTTATCACGTCTTCTAATAGTACTTACTTCGTAATCTATTTTCCGGCCCTACGCAGTAATTGTTTTACGGGCGAATAATATTCGATAAAAGTAGATGTTTTATTGAAGGATGCAATAAAAGGTAGTGCTTAATTGGTTTTAATATTATTATTTTGTGAAATAAGAACTCAAAGTCAAGCCCATCCGCCCCTGTCCGAAGTCACCTCGATTTAGTCACGCTGCCGTTACAATAATAGTAATAACGATATATGCTCCAGAGATGTTATCTCCATGGAAAAACACCTGTCTCTAATACCATTCAAGGTCCGCGTTTCAATGGCTCGGTATTATTATAATAAATAGAGTACCGGGCCTCAGGATCCCAACACAATACAGAGCGAGCTCAACGCAGGTCACCTTCAACTTTTTTCAAAATGTATTTATTATACGTATGAATACACCGATATAATAACCTGATCACTTTAATTAAAAACATTGTTTAATCTTTACCGCCTACTCAGAGAATGTAGGATGCCTAACCTTTTGCACAATTGAATATTGAATTAATCGTTTTTCGAATCCTTTGACATCGACAGAATCGGAGATAGCCGATTGCTTGCTGCTACGCCCTGCAAGCAGTTGTAGTAGCTAGTACGCGGCCATTGACATCTGCAATCGGCTGTCGCCAATTGCTTGCTGCTGGGCAAATCAGACGATTATGGTGACGACGCGAACGACAGTGGCCGCTACGTAGCCTTTAGTGTCCTCCATTGTGTGATTGCTGCTTGGTCCTGTGGTTTTGTGAGTGTTTTTTATCCACAAAATCTGTCACACCCTATAAGAAATATACATGAACTCTTCAGCAGAGGGTGCTTTTGGAGTCGTGTCATGATAGAAGAAGTTGCATTGAAAGTGGATCAGGATTTTTAAAAAAAAATTGGCGTAATAAAATTCCATATTTGCGTAATAAGATCGTCTTCTTTCCGGGGTTGCCTCTTGGCAAATGCTTATGAAAACAGAATGGGTCTGGACTGGTTGACTCATGTGGAAGCAGCGCAAGACAGGGGAATACGGAAGCACCCTGTCGAGTCTTTGGGCTCCCGACCCTACTAGGCCAAGGGGATGAAGATGATGATGGCTTAATGAGATATTAAGTTACTTAGTAAGTACTTTAATCGGAATTTACCTAATGACCACAAAATAAATGTCTCGACAGAACCCGAAAAAGTAGCTGAAAATATATAAATCTGGTTTGACAAAGATGGACACAGAATGCATGAAATTAACGATATGGGACCTAAATGAATTGCTAGAATATGAACGGTAGGTGTACAGGTACCTACGTAGTATTAGCTCTGTGAAATAATTAATTTGCAATGAATTAGGTGAAGCCGGTAGTTCTGTGGCCGCGGGCTTCGTTAAACCCGCTTATAATTAAGGGATAAATCATGCGATGCTTTCATTTTGAGGAGATTCGATAAGTAGCTAAAAAAATTCGAGTGGAACTACTCGACTTTCGCGATAAATTAAGAACTTAACATTAAGAGAGATGACGGTCTCAAATTAAAAACCTCATGGCATGGTAAAACCAATCTCGTCGCGGATTCCGCAAAGATAGTGAATCAACAATAGATGGGACATACACATTACACAAGACAATATATGTCGATACGGTATTGTTATGAAACTCATAGATACAAACACAGAAACATCCTGTTTTAGACACGGTACTGCTAGCTAGTACTTAACTACAACAACATATCAGCCTTGGTGATAGACCCTGCAACGAGATCCGAAACGTCGGCCAGAAAGGTCGTAGAAACAAGGCAGAATACCAGAATATATTACCAGTTGATTTAGAAGACGAGGAGACTATTAAAATTATTTATTGAAGATGGTGGCTCGGCTAACTTTGATCATAGCACCTGTATACTCGTAAAGATAATAATTGTGATTAGATCCCCGTTTTAATGAATTCGACGCCAAGATTAAAAAAGTTGTAAAAGTAAGTACAAAAAATGTTCGAGCTTTAAAAAACGAAATGAGATAATATTCTCTCAAGTTCGACGCACCAATGTTTCCACACTGCAAGAGTTGTGAACTCCACAACAATGTGCCTAAGGCAAACTCTTCATTCCTTCGGACATCTTACTATACTTCGGTAGCCGAAAAGAGAGCTTTTCGTACATTGACCCTACGCTACGTATCCTTGTCGCACGCGTACAATTATGTTGCTGTTACGCTCGCTTGCTGTTCCTGTGCGAAACTCTTTCTACTGCTACAAGTGCATCAGGTCTGATAGTTTTGACACTGGACATTCACTGCAAATGCATATTTCGGCGTTCTTTTTTACGAAAATGTGGGTTTTTATTATTTATTTACATCAGAATGTATATTCTAGCCTGATTTTTTTAGGGAAATAACGCAGATAGAACCTTTTTTTATATAAAAGTAATAAACTCAACATTATTTACAATAATTAAAAAAATATAAGCATTAATCTACAGGCAGCGGCTAAAAAAATCTTTTTTAGTGTCCTAGGCGAGACAAACTTTTAATGAATATTTATATGTATGCATAATATTTTTTTATATGTATGAGTTTACTTCATTATCTCGAATCTGTACTAAGATAATAATGAAATGTTCAATATTAATAAGGTGTTTGAAATTTGCAAGAAGTTTTTACGTTTTTATTTTATTTTAAAACACTTAAAGAGATTATTTTAAACAGTATATTATTCTCGTATTTTGAGGCTAATTTAAAATTATTATTTTTATTTAAAACACCTTAATTATTATTTAAAAATAAAAATTCCAAAGTATGAAATGTGCCAATAAATGGCGTCGTTATAAAACACAATGCCGTTGGCAGCGTTCTAGAATATATTATGTACATTCTGATATAAATGAATAATAAAAACCAATTGGAAGGGTAAAAAATTCTTAAACATTTTACTCGATATTTAAAAAGATCAAAACTAACTAGGCGCGAACTATATTCAATGACGCCTTTTCTAAGGTGATAAAATTAGATATGGAATTTTTACAAAGTTAAAGAAATGTTTATTTATTTATAGATCACCTATAAGCTGTATCATTTATAAGTTTGCATCTTAGTCCGGAGGATCGAGGGCATATATTGCTTCAGGATGTAATTGCCTGGGAAGTCTGTTTGTGTTTGAAAGGCATAAGACTTATGTGGTGCTCATACAAGCCGAGGCCGCGGACGAGGAGACTTTCTCGGAGTATGGGTCTTTTTCATTATCTTGTCCCTCTTGTATTCAATTTTTACCCAGATTTTTTTTTAATTTCTGTGTTGCTAGTTTTACTTCCTTTATCTCAGTGATTCGGGAGCTCTTTGGAAAGCTACTCGCAACTTGCGCGTTACTATGCCAAATATACTACTCTAGTAGTAGCGCTAAGAACTGCTTGATGTCGAGAGGATGTATATGCTTACTACTGTAATATGTCAAATGTACTACTCTATATACTTTCGACATTGCATCGAATTTGCAGCGCTAAGAACTGCTTGATGTCGAGATGATGAATATACTACTCTAGTATGCCAAATATATTACTCTAGTAGCAGCGCTAAGAACTTATTGCTGTCGAGAGAATGAATATACTACTCTAGTATGCCAAATATAGAATGAATATATTACTCTAGTAGCAGCGTTAAGAACTGCTTGGTGTCGAGAGGATGAATATACTACTCTAGTAGCAGCGCTAAAAACTGCTTGATGTTAAGAGAATGAATATACTACTCTAGTATGCCAAATATACTAATCTAGTTGCAGCGTAAGAACGGCTTGATGTCGAGAGAATGAATATACTATTCTAGCTATAGTATGCCAAATATACTAATCTAGTAGCAGCGCTAAGAACTGCTCGATACTAAGAGGATAAAGGAGTACAATTAGAAGGGTCATCAAGAGATTCCACGGATCAAAGAATCCAAACGATGTGAAAGAAGGTTGGTGTCAGCAGGTAGTCTGTCTGTCATGCTGGTGGCCCTTTCTGCCAATACTTAAATCCGCAAAGGACTAGGAATTCACATTTTCGCACAACTTATTATCTTTTATAAAAATTGAGAAAGTGACATTCGCCAATCCGTTGCTAAATCGAAAACGAGTTGGCAATTTTGGTTGGCATATTTATAAGATGAGTAATGATGATGGGGATTCGGATGATTGCTTTGCTGTGTTGAATTTCTGTATATATAAACATACATTTGTATAAATCGCTTCCATAAAATCCAACTTGATTTTCCTCACTAATTAAGGATTATTTTTTATGTTTGATACGTTCAGTGGCGGGATGTGGCCAATATAATATATTTCTTTCCATCATCAATTTGCGCACATTATGAAAATGTTTGACGTTCAAAATTTTTAATTGTGTGAAGGATCATAAATACCAGAGGCGTGCAGTGAGACTAAGAAACAAGTATTTTATTTAAATATGTATTTGGAAAAAAATCTAAATTAAATATTGGTCCGGCAGAATATTATGAAATATTGAAATCTGAATAATATGATAATTATTGTGATGGGAATATTAGGAGATGTATGGTGTATCTCTTATTTGGGTTTCTTCACGCCGCTGGTATATATTTTTTTACATAATATCTTCATCATGGTATCCGCTGGTATATATTTTTTTACATAATATCCTCATCATCATCATCATCATAAGCCAATGTAAATCTGTGTGGTTTTTGGTTTAGTTGTAAGCATTTGCCTATTGATCTAGTTGGTCGGAGGTTTATCCTCGTTGGGTCGGGCGGTAAGTTTTTCCTAATTTCACAGTACAAACTTTTAGCTTCATTTTAAAATACTAAGTAACCTATATTGGTGTGAAACGTATTAGGCGCAGATACTAACTATAAAAAAGTTGATAAACATACATATAAAATTGATTGTCTGCCCTATTTACCATCGTATATCTTTTAACCGATCTAAACCAAAATTTTAAGGGTATATAATATAATATATAATATAATATAATAAGGATTCTGCACAAATGAAGGATGTACAGTATATTGAATGTCATCCATTCCAAACATTGCTTAGTTGCACTCTTGAACCCTGATGAAAATTACATCACCTCTTTGACATCTCGCCCTTTCTAACTGGACAAATTTTTACATTAAAAATAAAAGGTTTTCTTTAAATAAATAATATTTAATCTTCATTCAGATTAATCAGATGCAATCCTTGACACAGATCGATAGTACATAATATCCCAATAATAATAACTTCGTTGACTGTCTTTCTGTCTGTCCGTAACATCCTGTAACATCTGTAAGTTTTTAAAAATATTTTTTCTTTGGTTTTTAAATTTAAAAAAAATTATTCCACCCTGTCCTTCATTTAAATAAATCTACTCCGTTTGACAGGTCTTACCCATCTTAGGAACCGACATGTAAATTCCCGTCATTTTTGACGGGTTACAGCTAGTATATTTAATAAAAAGAAAAATTGAAAAATATTTGGAAAACACGAGCAGATATAACTTTAAGTATCTGCCCCTGAAAAAATCGATGTGGAATATTTAAACAGTTTTTATTTTCGAAAATCCCTTCGAACAATGGACATGCGGGACTCGTAAAATCGACTCATCCCGCGCCCAATAGTGCGAGCGTCCCGTAAAGATCGTTATAAAAATATTTCATATTCACAGGCCGACAATGGCCGGGCTACCGTATTCCCCGCCGCGTCCGCGGCGATGTAACATTTTGTGTCAGAGGAGAAGAAAAAAACCTGTCGTAAAGAGATGACGATAAAAAAGAATAAGTTGGACGACGGCCGCGTAAGCCTGGTAGCCGGACCGGTAGCCAAATGGAATTAGTCGGGATTAAATTGAACAACTGGCAACGCTCTTCGGCCGGCGTTTCTTTTTTAAAATCAAATTTATAGGATCGTTAAACATGATTTTCGCGCGTCGCTTTTTATGGCGGCGAGATGTCGCTACCAGCGGGCGCTTAATGTTTTAACGCAAAACATAATCAGCAATAATCCGTAAGGATGTCGGATTATCGGATTATTATTACGTATTAGCATTATTATAATGATTTGTATTTTGTAAAAGGAATTCGGGATCCAGGATGCAACAGAATGAGATTAAAATTATTTCGAGTCCTTATTAACATCGGAAAGAGATTTGGGTTATTATTTATTATTCTGTTGAAAACCCGTCTTAGGACGTGCGCAAAAGCCGTTTACACAATTAAATGCTTTTTAAATATATGAATTGTTACGAGATAGTAGAAGCAGACAGCACTCTACACCTTTTACGGTAAGTTGGAAATTACTACAAAGGTCTGGGATAATCTAAAAGATTCGCGAAAAGTCTAGATCACGGGTCTCTATGCATACGGCGGCATCGTGCCGCGAAAATAGTACGAGAGTACCTACCGGCGGGCGAGAAGTTTTCTAGTGCGAGCCTGCATGAAACCAGCGAAACGACCTTGCAATAGATAAATGTGCAGCGAAATAGAAAAGTACCTACCTACGTATTTGTGTAATATTCTAGTGATAATTAGCGCGAATTACGAAATTGGTGAATAAATAAAGTAATAATTAATTTTTAGTGTTTTATTTGCCTCCCACAAGATCCCGTGACAGAATTAAATACAATACCTACCTCTATTAGACGTTTAATGTTTTATATGTGATCTTATTGATACGAACTCCTTATTTGAGCAGATTTTTTTTATTAATTAAAAAACGTACAACCTTGCCTCTAATGTCAATCATAGTCATAGATCGTTAAAAAAAATCGTTTTAAGTTTGAAAAAAAATCGTTATGATCAGAACAATTGTTTAAAAATGTTTAAAATAATTTGGTAATTACCTCCATATGTGATATTGACATTTAAATTGAATTGGAAATGTGGATTGTCAGACAGGGTGGTAAAATAATTCATTGTTGAAAGACGTCATAGTAAGTGGCAACGTAATGTCATAAAACGGTTTTTATCAATACAAATCAAGTAAAATGTAAAAATATGGCAGTACATGATAAACTGTCTTCATTATCATCTTTAGCTATTATCAATCCATTGCTACACCTCTTTGTTTAAAAAATTACTTGTAGTTTTAAAAAAAGTCAAACGTAATATACAGTATTATTTGGAAAATATTAATAACCTCGAATGACTGTATTCCTGCCTTGATTATAAGTCGAAAATGTTCACGCTGTCATGACCTAATATCAATAGTTATGGAGATACGCGACCTCAAAGTTTGCATTTTTTTTTTCAATATTTCTGACTTAAACATTTGTAAAACATTGGAGTATCATTACAGTAACTCATATCTATTACGAAAAATTCATTCGTTTCAATACAAGTTACATAAAATAATAAAAACCCTGAAAGAATTCCAATTGGAATGTTTTCCAATTGGATATCGAGGGTTTTTATTTTTTTATTTGACTTGTGTTAAAGGGAGTGAATTTTTCATATTCGATATAAGTTACTGTAATGATAGTCCAAAGTTTTGCAAAAAATAATTCAGAAATATCGAAAAAAATGCAAACTTCGATGTCGAAGTTTGCATTTTTTGTTTGCTTACAAGTTTGTTTGTTTACAAGTTGTTGTTGTTTTGTTTACAAGTTTGCAGTAGCTTGAACATTTTCGACTTATAATCAAAGCAGGAATATAGCCCTGCGAGGTTATTAATATTTTCCAAATAACCCTGTATAAATATAAAAACATTACCAAAAAATTTACATTCATGTCTATATATTTTGGTGGTATTTGTTCTGGTAAAATTCTAGAAAATTTAACATTTTCCTATATATTTGGGTTCCTTTCTTTGATGCATTATTTGAAAAATTAATTTTAGCGCCGGATGCAAGAATTGTTGAAAATCGACAATAAAGAAAGAAGAAAATAAAATAAGTCGTAAAAAAATGTTAAATAATTCATGCCGTCAAAGTTGTAAACGAAAATATTAAAATGGCGTCTTAAAAGATTGGTCGTAAATATTGTGAAAATGCTGTAAAGTTTGACTTAACGGCGAGATCGCGCCTTGGAATTATGATTATCCGTTGAATTTTACAAGGAGCCATATTAAATTTGATTCCATAGTCATATTTTTGAGGTTCTACTCTTGACCAGACCTGTGAAAAGCCCCAACCATGAACCGCGTTCAAAGCGGGATAAACTTATTATTTAAATCTCCTGTAAGTTGATTATAAATTAAAATGATCAGTTTAAAAATGATAGAAGTAAGATATATTATACAGGGTTATTTGTAAAACATTAATAACCTCGCAGGACTATATTCCTGCCTTGATTATGAATCTAAAATGTTCAAGCTATTATGACCTAATATCAATAGTTCATGAGATATGCGACATCAAAGTTTGCATTTTTTTTCTCGATATTTCTTACTTTTTTTTGTAAAACGTTAGACTATCATTACAGTAACTTATATCGAATACGAAAAATTCATTCCCTTTAATACAAGTCAAATAAAAGAATAAAAACCTTCGAATTCCAATTGGAAAACATTCCTGTTGGAATTTTTTCAGGGTTTTTATCATTTCATTTAACTTGTATTGAAAGGAATGAATTTTTCGTAATCGATATGAGTTACTGTAATGGTGGTCCAACGTTTTACAAAAAATAAGTCAGAAATATAGAAAAAAAAGGCAAACTTTTATGTCGCATATCTCCACAACTATTGATATTAGGTCATAATAGCTTGAACATTTTCGACTCATAATCAAGACAGGAATATAGTCCTGCGAGGTTATTAATGTCTTACAAATAACCCTGTAAATGTCTCACTGAGACGAAAATTGTATTTTTATATGAGAAAGTAGGTATGGAAGTCTTTGGGTGTTCACAGGGCTTACGACCTATAGTACGGCGGGCTTTAGTGAATGTACACAATGTAACGTTCACCATTTCCACCCATGATAGAATACCACGCCCATCAAATTTTTGGAATTTGTACATATTTAAATTTTACAACCTGTCTCACATATGTGTTGTAATAATCATTAGGGCGACCGGCATCCAAAGCTTTTTCATTCCTCTTAATTAACCACAGATGTCACTAATGAGATATCTATTTTTGATTGGAATTTTTTAGCAACATGCTTTATATGTGTAGGTAATGAGATTCTTCCGAATTATTAGTATTACACTAGAATACGCCTAAAATAGCATTTCAATTTTTTAAACTCCTTTTTAGACCAGTTTTTTTCTTTCAGAATATTATGTTAGTGGTCCCCTCGGTTCTTTACACTCTATAAAAATATACCTACAGTCTAGAAAGGTGTGCTGATTTTTTTATTTATTTTATTGTTTATTTACATTTGCTAATACAAGTTACTAATAACTGCCACACTAGGTAAATACATGTTCTGAGGCAGTTATTCTCATATGATATTTATGTAATATTAACAAATGACAATTAAAGAAAGTATAAGCATAAGAATGAAAGTAGATCAATAATAATATTGCTCGCCAATTGCGTGTCAGGATGTTTTAGTTCTTTTTTACACAAAGATAGATAATATAGAGATAGAGTAAAGAATGCAGATATTAGGAATGAATGTAAAACTGATCTTAGCATAATTAATAGAATTATAAAAGGGTCGCTCAGATGGTTTGGGCATGTTGAACGAATGAATGAGGAAAGAACGGTAAGAAAGATATATAATGCAAGTGTTGATGGCGCCAGAAAGAGAGGGAAGACGTGGCGTGACCAGATTAACCAGATACTGTAAGATGGTCCCGTTAGAAGCCTCAACAACCGGCGAGCTTGCATGCGAAGATGTATGAATGAGGATGAGGCGAGAGTTGTGTGTCAGGACAGAAGAGTGTGGCGCTCTATCCTATCTGCCTACCCCCATGAGGAAACGGCGTGATGGTGAGTAAGTAAGTAGATATTTATAGATTAAGAAACACGTTTATTGAAAAACATAAATATATTTTTTCAATTATTATGTACAAACACTTGTCAAATATAAGCATTTATAAAGGTTAGATTTGGTTAGGTTATTTGGTGGCCAGAAATTGTTGGCGAGCAATTTTCCGGTAATCGATGTCAAATCGCCCGTGTTCACATTACTAGCAACCTCACCATAGTTTAAGGTAATTAATGGCCCCGCTTACTTAGTCAAGTATATTAATTGTTTCAGTAATAACTAAAAAGAAAATAATAATTGTTATATTCTAGGGAGAACTTTCAAGTTATTACAATAATATCCTTTGAAGAACGGAATCCGTAAGTGAACTTACGTGTGATTTTTTTTAAGAAACGTGCCGATATTAATTTTATTATTCCATTATTGAAGCAACAAATAAAATATAAAATATCTGCATTCTTTATTTGTACACCCAACCATCTGTGGTAATTAGAATTTAAGTAGGAAACTAATGTTGTCACATTTTCATTTAGAGAGTTGGTACCGTTTTTTGAGGCAAGGAACCAAACAAGCGGGCTTCAAGGAAGATTATGCATAGGGAGTGGGTCCGAGAAGGTTGGTGAATTCCGACAGGAGACAGATTTCTGAAGCGCACTCCAATAATTGTAATTAACTTCGCTAAATCAATCGCTCAGAGGTTTTGCAGTAACAACCGACCAAACCAGTTGGTTTTCTGCGAATCCATCTTAAACTAAAAAGTTCTTTAATTACGAAACTATTTTCCAAAGTTTAGAAATTAGTTTCTTAATTAAAGTTTTTTAAAACACGCATTTAATCAAAGTTATTACAGTTTAAAAGTTCTTTGTTAGTTTATTTTAACAATATAACTATTTCTACTTTAATTATTTCTGGAGGAAGATTAGGTATTGAAGTATTTGGCTCTTGGGCAACAGAAGTGATATTATGCTGAATTGGTACGCTGAGTACATTTTGGATTGCTCAGACATTTCTGAGTATTCTTCGTTGGATATCATTATCGAAAATGTCAAGAGCTCTTCTGGGTTCGTATTACTTCTTTTTGTTTGTGAACGTCATTATTTTAGGCTGTTAGAAAATTTCCGTTATTTGTTAAGAATTATCGTTTCTTGTTAAGAAAATTTTCGCTAGAGTTTCAAACATTATTATTTGTTAAGAAAAATCATTGCGAATAAAGATGGCAGATAGCCGAGATATTTACAAGGTAATCTACTGGAAGTAAGATCTACTAGAGTAATCGTATCACAATCTTATTGTAGGATTATCTTATCTTAAAACAAAGAAGATCAAAAAGGTGAAGTGAACATATTATGTAAGTATGTAGTTACTTTACAGCATGAAATGAGGGAAAATTACTACTAATTTCGGTTGGGGCATATAATATTTTGTGTGACCTAACCCCTAATTTAACTCAAATCAGCTGGGCCCCAGTTGCAAGTGTTAATAAAATTAAGATAATAAAAATGATACCTTTATGTAACGTAATAATACAAAATAAGCTTATTTATAGAGCTAGACGTCGTTTTTCGCTTTAACCTCTAAAATAATATAGCAGCTTCACAAAAGCAGGTTTTGTAATTTTATACAATACCTTGTTTCTAGGTTAGATTAGATGCTTCAAAACGGAAATCTATTCATTTGATTTTGCAGCGTTTTTTTTCCAATTTCTTGGAATGTAGTATTTATTAGACCACTCTGCATACGTCATGCTAATATCCACCTAATGCGTTTTTATACATTTTTTAAATACACACTACCGTAAAGTTGAAATACGTTTAACATTATTTTCTAATTTGTTCACTCTTTACTCTATCGTTGATTATGACGCAAAGCCACCGGAATCAAGCAGGGAGTGGGAGTTAAAATATGACGGGAATAGAGATGGAGTGTAAATGGGAACGATAGCGTGGATTGTGATACGATGAATGGTGAGGGCACAGGAAGCTCGACTTATCTGCTGACACTTTTTTTTAATAAAGAAAATGGATAAGCTCAAAGTCAACGAATTGGCGACACCCTTTCGGCACCTTATTCACAATACCTTCACAACATCCGACGATGCTCGGAATCCGACGGTTTGAACAATTATCCGATGGTGACGAGAATGCTCCAGAGGTGGCCGTCGATATTCGATGATAACTTAAGCCGGGCGATAAAAATGTTCACTAGTCGAGCTGTTAAAATTAACTAATAGGAAGACGGATAAGAGAAAGAGGTCGTGACGTGAATGCCAATAATAAATAATGGATTCGCGAATATAAAGCAAATGAACAATCATAATAGTATAAAATTAGAAATTCAGTAGAAATAATCTTTTTTTATTTATTTTTATTTATTTAATTTATGCTACAAATACAGTTGATGAATTTGTCGCCTAGCGAATACATGGCTTGATGAGGGAGCCACAGTTCTTATTTCTTGTTATAATATATAGGTACATAGTGTATACAAGTTATTTATTAATACAGTAAAAAAGGTAAATTGATAATGAAAGTATAAGAGTTATTTTGAAAAAAGCTATAAGTTTAAATGATTTATGAATATAAGTTTGATTTTAGGAAAATTTTAATTTTTTTGATTTGCTCTGAGAGGTTACCGATGCATCTTATCTAGATAGGTAAGTTATTATAGTAATTAATGGCTTTATAAATATAGTGATGCTGCATTTGGGTTGTTTTACATTTAGGCATTATGAATTGGTTTCCATTTCTCATAAGTTTGAAATATTTGAAATCTAGTTTCAAATGATTATTTAGTTTCTAATAGTAGACACAATTTTATAATAACCCAAGGAGTGAAAAAAATAGCCACTTCATTTTGAACCATACATTAGACTTTTTGATTACACGTCTAATGTTCCTGAAAGGGGAATGGTGGCGCAGAATCTTTTGAGATTTTTTGTTTCCTCCGGTCCAGCGGACCGTCATTATCTCCAAACTAATTTATTTTCGTAAACATCGGCTACCGGACATTAATTATACCCGGGGCCGGTGAGACAATGGGCCCGGACCAAAAAGCGTATTTGGTAGCCGGCGGAGATAGCGTCTCAGGATGTGTAGGATTAGGGGGTCTTCAATTATTACTGCGGGGAAAAAATAAGACGCCCACGAAAATATTAAATTAAAAAGATGAAGGGATAACGAATGGAGAGTTTGACATTGTGAAGATGAAAAAAGGAGGATGAACTCGACTCTCCGAACTGCGTCATGGTTTTGTCCAATTTGGTTATTTTTTGAAAACCGGCAGTGACAATGTTCGCACTGCGTACAGCGTATTTGAAGCAATTATATTATTAACTAGCCGTGAAAAATCACGAGAAATGATAATAAAGACTTGCCCTGCGTGACCGCGCAATATGACGCGGGCTGATTGCGTGTCACACTCTAATTATTTAAAGTTTTAATTCCAGCAGACAGACAACGAAATTATTATGTTTGATTTAATATTCTAAAATAGTTGCATTAAAGGACGAAGGTTGGAGGTTAGACAACTTAGAAATTTTTATTAATAAGATAAATAATAAAAACATAATAAACATTCAAATACCACTCATTACATCCCCACTTCCATCCATTCTAATCCCATCCCTTACCCCCACGCTCATTACCTGCATCCTATCTCCTTAATTACTAGTTTTAATTTTAGTTGATATCCGTTATTGATAATGAGAGGTTGTCTCTCGAAAACGTTATAAAGTTAAATTAAATAAACAGTGTTTTTTTTCAATTCACGTTATTTAACAAATGTAATAATGAATTTCATAAAAATTACTTAGAAAACTTATGAACAGTTATTTTGTTTGTTTATTCGCCACTTGCCTTGTACATGCCTAATCGTTTTGCAGGACATGTGCCAATTCGTACACGATCGCATTGCATTGATACATTAAGTATTAGGTCCTTACATATGAAATTGGCGTTTAGTATGGGAGGAACATAAAGCCGATTTTTTTTTTATTATAATATATTTATTTAATCAAAGTATGTACCATTGCTATCTATGCACTATTGCCATCTCATTTCATCGATCCCTTTACCCTTAAAAAAACCATTCGGACGGGAATCAATAAAATCTTTGAAGGCGGTTTGGACTGCCCCATCGGATTTGAATTTTTTCCTTTGCAAGAAGTTATCCAAATTTCGAAAAAAATGGTAATCTGTTGGGGCAAGGTCCGGAGAGTACGGTGGATGTCTTAGACATTCCAATTGAAGCTCCTCTAATTTGGTAGCCGTCTGTTGTGCAGTGTGTGGTCTAGCGTTATCATGAAGCAGCAGTGGCCTAGAGCGATTAACCAGCCTCGGTTGTTTAGCAGCTAGCTTTTCCATCATGGTTTGCAGTTGCTGACAATAGACATCTGCCGTAATCGTCTGGCCAGATTTAAGAAACTGTAGTGAACGACACCAGCACTAGTCCACCAAACGCTCACAAGTAACTTTTTTGGAGTCAATTTTCGCTTGGGGCATGGTTTGGCTGGTTCGGCAGGGTTCAGCATTGCGATGAGCGCTTTCGATTATCGTACAGGATCCACTTTTCATCACAGGTAATGATTCGATTTAAAATCCCTTCATTATTGTGCCGGTTGAGTAATGCAACGCAACAGTAAACGCGCGTTTGTTGATTTGCTTCACTCAATTCGTGAGGTACCCACCTTTCAAGCTTTTTCACCTTACCAATTTGCTGCAAGTGGATTAAAACAGTTTTATCACTAACACCGCAGCCTGCAGCTAACTCGTATGTGGTTTGCGATGGATCCGCTTCCACAAGAGCCTTCAATTCTTCATTATCAACTTTGGTCTCCGGCCGTCCACGGGGCTTGTTCTGCAGGTCGAAATTTCCAGAACGAAAACGTTGGAACCAAAAACGCATTGTGTTTTCTTTTGCGGCACCGTCGCCATACACATCATTAATCCTTCGAGCCGTTTCTGCAGCACTGGTGCCACGGTGGAACTCGTACTCGTAAATAACGCGATATTTCAAGTTTTTCATTTTGTAAACTGAGTGTCGCAAAGAAAAAAACAATTGAGGAAAAAACAAATGAATTATAATTTTCAAAACAAAAATACATGAGTAAATAGCTGTATAAATTTGGATTTGGAATTCCTAACCAAAGAGAAGATATTTGAGATCAAATTTGCCAGTACGGCAATACGCCAATTTCATATGTAAGGACCTAATATATTATCACAGAACGTAGCTTGAGGCGAATGAAAAACTTTTTTTTTTAAAATTAATTTACTTAAAAGTCACTGGACGCGAATTTCATTTAAGCACTATTCATTAATTCACACCATTTAGCAATTTGTCACTCGTCTGTGGAAAACTTTATTACCGCTTGCTAGAATATTCCCACACAGGTTCGCAAGAAATTTACGTCAATACGCACGTAATTGGCTGCAATTATTTTCAAAATGCTAGTAAGGTATTCCACTTTGCTATTTATTGTCGCTGACCGCACATTGAATCGCCTCCGGATATCTAGTCGCTCGTCAGATGACAAAACAATAAAACTGCTGCGCGCGGCTCTGGCTTCGCTTTTTCTCTTCTATATATTCCTAGTACATATTTCCTCGACTTTTCCAGTGTTTTAGAGACTGTCCCAATCGTTTCCTAGAGTTTTGTAGAGTGTTCGAGAGATTTCGGTCTTGCGCAATTAATCCGGATTCTAGCATCTCATTACAATATGCATGTTGTTAGAGCAGGCCGAGGATAATTGTATTTGAAATATTGAGTTAATTTTGAAATAAGTATTGTATTGTTTTTAATGTATTTTGTACCTAGTATTAATTAAAATTAAAATAATTGCGCAGAACCCGCAAGGACTAGGTCCACGAATGGACGCAGACAGGCAGAAGAAGATTACGTAAGGATTTATTTACCGGTGTTAAATAGGGCGCTGAATTTGCATAATAAAATAACTGGACTAGATAAGAAGTGTCCTTGTGACTGTCGTATATGGACAGATGAACAAACAAGAAAACACTTAAGAACCCAAGAAGTCCATTTACAACTAAGTGTAGATAAAGCCATGTATTCACTAGGGGACAAATCGCGAAACATTCCGAGCGGCATGTCGCATCAACATCTACGCTCATGTTTCGAGGACAATGACGCGGTCATTTGACGTGTACACACCGGGATTCACATATCACTTATCACGGAAATGTCGCCCGATCTATTCTATCTATTTATTTTAACGAGTTATCGAAACGTAAGAGGAGAAAAGGGTGGTGGGTGTGAAATTATGTACTGCAAAGAGAAAGAAGGATGGATATTCTATGCGATCTTCGAATGTCTGACGGATCTTTTGCCAATTTCTCTCGAATAACAACAACTGTTTTTGACAATTATTACAAATAATCGGGCCTTCCATAGCCAAGCAAGACAATATTAAGGAACGCTGTTGGCCCTCACATCATTTTATTTTTCACTCACTTACCACGTGGTACTGACGCAAAGCATGATGTCGCCGTAAGCTCGCTCGGGTACCGTGCGAGTAGGGTAACGTATGTTGTGCGCGACGTCGCGGAACAGTGCGCGACGTTGCAACGTCACGTAGACTCTATGCCACGCGTGATGTTGAGGGGCAATTTGTTCCATAGTGAATACATAGCTTAAGTCGCTGCTATTGTTGGCAAAGGAATGATCGAATTCTCGCGGCTATATTTATGTTCCGATGTATAATGCATTGTGGAACAGCACAAGAGGCGTATTATACAAAGGGCATATAAAGTGGAACAGTTCATAAACGCGTCTATAATAGACTTAATTCATCTGTGAAGTGGCCGGGGATTGTATTTCTCAGAAGTGAAATATCAGTTGCTTTGACTTCCATTCATTGAATGGGAATCAAAGTCGCGTGGTGGCGACAATGCGCTAACCGTATTTTTTTTTATTTTTCGAATAATACTGTTGTATCGATTATTTGCGAGGAATCATCGCAGGTTTATGAATTTATTTATTAAATTTATTAATTAGCAAGTTTCACAATGTTTTCTTATATCCCCTCACGTTTTTTATCACATTTTTGTGTGGAAAGATATCATATTAAAATTTAATATTCAGCTTCCATATATTTTGAATACGGATATCTTGTTAAAATGACGCACACTAAATTACCGAACCTACGATGTTTTAAAAATGAAGAAAACAAAATCCACTTGTAACTATAGTCGTGAGATGTCTTTTTTTCAATACTATTACAAAGTAAACGATTATCTTAAATTTGTTAAAATTATTTTGATTTCTATCAATATGTTTACTTACAATTTATGATTTAAGAACACTGTTTTTAAAAATGCTTTATTTTTTGTGTGTTTTTTTTAACTCTTTTTACATATTTGACAACTTTTTTTATCAGTAATCAAAAGAATAGATATTATTCGATTTTCCAGATTTCTGCTATTTAATCAAAATGCAACGTATTCAAGACACAGTACGCAGTGCCTTAGTTTTTTTGATTTTTTTTTTGTATTAACTTACAAATTTCGGTAAATGTCTTCAAATGTGTTAACCCCCTACTGAGGAATGGTGAGGGATGATATTTTGGGTGTTTTGTATTTTTTTAATATAAAAAAAACTGGTTATAGAATTTAAACTAATGTGTTGTGGAGGCCCCGAGTACAAACTTCACAGTAAAAATATTAAAACTAAAAAAAAAAGTGATTAAATCTCCCGCAGAGAAAGCAAATTATTCAATTTGGAGAGAATGATTATATGTCGTCCTAGTTGATTTATTTTTTTAATACTATACGTTTAATTTTATCAGAATTTGGACATAGTTCATACCGTTTTTGCCCAACAGGTCGAATTGGAATGTGGCCGATTGCAAAAAAACTGCGCTTGTTAAGGGAATTATTGTCCGGGATCAGCAGAAGGACAGGTGTTGAGTGGGCCCTTTGTTGGGGAGAGACAAGGGCGGAGAAGGCAGGTGAGACGGGGGAGCGCAAGAGACAACAAACATGAGCCAGGAACATCCATCACCTTGTCACGGGAGGAACCCACACCAGCGCGATCGGCAATCATCTGCCCATTCACGGTTCTATGGAAGCTGAAACACGTTCGAACGTATTGTGCGATCTGGAAATCTAATGTTTTGATAGTAACTTTTGACGCGGAATGAATAAAAAAATAAAAACACGCTTTTATGAAAAATAACTAAAAATAAAAATATATTATAATACAGTAATAAGTAAAAGAGATCACAGTATACGCGTATTTCAATATTTTTTTTATTAAATTTATTTGGTAAATGTACAAACTTAAAAGTTTATTCAATATAATATAATTAATACACATTTATATTACACGCTTACCCACTTTTAAATGAGAATTTATTCTCGTGTTTAAAAGTGGGGGGATTGTCATATATGTATATATCTATTTTTAATGAAATCGTTAGTGTAAGACATTAGATTAAATAAGTAAGACATAGAAAAAGAAACATTAGATTAAGTTATAAAAATTAAGACATTAAATTAAGTAAGATATTATCAATACAAGAATACAAAATTGTTTGACATCAGATTAAGTAAATAAGATATACACAGGGAAACATTAAATTAAGTTATAAAAATTAATAATTAAGAAGGTATTGTAATAAAATTTAAAAGTATATATAAATTGTTTTTGATAAGATTTTTTCATTGCGTTATTGTGATGGTTTTTTGAAGAAGATTTTTCAATTTAGTATTGAATTTTCTATAATTTTTTTCCGTCTTCATTTCATTGGGAAGAGCATTAAATAATGATACTCCTTGATAGGAGAAATGGTGTTGGGCTGTGCTAGTATTACATTTAGGTATCAAAATATTTCCATGAATTGTGAATGACACAGTGACACAGTGAAAAAATGAATTGTGAGGTAACACAGAGAAAAAACTTTAAATCGCTCAAACAAAATCTACCAAATTCTTGCGGCCAATGCCGGCAGGGTGTTGTATTTCATATATTTTACGTAATTTTCTTATATTTTAGATTTAGTAATTCACGCAATGTACATACCTATATGCGAGATCTGATAAAAATATGCAGAATTTCCGTTTTTATCGAAAAATCTTTATTTATTCATCAATATTAATTTAACGAATTTATTGAATTCTTAATGTTTTTGAAAAGCCGCCATTTTGAGTAAGAACACTAGGCTGGTTATTGAATATAGCTGAGATATTTACCAAGTAAAATTTTCAGAAAAGTTTGAATGGAATCTGATAAGAACTACGGGAATTACATGTTCCCAAATTTCCGTTGTATCCCGTACAGGCAGTATATTGTTGCATAAAAAGACCCTTTATTGAAAAAATAGACATAATATTACTGTTAAAATCTATCTAAAATATATAGTTACTAAGACATAAAAAAATATCGAAAAAAATATAGAATTTTAATAAACTGTAGGAGTGCGTACATAAAGACGAATAAAAAATACTAATTATGTGTCTAATCCACAGTTAGTTAACAATACTTGATAGGTAAGATTCCTGCCTAAATTATGAGTCGCAAATGTTCAAGCAACAATCACATAATATCACGAGTTATGGAGATATAAGCAACTTCAAAGTTTTCTTTTTTATTCCAATAGTTCTGACTATTTTTGTTAAATGTTGCATTATCTAAAATCTAGAATTCAGTACATTTTAAATTAGTAATCGTCGGTGACTGCATTGTAAAGATGTTTAAGTTTTTTGGATATTTTAGCCTTTGTTTTTATACCCCACGTGTATACTCTTCATATAATATTTCGAGACCAAGCTTCATCGCCCTTTGAAAAGTGGCGTATGGGTATCACCGCCATTATGGAACATTACGTATTTAATTAGGTGCGTTAATTGGTTCAATTAAGAATGAAGATGATAAATTATGTAATACATATTTTAACAAAAGGCTTTATAGAAATAAGCAACCGGTGGCAGCCGATTGCTTTCTATTAGTTTAAATAAATAAATAAATCTATTCATTCTGTATAACTTTACCGATATGTGTAGATGTATCGTATCAATGAAAAAAAAATGTCTAGAAGTAATAAAAGTTGATACGGAATTCCAAGGAAACTTCTAGTATATGTTTAGATTATGTAAATATTATTGACATTATAAAAAAAACATCGGTAGACAATTTAAACGCTTCAAACGAAAGGCCTCAACTTATCAAATGTGACATTTTTTATATCTCCCTTATCTATTATGTAGAAATTTAAATAATATATTGAAATATGTAATTTCAAACATCACTTTATCACAATACGATTTTTTTTATTTTTATAAATTTATTATTGTTATTTATTTATTAATTTAATCTAGTATATTAAAAAATGTCTCATTTAAAAAATGTGCCTGTACTCCTGTCTCCCATATATAAGTTGTTAACTGTAATGGGGCAGTAACAACAAAAGGTAAATGTATCTTAATAATGTTATACATGTAAAACTAAAAAATATATTATACCGTGATTGTGTTTCTTTAAATAAAATAATAATTATAAAGATACCTCCATTACATGTGATTAAATATTTGAAGTGATTACATACTCTAGCTTATGTGATCTGTTGATCACGTTTGTGGAAAACATTCGATTTCGATATTATAATAATAAGTATTTATTTCAGTATATGGAGAGGTTAGAACAGTAAGCAAATATATAAGATATATAAAAAATTAAGGTAGGTATATGGACAAAAAATTAGATAGACGAAAGAGTAAATAATAATGGCAATATTAACAGTAATTATAAAATATTGATTTATCACGAGATGGTACATGCAGAAAGAATTGCACATAATCAATGATTTTAAAACACTACACTTTTTAAAAATAAATTGGAAGTGTCTAAAATCCATAAAATAATCCGGAATAATCCATTAAATTCCGGAAACATCGCGGCGCGACATTGCCTATAAAAAGAGATCGACCGGCTCATCTGCACATTTTTGCTTTGTGGTGACAGAATACGAATCATAGAAGCTACCATGAATGCGAATACATAGATAAAACGGTGTTTCAGTGTGACAGAGCGACAGTACTTGATGTATATGCATTTCTAGATACATAATAAATAAATAAGAAAAATGTGGAATTACGAAGAATGCAGTTTTGATGTAGTAATCAGAAAGACAAGTAAAATTACCTCAAAATGGCTGAAAATAAGCTGCATGGTGGCGAGTCCTGACGTCTGCTTGCGGAGTTCATCGGTGAGTCTGAACGATTCCAGTACGGGAAGAAGAGCCACGACAGAGAAGCTGGAAGATAGACGGTCTGCCTCCTCAGTCAAGAGGCGGCCGTGTCTCCTGCGCAGGACGGAGTACATAGGACCTGGAAAAAGAAGAACAAATTTTTAAGATTACAAATTGGTAAATGTACGATATATTTATCAACTTCTGCATTGATTTAGAGACTGCAAATTGGAGCGCATCAGCCAGGATTTGGTTTAAAAATCTTGAAATTGAAAATTTGAGTCCGCACATGAAATTATATCAACTTATAAACGTCAATTCAAAGAAATCCTGAGTAAGACGATGCTTACATTTGGGGACGGAATATACTATATATAATAAGAGGTATTATAACCTCTTTTACAAAATAGATTTAAAAGGAATGTGTATAAGAATACAATCTCGTATAAAAAAACAAACAAAAATATTTGAAGGACACTTTTAAGATCCATTTCTCATAATTGTAAGCGAGTCATAAAATAACACAATTTCAAAAGGGTATGTCTATGGACGTCTATGTAGATTTAGCCTTTAAACCATACTAAATCAGGTCTACCGGACAGAGCTAGCTATTTTGACTTTTAACTTATCATACCAATAATAGGAAATCCTTTCCCGTCCCACACATATGCTCAGATTATAATTACCTTTTGAATTCAATAGATATTTTTAATAAAAAATATGAAGAGTATCGTCGTATGGTAAGGTAGTTATCCTCCCTGATAATGTGCATTATATACATTATACGCATTACAAGAAATGAAGCACTCCATACTATTACTATTATTTTAGAATTTTATTGATTATTGATTTAAGAACTTTGAAATTGATATATATACATGTATGTGTATTTATTGTCGATTTTTATGGTATATTTTATTTTAACTATTTAATAGCTGTTATTTTCCCTTTTCTTCCTTTTTCTTTATTACTTCAATTATTTCTCTTTTTCTTTTTCCTTTTTTATATTTTCTCTTCATGTGCAATATAACATATATGTAATTTTCAAACTATATGACGGACCAGGTCTTGCACCAAAAACCTGGTTACGCTGGAATAAACATTATTATTATTATTACTAATTATTACTGTTTACATTCTCTTTTCCTCCTAATGATCACTGAGTTTTATCTATGTTAAATGAATCTTTTTATGTTAATGTTAAATTAAGAAAGTCCGTTAAAGAAATCTGTAAAATTATCATTGTCTTATCTACGTCGTCCTAAAATTGTGGGAGACATACAAATATTTCTTTGTATTCTTTTCTTACCATGTATTTTTATGTATCCTTGTTGGATGACCATATAAAATAAATAAATCTACATAGACGTCCATGATGCGGCTAAATGCATCAACCAAAATTAACAAGACCCGATGGTCGATGGCGGAATAATTTAAAATGTTTTTCTTTTCTTCAAACTACAATTCTATTTAGATTTTGTATTTATGTCTTCTTGTTGAATGCCATATAAAATAAATAAATCTACATAGACGTCCATGATGCCGCTAAATGCATCAACTAAAATTAACAAGACCCGATGGTCGATGGCGGAATAATTTAAAATGTTTTTCTTTTCTTCAAACTACAATTCTATTTAGATTTTGTATTTATGTCTTCTTGTTGAATGCCATATAAAATAAATAAATCTACATAGACGTCCATGATGCCGCTAAATGCATCAACTAAAATTAACAAGACCCGATGGTCGATGGCGGAATAATTTAAAATGTTTTTCTTTTCTTCAAACTACAATTCTATTTAGATTTTGTATTTATGTCTTCTTGTTGAATGCCATATAAAATAAATAAATCTACATAGACGTCCATGATGCCGCTAAATGCATCAACTAAAATTAACAAGACCCGATGGTCGATGGCGGAATAATTTAAAATGTTTTTCTTTTCTTCAAACTACAATTCTATTTAGATTTTGTATTTATGTCTTCTTGTTGAATGCCATATAACATATAACATTTCTATTTAGATTTTGTAATGAATTTAGTTGTAAGAATTTAAATGGTTTTAGGACGACTTGATAGGGTAGTACAGTGGAATCCAGTTACTATGCACGGATAATGTTATCAATCGAATATTGTTATCATAATCAGTCGGTCGAAAAACCCTCTGTATAAAAATACACACGTACTTAAAAATTATCCACAAAAAAAATCTAGCCGCACGCCCGCAAAAAATCACGATAATTTGGTGAGGGTTCGTTGCGTGCTGCCTCAGCCATTGCGTGTCCCACTCTGATTATCTAAAGATATAATTCTAGCTTCAGTCCAGCAAGTTGCGGACGTTACGGACAGACAGACATAGAGAAATTATTATATATAGATTTCGGCTAATGTTATAAATTCTAATTCATAATTCTTCGTCACATTTTTTATACATACAAAGTCGACTTAGCATCAATAGGTTCGGTGTATAATTTTTAGTTTGAAGGGAAAGAACGTGTCGACAAGCTCTCATATATAAGAAAATAATAAAATATCATCTTGCAGCGCTACTGAAGAAGAAGAAGCAATGGGTTGATATAAAGCTTCACCATGTGATCAAAGAAATTTCTCAGAACATTGCTCGTAGCCCATGTGACGGGTGATCATGACACTGATGCAGAACACATACAAATAATACCGCTGAATCCATACAATCCAGTAAGGAAACACAACTCTTCAATCGATAATTATTGGATGTGTTAACATCTTTGCTCTCGATATGGGGCGAATTGAGCGACAAGTCATCAGGCGTAAGTCCCGTTGGTGTCGTTTAACGTCGAGAGTAGAACGCCAAAAAATCATCACCACCGTTTTTTAAATATATATAAACTTTTTTTCTAAAAAATTACTCCAAAATGAATAGTCTCTGGGTGAGCACGAACGGAGGCTGGTGCGCGCGGCAAAGGGCAATATTTTTTTACACATCTTGTATTTGGCCGGCAAGATTTTTATTTCAAAATAAATGGAGATTCGGCCGGATGGGCGTGGTTTCTTTTTGTCCATCTATCTCTCTTGGATCAGCATCCGCCGGACACCTGCCCTCCTCCAGGGCTCCTCGCGGCCGGGGGCGTGAGCTGGACGGCTCTCAAAAGCTGGGGCGCGGTGGGCGAAGCGTGCGGCAGATACCGAAACTTTTGAGCGTGGAAAAAATTTCATTTAAAGAACGAGCAATCGATGTTGATTCACAATAATATCTACTTATATGTAGGTATGTATGCTATTCATTTTTTATTCAACATCTTTAATCATCATCATCTTTATTTCATCATCATCATTCATCATCATAATCAACATCATATTTGAAAATAAAATACTAGAGACATCTAAGATTTTAATATGCACATTTAAATTATTTTTTGTAGATGGTGACGTAATAATTATTCCATAATAGGTACAAGTATAGGTCTTTTCGACATTATTAAAGAGTTTAAATTTACAATGTACAATTTGTTACTTATTAAAGAATTTACGCTACCGGTTTCGACACGTCCGTGTCTATTATAGATATATATATATATATATATATATATACTAATTATATATATATATATATGTATATATATTTAATTAGACTACTACTGTGCACTTGCATGTTTCAGAATTTTAGAAATAATATTTAGGTTTTTTCTAAAATTATTATTATTTTTTTTTAAATTTAAATGTTCAAATCGTCTTTTACATAACACATAAAAATGTTATATTTCTGTGTTCAAATCAAAATAATTCCCTGATTATGTCCAGAAATACCAACCTTTTAGAATACAGAATGTTTGTGTGTTTAAGACCGGATATTCATTCACTAACGGGAAAGAGGAAGTATTAGACATTTTCTAAAATAACATTTTGAGCCATATTTATAGTTTTAGAAAATGCACTTAGGTTTAGATTTTATATGTTAAATCTTATAATATGTTAAATGAATTGAACATTTCAAATTTTATAAAATTAGGGAGATTGCTAAATATTCATTTCTATGAAATTATAGCTGCGCTTTCTATTCATAACATCTTTGCAAGGAGGTAATAATATCCAGTTGAATACATCATTAAGCTCTGAGAGAGTAACTAGTTCTATGAAATGTAGGTACTGACGAATGCATACTGCAATTAGAAGTACGATTGTCCCATAGTATGAAGTTGTCTTTAATGGATGTTGGCTTGTCCGTGATGATAATTTTATGTAATAAAACCAGACCGGTAATGGTGTCCTGGTATAATTAACTGTACGAACAAATTCGTAAGGCAGAAAAAGTCATGTTAGAGAGAGGCATCAGAAGAGTGGGTAACACAACTGAATGAGATGAAATGAGAAGGGCTAAAGACATAGAATTAACGATCTTTCGAGGTCTGGATTTTTTGGTCACGGGACTTCAAGGATGTGTAGTTTACTGGTACAGTCAATAGTGTGCGTGGACGATACATGTGCGAGAAAAAGACAAAGTTATATGACCGCTTAACGCTAGACAGTAATGCGATAACACATTTGGATGCATGCTATCGATTATGTACACCTCAGTGTGCTGTTGTTTTAAATTTAATACATTAATAATATCTACGATTATACCATTTTTAAAACTCTTCGTAATTTCTTTGTGATTATCTATTATATTAATATAATAAAATATACTTTTTAATTTTATTTTATTAAATTAATATAAACTACTAGTTTCCGTTGATGAAGGGCATTAACAGATTTATTATTATTATTAAGATATTATTAGTATTATTATTTTTATTTTTTATTTTTTTTATTTAAAATATAATAGAAACCTAAAAGGTTTATGGATAACATTTTTACATGATTCAATATAGGAATATAATAATAATATAATTTAGATACAAAGTCATTTTTTAATAGTTGGCCGAGTTTTAGCATTTTTGTCACATCTGTTTTGAATTTGTCAGTGGTCAGTTGTTTGGTCTGTTGTGGCAGGTCGTTGTATAGTTTTAATCCGTTGAAAATTAGTCGGGATTGTCGTCTTTTTGTTTTGGCGTGTGTTATGTGATAGTTTTGAGCCATTCTAGTGTTGTGTTGGTGTTTTTCGTGTATTTTGTGTAATTTTATGTCTTCGTCTTGTATTTCGCCAATTGCTAGTCTGTGAGTGATTTTTGTAATACTTTCGATGTTTAATTGTTGTGTTATACGGTATACAGTTTCAGTTGGTGACCGGTATTTCAGATCATAGACCATTTTTAGTATTTTGTTTTGCTGTCGTTGGAGTCTGTTTAGGTTATTTTCATTCTCTATCCATAAAATAAATAATGAAATGTTAACTAATTTATAAATTATAAACATAGTAGATATTACATTGTAATAATGAAAAAATATACTTGCAACAAATTCGTTAGCCGATTGTACAGTGCCAGGAGTAAAATATCGATCTGTACCTACTGGAGGGACAGGCTGATTGTGATGATGATTATAACTTATTTTGCATAGCAATGAAAACGCGCAATGAAAGCTGTCCTGAAAGCTGCATTTTGTCCTAAGACAAGAGAGTCGAAAATCAATGCAAAACAAATACACAAAACAAGTCAGTGTCGCGTGGTAAATCTATTTATTTATTTATTAATTACGTTATTTTCCATTACCAGCTTCAAAAATTAATCAAATCGTATGATTTTTTTTTAGAAACAAGGTGTACAGATTATTTTAAAATAAATTCAGATACAATTCAATATGTAGAAATATTATAAAATTTACAAACAGTATTTAAAATTCGAGTCACTTTAAGGCAAAATACATCGATATTTATAATTTTACTTTTTCTGCATACATCTATCTATAGTTTTGATTTAACCTTATTTTATTATTTTGTTAGAACGTACGTATGGCTGGAAATGTGTCAAACTCGAACGCATACACAGCGACGTATCATCTATATTATAATTGGTTCAAAAACGCAGTATGCAGTGCGTAGTTTTCGTACTACCAGTTAAATTTTTTTTACTGATCCTATGAAAATCAGCAGGCAATGGGTGATCGCAGACACTAATAGCCGCGCAGTGGCCATTATCGACCGCGCAGCGTTCAGTACACCAGATAGCCAATGGAACCAATGGCCAGCATGGTCCCCGAATTATTATTTCGCTATCGTATTTTTATAAGGTTGTATTTTTTCCATTCTAGAATGATTTCCCATGACCGGTGACGCGTTGTGTCGAGTTTTAAAAAACGAAAATAAACGCTACAAAAATAAGATTTTTTCTGATTAATTGGTCGAAAATGTATGCACTATTTGTGTTGAGAATAATAAAGGAACATTGAGAGACCGGCCGGGAGAGGAAATGTGGGGACATGTTAAGAAACTGCCTCGTCGTTATGGCGCTGCTTCCGCTCCGTGGACGGAAGCCGGTGTAATTTTTTTCCAGCAGCGGGCATTACCTCCATACCCGGCGCCGGCCTCTGGCGAGTGAATGTTTAAAAAAATCAGAGATGAATATTTCATTGCGAAATGCTTCTCAAGTAACGCATAAAATTGCCGACAATATAATTCGATATAAACCGACAAAAAGTATTGTAACGAGGTGGTAGAATCCGGAGGAATTACGCACTATCGAAATCTCTCGTAATCTCTGGAACGCTCCACAACACTCTGGAATCAGGATAACCTACATAAAGTAACCGGCCGGCCACTGCGCAATCAGAAGCGTCAAAGTTAATGTGTCAAGTTGACAACGTCAAGTTCACAGACAAAGCAAATCGTGCAGCGTGTGTTGCTACAGCATGTTGATTCCGGCGAAAAACTTGACAAAAGTACCTACCGACTAGAGATAGGTTTTTTTGTGCGAAATTGAACGGAACATTCTCGAAAGTGAAAGCGATGGAAACAGCGTAATTAGTATAATATTTAGTGTAAATTTAAGAACAGTGCTCCGATTTAATTCGTGTCCAGTGCATTTTTCTGTACTAAATAAAAGTTTAAATTGTTTTTAGTGTTTCATTTGTCTCCCACAGCCACGTCCGGTTTTCATAATTATTTATGTAGTTTACAAATATTCATAGACTGTCAAAAAATAAGAATAGAAAGCCAAATTGTTGGCTCCAAATTTTTCAATTGTTTGCTAAGAAAACAAAATATCTCAAAAAATACTTTTGAGTGACAAAATAAATTGTTTGACAGTTTGCTTAGAAAATCCGTTTGTCTGGAGCAGCAATTACTCTCTAAAATTAACTCAACGGTAAAGCCAGTAAAATATAAAAATCAGACTAAATATGGTATTGTGTTTTTCGTCAGTCTAATGAAAACTTTAAATGTAAATTTATACAGTAAATTAAAAATTTGTTTCGCTGTGTATATTGCCAATGCTTTGATTACTAGGCAGACCCTTTCAGCTTGATGAAATGTTGTATAGTTATTTTTCTTTCTACATTGTAAATTTCTGTATTTTGCGCTTTGCTTCCAATTTAACCCAACAACGACAGGTAAAAGCCTACATTCGACATAGTGAATTAAGTTATGAAAAAAAAGTTTACACAGGAAACTGAACTGTAAGAAAAACTTGCGAACATTAACATTTGAATATTAACCGAATGAAGGGAAGGATGTAAATATGTCTACGAGCCCCCTATGTAAATATTCGTGTGATTTTTTATTTTATTTCTGCGAACATTGACATTGTTTGAATATTAACCGAATGAAGGGAAGGATGTAAAAATGTCTACGAGCCCCCTATGTAAATACTCGTGTGATTTTTTATTTTATTTCTGCGAACATTGACATTATATAAATATTAACTGAATGAAGGGGAGGAAATAAATATTAGAGATGCACCGAAATTCGATTCATATTCGGTATTACCGAACTTCGGCAACTTTTACCGAACTTCGTCTCCGGCCGAATTTCGTTTAAACCTGCCGAACTTCGTATAAATCTGCCGAACTTCAGCAGCTTTTAATTAACTAGCTATTGCTAGCGACTTCGTTCGCGTAGACTTCGATTTCGTCCCACAGAAACCTATTATTGGGATAAAAAGTATTATTTGTGCTTTTCCAGACAATAATCTATCTCTCTGCCAAATTTTATCCAGATCCGTTCAGTCGTTCTGACGTGATTGAGTAACAAACATTCATCCATCCATCTAAACTTTCACATTTATAAATAATAAATAAGTAGGATTTAAATAAGAAATGGAAAAGTATAAAGAAATTTAATTTAAAATGAAACCTAGACAAAATGTTGATTTATAAGTAAATAGGTAACGTGTGAATGGATCATGTTTTTATTCTCTAGAAAAGAAACCACATCAAGTATCCACTTTAATAAAATAAAATAATCAATTTGAATATATAATATTCTATAACAACTATGCAGAACTACGTTGTGCCCCGTAATTAATTAAAAAACACAGAGTACATAAACAATTACACATGTTTTCGTGATGGCGATCTGACCTGTTCATTGGGCAAAAGCGTGCGACATTTAACCGAATTTCGGCCAAACTTCGGCCTCGGCACATATTTAAACTGAACATTCGGCCGAATTCAACATTCGGCAGAATCCACATTCGGTGCAACACTAATGTACATATTCATGGGTTTTTTATTTTATTTCTGCGAAAGTTAACAGTATTTCAATATTAACCGAATAAAGGGAAGGACATAAAAGTACGTCTATGAGCTCACTATGTTAATATTTATCTGATTTTTTTCTATTTCTGCAAACATAAACATTATTGAAATATTAACCGAATGAAGGGAAGGACACAAATGTATGTCAATGAGCTTACTATGTAATAATCATGTGATTTTTTTAAAAATTTTTGGGTTTGGTTAGGTTTTGTATTTTCAAAAGCTTAAAGACAAATTAAAAACACCTGCTCCCGGCGGTCAACTAGTTAAATACCTAGGTGTGGATATTTTTATCGAATTTTTGACAGTAGAAAATCAATGAGGCTATAAGTAATGAAATCTTTATATTTTTTCACAACATTATTTCCAAAATTGAAAATAACTATGAGGAGGCGAGAGTTGCATGTCAGGACAGAAGAGTATGGCGATCTATCCTCTCTGCATACCCCCATGGTGAAACGGCGTGATGGTAAGTAAGTAAGTAGATTTTTGTCATTTTATTTGACTTGTATTTCAGCGAATGAATTTTTAATGTGGAATATTTAAAATTAATTCGCTGTAATACAAGTCAAATAAAATGACAAAAATCTAACTGTAAAAATATTTTTCAAATTTCTGCAAGGTTCAAATTAAGAATGTAAAGAAATTATTTTAAATACACATTATAATATGAATTTCCTCACTGTTTCTGTTAATCGTTTAGCAGGATATGAGCTATGAATTCTTAATTGCTGAAATTCTACTTAATTTGATTTGGCTTCTCAGAAAATGCCAATTAAAATTTAACTTTCACAACAAATAAAATTATCGTAGTACGTTTATGTTAGCGTGTAAATAGCGCCATCATGTTATCAAAATAGTTTCGTAAACGTCGTTTCGGTCGCGAATTAAGGATGTGAAAACAGCGTAGCCTGTTGGTAGCGTTAGTGACGAACCAGGTTAAAATAAACAAGTAGCCTGTTGGTGTAGTTGTCATGACGCTCGCCTAGTGATCTGGTGGTCAGTAGTTCGAGCCCCATTCCAGGTCACCAGCAAGTTAGTCCTATTTTCGTAGCACAAACGTTTAGCTTATTTTGAGAATAGCAAAAATATTGATGCCACGGACCCGTTTTCGCATCTCTATTAAAAAAACGGATATCGTTACGTTCCTTCGTCAGGGTATACTTAAAACTAATTAAACTTTACAAAATTATGAACAATCATACTCAGTGTCAAGTGTCCAATGGGGGTAAATAGTGGGGGGTGCGAAAGAAACAGGTGATAGGGTAAAAGGGGACATATTGAAGATAGGACTGTAAGTTAGATTTTTTTTGGTTATTTATAATAGGTACATTCATTATTATTTATGGATTTCTTAATTTGTATGGCTTCTAAATTATTTAAACATCTACTTTTACTATCAATGTGAAGAATATTGACTTCTGTATTTATATCTAAACTATGGTTATTCTCGATAATATGATTGGAAAATTCGGAAAAATTTGAAATATTTAAGCATCTTATATGTTTTTTTAATCCTAATACTCGTATCAAAATTACGACTCATTTTTCTCATATAAAAAGAGGGACAGCCATTACATTTTAGTTAATAAACATCCGAGTGGGTCAATTTGTGATCTTTATCTTTAACATTTCTAAAAAAGTTACTAATTTTATTTTTTGTATAGAAAGCTGGTTTTATGGTGGGAGGAAGATTTTTGGAACATTCAATTGAAAAATTGTTAATATATAAAATTCTACGCCACTGTTTAATATTATATCATCGTTATTTTTACAATATTATTGAATAAAAATTTAGTTGTGGCTATTTTATTAGGTTTTTTGTTTAGAATTTTATCAATCAAATTAGAAGAGTAACCATTGTTTGTAGCATTTTTTTATTATGGACAGCTCAGTAAGAAAATTAATTTCAGACAATGGGAAGTTAACAAGTCGGTGTATCATGGAATGGAAGGCAAAATGTTACGTGAGATCGGGTGGTTGGATGTGTTGTGGATTATTGTGTCAGTTTATGTAGGTTTGCGATATATATTAAATTAAATTTTATAGTTATTGATAGACAAAGTTAAATCTAACCTAAACCTCAATTGTAAATTGTATTGGACGATGAAAATAATTTAAAAAATTAAGAAATGTGTCAAATTGACATTCAGATCCTGTCCAAATACAGAAAATATCATCTACACATCTCTTCCACAATAGAATATTATTTAGAAGGGGGAGATTTAGAATTCAAAATTTTTGTTTCTAACTTATCCACAAAAATATCAGCGATTAGGGGCTCTAACTCTTATATTGTTCAATTTTGTTACATTTATATTTTTACATTTTATATTGTTAATTTCTCTTAAATATGTTTTATTTCTATTATTATTATTTAATTATTTACTTTAAAACGTATGTTATGTTAGATATATAAAAATCCTCGTAACTTTCTTCTTCTGTAAAAGCCCACCAGGTCGTAGATTAATAACATATTTAAAAAAATGCAGTTTATGATTTTATTGAATATTTTGATGCCGAAAAAATCGGGCAGATAAGAACAAATAACATTTTTAATTTTCATTTTCTAATTAGATTTACCATTTACCTAACTATTCTCGGTAGGGAAGAATGCTTACGGAACGTTATTGGACGTGATTTAGCTGAGGCGTTGTAAAACAACACCGTGAGATGTGATAAAGACTTCATTCTTTGTCTCCAGCCGTCAATCGGAGGAAGTATCGCGTGTCGCGAGATAAGCAGGTGCGGTGTCGAGAGCCACTGCTCCACTGCTGACTGCTGACGACGCTTACTGACCCAAGTTCGACCATTCTCAGAATCACTGTAAAACGATATTTTGATTCGTGGGCCAGTTATGACAGACTGAGAGCCAGCGACCGCCAGATTAACGTTACAGTATCAAACCTGAAATATTTTCTATACAAGTACACTTTAGTAGGTAAGAAGGTTTGGATATTATGATCTTTGAGTTCGGAGGATTTTGGCAGATAACAGATAATACAGATACAAAAAATGAGTAAGTAAAACTAACTAACTAACTAACCATCACGCCGTTTCCCCGCAGGAGTAGGCAGAGAGGATTGAGCGCCAAACTCTTCTATCCTGGCACACAACTTTTGCTTCGGCCACATTCTTCTCATACAAGTTCTACGGTTGTTGCGGCTTTTAATGGGGCCATTCTCAAACACTTGTTGTATCTGATCGTGCCAGGTCTTTCGCGTACGCCCTCTATTCCTGTTGCCTTCAACAATCGCCTCATATATTTTCTTAACCATCATTTCCTCGTTCATACGTTCCACATGACCAAACCATCTCAGCACTCCTTTCTTTATTCTATCTACCACACTACAGCCAGCATTGCATTCACGTCTAATTTGTTCATTCCTTACTCTATCGACCAAAGATTTTTCACACAAGCGTCTTAGTGAACGCATTTTTACCGCATTCAGTCTACTTTCATTCCTGTTTTGCCAATTCCAGGCTTCACTTCCATACATTAGGGTTGGCACTAGAACGCCATTATGTACCGCTAGTCTTGCTTCCTTTGACAGATTCTTATTGGCCATAATCGCAAACCTCACAATCAAGACTGCGATAAAGTATACGTAGGACAAACGGTGTGCACATTTTCCAAAAAACAAGAGCACAAACTCGGTCATCCAGGAAAATCAGCACTGGCTGACTATTTTCTGGATACCGGCCATCATTTTGCATTCGAACCGAAAATCCTTGGAAAACCTAAGAGTCACCATAAGCGTCTTATCAAGGAAGCACTAGAAATCTAAAAGCACCCGATAAATATTAATAGGGATGATGGTCTCAAATTAAAAACATCATGGCATCCGGCGCTTCAAAGTCAATCTCGTCGCAGTTTTCGCAGAGATAGCGATCAGACAATAGATGAAACATACACACAACACAAGATAACACGCGACTCCGATACGGTATTGCCAGTAACAAAGAAATACAGAAACACCAAGCTTTCATCACGGTATTGCAAGCCAATACTTAACCACAACACCAAAACTCACAATAACACATCAGCCCTGATGATGGACCCTGCAATGGGATCCGAAACGTCGGCCAGAAAGGTCGTAATAACATGGCATAATACCCCAGAAGATTACTAACCTGATTTTTTAATACGTTTAACGGGACACAGCTATACACACCCATGTATTTATCATTGCCAGACACATTTTGCGGATTATTTCTTCCGCCAGACGCTTTGAAGCTCTATAAATAATCATGTTGTTTAGGTTATAATAACAAATCTGAATTTTATATATTTTATTCGGGACACGATTTAACAATTTAAAGTTTTACTTATACATTTTTTTTGTACGTATATTACCTGTTATCTGCCAAAATCCCCCGTATTCAAATGTGATAATATCCAAACTTTCTTACCTACTAAGTAAAAATGGACAAAAATATTTTAGGTTTGATGAGTAGCTTGTTGCTCGCCTAGTGATATGGTCGGAGGATCAAGCCCCATTCCAGGACACGAGCAAGTTAGTCCTATTTTCATAGCAAAAGCGTTACTATAACGCAGTCGCTGGCACCTAATATACGAGATTTTCATTGTAAACGCAGGTGTGAAAATACACCGCAAGTCTCGTTTACAATCGACAACATTGGCAAATAAATAAATACGAAGAAGGTTGGTATTGTAAGTAAATATATAATAATTTGATAACGAGAATGAAAGCGCCATCTGTGGCCAGAAATATGGAAAATGTTACAACAATATAGAACAGTTGATCGTCAAATGTGATTGGAGTTATAAATAAATCCACTTTCTCTATAAGTACCTATCCAATGCAATCTAATTGAGTAGGTATAATGGTGAGAGTGAGATATCGACATATTATATAAAAACTTTTTTTTATAACTGATAAAAGATAAAAGATATATATACTTGGGCTGTGTGCCAAATTATGCGCAGGGCACCCAATGTTAGAATCCAGTATTAAACAAAGGGTCCTGCAGGGCATGCCCACTGTTTGCACGATAAAGTAAAATAAAACGAACCCTTTGTATGTTAGGGCGTCTTTGTGTAAATAAGTAAACTGACTAATATAATATAAACCTTTATTAGATACGGTGGCATCGAATGCCGTTTGAAAGGTTTATTGGTATGTTTGTAGGTCGACCAACAATTTGTTATATATTTTATAAATAAATATGTTTAATGTATCAGTACTCGAATCAGTAATTTAATTTAACAATATAAAAAAAATATTTTTATTTTATAACCAGAAAGAAGATTTTTTCTCTTGAAGTGAATATTAAAGAGTGAAACATAGAAAAAATATTGAAAAAAATCACGGCAACACATCAGCCCTGATGATGGACCCCGCATCGGGATCCCAAACGTCGCATACGCACTGCAGAGTATCCCAGAAAACTCTGATCAGAAAATTTTGAGTGGCCGTGAAACCTGAGAACAAATGAAATGGCAATGGCAGGTGACATCGACGGAGGACGGACGATCGTTGGAAAAATGCAGTCATCCAGTGGTGCCCAGATTTTCAGCTGTATATCTCTGTTGGGGGACCAGATAAAATCTGAAAATTGCACAAATAAAACTTCTCTATAGTACCTACCCGACTCAATATCCTGGACCACGTAGAATCGATTGACCCTAAAAACAACATTGCATCTAAAATAATTCAAAATTATATATTAGGCAGTCTATACGCAGATTATATAAAGTGCTTGTTGTTTTTAGTTATAAATGCCATAATAAATAATAGAATAGCACCTTATACCCACTTCTCCCGGATGTGGAAATCAAGCATTTTTTGTCCGAATTCACATTTTTTAAACCTACTTTGAGTTAGATCTGAAAGATGAAATATATATCGAAGTTGAATACTATAGTTTTATGTGTGCAATTTTTAGATTTTCAAAAAAACAGAGAACAGGTAAAAAAAAAACCAATTTTAAATAAGGTGTAAATTTTAAAAGATAATAAGGAATTACATATTCATATTTTATTTAATAGAGGCTGAACATTGTTAAAGAAATAACCCAGCGAAAATTGAAATTTATTCATTAGTGTTCAAAAACTTTTGTTACAAAAAGTCCATAATATTATTTATTGTACTTTTTAGGACAAAACATACTAAACACAATGCAGTTTATTTGAAAAGCTTAAGGTGACCCAGTGCGGAGTAATTTAGAAAACTGTTGATGGCTGAAAATACGAAAAACGACGTGCGGAGTAGAACAAAAATGTCCGCCATTATTGAACAGGATACAATAAAAGTTTAAAAAAAAATTTTAAACTGCTAAAACATAAGGGATTGCACTGATAAAATATGATGTTTTTATGAGATTGTGAGAGCAGTGCTGGACCACTCGATAATTTTTGGCTGATTGTTAGCCATTTGTTCGGGAGGCCCTGTCGCCGGCTTGGTCAGACGGGAAGCGCAAGTATACCAAGATAACGAGACAATTGACAGTTATCATAGAACAAGCTGTTTACGTGTCCGGTAGTTTATCGGAGCCGGGTGACCGGGTCGCCGAGTCCGTATTCCCTTTTCCTTCGAGCAGCCCTGCGAGTGGAAGAGAAGAGAAAAGTGAGCCGACAGGAAGCGGTTGATAAGAGGATGGCCTTATAAATTCTGTAATCGATATTGGCGACAGAAACTTTCATGCGGCCGGTGTCCCCAATGGAATTCTGAAGGTGGAATGCACGAGTATACTCCGCCGTCAGCTTTATTACACACCGAATTTATCCATAAGCCGATCTCGCGTATTTTATTTTGGGATTCAGACATCTCGGTGGATGTGAGTAGAAGAAAATATGTGGAAAAATAAAAATATTAAGGAAAAGAAATGCCGTTTCTGTGTCTTGACCCCTAACCTAACATTTTTTTCAATGTTCAATTTGTGCTCGTATTAATATCATCTTAAAGTGCATTTTTGGTAAATATTTTGTTTACATCGGTTTTATTATGATATCCCTACCTAATTTTATTTTATTTGAGATTCAAATAGCTTATTTGATACTAATAGTATTATAAGCTGTCGAAAATGATGGATATTTTATGTCTGAATTTCAGTCACAATAAAAAAATTGCGAAATCAATGTAAAATGAAAACAAATTATTTTTTATATTAACACACATTACCATATCAACAAACTCACCGCTTCTGTTAACCCGAATGACATATTATCTCGAATTATTATTGAAATTCTACTTAATTTGCTTCATTTTTTGAATGTGAAAAAATGAAGCAAATTAAGTATGCTAATTGAAATGCTAATGAAAAATGCTAATGAAAATTTAGCTTTCACAACAAATGAAATCATCGCAGAATTGTAGTATGTTTGTGTTAGCGTGTAAAAGGGACAATATTGCTAGCGTCGTTTCGGTCGTGAGTTAAGTCTATGAAAACAGCGCCATCTAGCGTAGTGTCTTGGTAGTGTCAGCGGTGAACATTGTTATATTGAATATTATGTATATTTGATGATAATATAAGTCGACCAAAATATAAAAAAAACAAATAGTACCACCTTCTCCAGTGAAAAATTATAACCAGCTCAATAACTGTTCGGCTACCAAGGTATGCAAAAAAGCTTAATTTCTTTCAAAACAAACCCTAAAGAACGAACCACTGTAGTTTTTACAGACTCATAATTATGATAGCAATAATCTCTGAATTATGTAACATCTAGAAAATCGCTTACTTAGAAGAATCACACAATAACGAATAAACATAAATCTACACAAAAAATAAAGAATATATCTGGATAAGTTTCCCAACAACTTAATTTTATTAAAAAACTAACCCACAAAAACCAAGTTTTTATTATACACCCTTTCTAATTTGTATTGTTTCCAATTTGATATTCTATCAACATATTCCTCTTGCTTTAAGTTCATGCGGAAAATCTATTCAGTCTATAATTAAAAAAAATTTTCAACAAAAATGTGTTAGATTATTTATATCGTCTTTTATAGTCTAATTAAGAATTAATTTAATTAATTATGTCAACGCAAAGTGTAAACCTTCTTTTAGAAGAACAATTCTTCAAAAAATTAAATATACCACCCAAGTATAAAGGGTTATTAGGAAAACATTAATAACCTCGCAGTAATACATTTCGGCTTTGATTGTGAGTCGAAGCAACCAGAGTTCAAGCAGCCATGGTATGGAGTTATGCAATATATGTTGACTTTTTATTTTCAATATTTCTGATTTATTTTTTACAAAACGTTAAATTATCATTACAGTAACTTATACCGATTACGAAAAATTCATTTGTTACAATACAAGTTAAATAAAATGATAAAAATCTTACACAAATTCCAATTGGAATGTTTTCCATTTGGAATTGGAAGGTTTTTATTATTTTATTTGACTTATAATAAAAGGAAAGAATTTTTCATATTCGATATAAATTATTGTATTGATAGCTCAACGTTTTACAAAAAATAAGTCAGAAATATTGAAAAAAATGCAAACTTAGATGTCGCATATATTTATATATATTGCTGGAATATTTTCAACTCATAATTAAAGCAGGAACCTACCTGTAATGTATGTGGACTAGCTCTGTTACACCCTGTATATGAGGGATATAGAAACAAAACCGCTACTTTGTAATTGACTAAAAGTGTGACGTCTTTGAACATGAGTATCTGGCAAAATGAGACAGGTTTACAATTGATAACCGCTCTTGAAAATAATTTTGTATGTTTTATAAGCATTTTATCAAACGAACATGACATTAAAAATCTCCGATTTGGCTAATAAAATTATTTACAAACACGTACCAGTATATTAATTTTTTGTATTCGTGGTTTTGTTTTTATACCCGTCAAATGTAAAAATTCCTGAATGTACAATATAATCAGTTAAAATATTGCAGCGTGAAATTAGATCCTGTCACGCTAAATTGAAGATTCATTAATTTAATTACCATACTGCACTTATGTATTAAACGTAGTATACAAAGATTTCCAGTCCTGTACTTAATATCTGGAAAACATAGTCCACTTCTTGGAAGTGGGCGAACCTGCACTGATAAGCGGAGAGTCCGAGTAGGGTTGCCTAAATAAATTTACTGTATTTTCATTTTATTTCCATTTTATAAAAATATTTTTTAAAAGATTCTATTCAGATACAATTTAACATATTTAATATAATAGTATGTATATACAATATTATTGATACTTATGTTCTTAGTCCTCCTCACTAGGAATAATTTCAAGAGAATAAATACGTCATGTAGATTTGAAGATACCAACGAAACATATTAGAATGTTTTGAGTATGTCCAAATTTTCCAAGAACAAAATACCGGATTTTATCTACAGGGGGACATCATTAATCAAGATATACTATAGATGTCTCATAGAGACGAAGCAATATTTTTATAGAGGAAAGTAGGTATAGAAGTCTTTTTGGGTGTTCATAAGGCTTACGACCTATCGTACGGCTGGCTTAAGTGATGACTTTACACAATGTGACGTTCACATTTCCACCCATGATAGTCTATCACGTCTATAAAATTTTTGGAAGTTGTATGTATGTTTAACCCACACAACTTGTTTCGTATGTGAGTTATATTTATTCTACCGCCACCTGCAGTGCAAGTTTTTCATTCCCATAATCCGATACAGATGTCACTATTGATAATGAGGTATTTATATTTTGATTGGAGTTTAAAGCAATATCCTTTATAGGTCGTAAGCCCTACGAACACCCAAAAAAGCTTTCATACCTACTTTCCCATATAAAAATATAGTTTCGTCTCTATGAGACATCTATAATATATCTATATTAGATTGCTGCAAAATTATCTGCAGTTTTTATAAATTATACTGGCTATAACCGGTCAACAATGACGGACTTATTATTGAATTTCAAATTTATATCGAAAACATTAATTAAATTAATCTAAAATGCACACTTTTATGTGTACATACTATTTGCAATCATACTTATTTTGAAAACAGAATTAAATTGTTATAAATTCTAAAATGTTACGGACGGACGGACGGACGACAGACAACGAAATTATTATTATTGGGAATTGTAAAATAACCAAAAACAAACCCAAAACAAATTGTGTATAGTTGTAATTCAGGGGCTTTGTCATCACCAACGTCAAAAAAGCCCCGATGATGGCTACATCAGTTCTGATGATGGACCCTGCAACGGGATCCGAAACGTCGGCCAGAAAGGTCGTGAAAACACGGCATAATAACGCAGAAAACACAAACCAGAAGACCATCAACGTCAATCCTGCTTACCATTTGCTTGGAAGACGGTCGACTACGCCTGCGTGGAGTGTCCGACCTCCTGGTGTTTCGACTTCAATCCTCTTTCACTGCCGCCAGAGTATGTATTGTTATATTTTTATTTCATATAGCTTTAGTTTCGCACGCGAAGATTTTTAATCGTATTTTATTATTAACCTTAACATATAGATATACATGTGACGGACTTTTTAATATAACTTTTTGAGTTCTACAACTTATCTATAGAAAGTATTTAAATATCTGTTATCGTTAAGGCAGCGTTCGTAAAAAACGCATAGCTCGACAACTTTTCGTCGATTTTAGTTGTAAAATAGGTCATCACGAAAATTTTAACGGGATAATATATAGCCTATGTCGACCCTGAAAGTCTATTCTAAATATTGGTGAAGGAATTTTTGAAATCGGATGAGTAGTTTCGGAGATAACCTCCTACATCTAAATTTACAAACTTTACTCCTTTAGATATATTACTTCCTTTTCATCCAAAACACAGTGAAGAGGTTTTGTGTGGACATACCGCGAGCGTTGCAAATGTTTCTTAGCATCGTTTGCGGCGAGGCGGAGTCGACCGCTTTAGTATTAAAATAATGCCGATCTAGATAGCGAAAGTTTAGGGCCGATATGAGAGCTACTGCTCATAAAACGACCCTGGGACCGTGGTGGGTCCCATTTCACTGCCGCTAGAAGAGCTTGGTCATCAAACTTGCCATCTACGATGGCATCACCAACTTTGAAGCGAATAAATCATTTTCGGCATGCCGATTCGCTAATGGTTTCTTCTTCGAAAAGATCATTGCGATCGCGAAATGACTCAGCAGCTTTTCACCATTTCTCGAAAAGTATTAGACCGGGAGCTGGGTGGACTCGAGTATGCGAGACCATATAATATGAGGGCCGTATTCTGGCAATTGATCCAAGTTCAGAATAGCTTATAGGTTAACAATATGAATGTTGCCAGAAACCCTGTCCAATTTTTTTTATACCCCCCTCTCTCTACGCAGCAAGTAAATCGCTTGAGTACACGCTTTTGATCTATTTTAATGATTATTTTAGTATCATTAGTCGTTTTTTTTTAAATAATTAAAGGTAGGTAATAATAGGTTGTCAAATAAAATTAAAATTGAAATTATTAATAAAAAATCATGAATTGTTCTTAAAAAATTAATTAACGAGAAAAAGCTACACATATGAAAAAATACAAATAATCAATTATTTATATTTTTACAATTATTGTTTATACACGACGAAATAAAGGTTGATTTAGATTTTTTATAATTACAAGCCATCGTTCGATTTACATTTCGATTTACAGCTGCGCATTTACAGGGCTAAACGCTGAATCAAAGACTTTGGTAAAGATTGCTTCGTCATTTTTTGTGGCTACGGGTTACCATTTATCAACTTTATATGAAAGGGTGGTATGTCATGTATGCGAAACATAATCGTAGTCAGTTTTTTCATGATCGGCATGGTTTTCAAATGAATTTCAAGCGGAAAAATAAAGTTATTTTTTTATTTCTTAAATTATAGAAATCTCACAGAGATGAAGCTATTTACTCTACACAATTCCATTGTGAGAACATCCACACATCAAATTTTCGAAAGTTGTATACTGGGTTATTTTGAAAATATTGATAACCTCGCAGTACTATACTCCTGCCTTGATTATAAGCCTAAAATGTTGAAGCAGCCACGACCTAATATCAATAGTTATGGAGTTATGCAATATCAACATTTAAAAAAAAATATTTATCAGTATTTTACAAAATGTTGAACTATCGTTATAGTAACTTATATCGAATACGAAAAATTCATTTGTTTCAATAGAAGTGAAATAAAATGATAAAAACCCAGCAAGAATTTGAAGGTTTTTATTATTGTTAAAGGGAATGAATTATTCATATTCGTTATTGTAATGATATAAAATAAGTTACTGTACTATTACTGTACTAGTACTGTACGTTTGATGTTACGTACTTAGTAATGATAGTCAAACGTGTTACAAAAAATAAGTTTGAAATAAAAAAAAATGCAAACTTTGATGTCGCATATCTCCATATCTATTGATATGAAAACATAGCAACGCACCCTCCTACGAGCGTGCGTTGCTAGTTCGTAGATATTTCTACAGAGAAAACTCACCTCACCCCTAACTACACCAAATTTTGCACAATTTATGGCTAACGCAAAACAAGGCGCGATCGGTAGGTATAGCTACATAAAAAAAAAACTGTTTATATGCCATCCAATATTTATTCAATATTAATTTGTGCAAAGAATTTATGCACATTAATTTAAACATTTTTTTGTGTATTAAATATAAATATGTATATGAACTTGTATTTCATACTTAAAATAAAAATATATTATTTATTGTGCGTCCGTCTTGACGAACATATGCAAGTCAAGAAATTGTTCACAAGTTTGTTTGTGAAATTTGTATAAAAATATGTTTATTCAAAATGTTTTATTCAACGGTACTATGTACCATAAATATGATATGTACCATAATTATGGATTTTTATGTTAAAATTTTGGATCAATCACTTACACAATTATCATTGGGAATATTGCGAAATTTTTATAAAATTTAAACATATTATTTTTATACTAACGCACATAACAATGAAAATGAACTCATCTTCAATTGTTGAAACTCTACTTAATTTGCTTCAGTTTTTTTACAAAATTTCAATCAAAATTTAATTTTCACAACCCATAAAATTATCGCGAAATCGTAGTATATTTGTATTAGCGTTTAAACATCGCCATCTGGTAGCACTGACATTGACTGGGGACATTGTTGCATAGAGAATGATGTATTTTGATGATATATATTTTGATGATAAACAAAACTCCTTTATGTACAGATCCACAAATTCATTTAACACAAACTATCACCACATTGACATTTTCAACGCAACAATAAGAAACATAAAACAAACAATATCTACACTACCGCACCCAAACTAATCTGTACATTATATCTTCCCTTCTACTCCCGTCCCACATTCCCTTCCACCCTTTCCACTCGCTATTAAAGTAAGTTAAAGTAAATTTCTATATTCAGTGGAAAATTTGTAATGGGCATAATTGTAAAAACCATTATTTCATATTTTTAAGATTGTTATTTTGCTGTTAATTTTCCCCAAAACAAAATAAATAAATAAATAAATATTTCTTTCAATTCCCAAACATTTGTTTTTATGTCTAACAACAGGCTACGAATTCCAATTTCTGTAGCGTTCACATCCACTGACCGCTGCAACCAGCTCCTCTGATTGGTGGTCGAATGGCGGCCTCCTGTTGGTGGAATCCGCTCGATGCGTACGGCTAGAATTCGCCGCGAGTTTCGATCCTTCACACCACCAAAATATACAATTTTACACTCTGGGGTTCACGTCACAAAATCACCCAGGCTCGAGAAAATTACATGGATACGTTCATTGTGATCTCGCCGGGATTCGAATCTGGAACGCCCGGTATGGGAAGCGGTTTTTGTAATTACACCGAATTGACACTGAGGAGTCCTTATGTGGTTGAGTATCATCAAATACATGATTCTCTATGTAACAATGTCTCTATGATTAGTGCAGTGTTTCTTAACCCCTTTGTGGGCATTTTGGAGGTCTGGTGGGGCGTTTTTAAATTTTTAGCATTTAACATTAGCGCTGCAGAAGTTCGAGTGGGCATTGCGTCAACATAGAAAAATAAGCTCATTCAAAAATAAGCCATGCACACTGATACACTTTTACACTTTATTTAAGCGCACCGATTTTTTAATTTCTTTTAAATAAACCACACATTTACGCGCAAAAATTCTCAACATCTTTTTTAAAGTAATATTTTGTGTATGTGATAGTAATATGACATCAAAGGCAATAAATAGACAATGTTTTTAAAATAATAACTTTTTTTATTTATACTTTTTATTATTTTTTATTTGTAGTAGGAAATTCATTGCATAAAATACATACCTACATAGAGAATTTAAATTTCGTTTTTTGTTAGGGAAAGGGGAGTAGGAAATTCATTGCATAAAATACACACCTACATAGTAAATTAAATTTCATTTTTTGTTGGGGAGGGGGATAATTTTATTTTACGGTGGTAAAGGGGGCGATTCTTTCAATACGGTTAAGAAACACTGACAAAAATAAAAACGTTTAAAAAATGTATAACTTTCTGTGAAACAATATCTAACGCTACCAGATGGCGCGAATAATGATATGTTATATAAAATAAAAATGATATATATAAAAAGCAACAAACCCCAAATGCGTGGGAATGTCTGTCGCTAACGCTACTAAGACTACGCTGCGCTAGATGGCGCTGTTCTCACAGCCTTAACTTACGCCCGAAATGTGCATATACAAAAGTACGTCATTTTTGACGTCTTGTAGTTAGTTAAGATACGATCTGTTTGAAGCCCCTGTAGGTAACGTTATTCCGGGACCCCGCAGGAGTGATGAATGAGCTATTATTTGTATGGGACGCGTGCGCACTTATCTGCTCGCGCACACAGCCAGCCGGGTCGTAAAAACATGGCCGGCGTAGTATTTCCGAATACTATCGAGTATCCGGTGTACAAATATTTGAAATCGGCGTGAATGGAGATAAAGGCCATTCATGAAACGGCTTGTTTGCGGAAATGCCTCGGAGGAATTTTTCGACGGACCGCCGACCGCGGCAGTCAAGGCTACGCACCTCTGATCGCTCCTTGATAACATATAACGATAACAGTCGCCGGACACGAGTGACTGTTGTTATTGTTATTGTTGTTGACTGATACAACAAACTGATACATAGTGCCGGTTTCTCTGGCCGGAAGCGTCTTTTTTTTGCGTCTCGTATTTTTCTTATTAGGGGTGCTAGGTATCTAATCTCGTTCACTGTCTCCGTACGATGCAAAGCCTCTCACCCCTATTCTGAGGACAACAAGATCGTTATAATTGATGATTATTATCGCGGCATAAAATGGACGAGACGTACTTATTTTTTCTTCTTTAAAAAGTGCAAAATGTATTTGTAGTGACGTTATTAATATCATTAATTAAAATGTACTTTGTTTTTACCACTTATATATTGAAAATATCAACATGTTTCAGAGCCAATGGTCCTTTCGTCAGGATGTGTATGAGGCTGAGTAAAAAAAAGTTGATATTTTCAGCCATTTTGCATTTTTAGTTTGTTTTTGACAGATATAAAGGTAAGATGTGTTTTGGTTTGCTTCGCGATTTTTTTCTATCGAAAAAATGTATCAAAGAATCTGTATTAAATTTTGTGAGAACAACAAAATGAAGTGCTCCAGGGCACTTTAAGTGTTGACTGTGGCATTTGGCGAGTCTACTTTGAACAAAAAATGTTTATAAGTGGTACAAGCTCTTCACAGAAGGCCAAGAAGATGGTAATGACGATGCCTGCCCTGGACGCCCCAGCACGTCAACAACCGATGAAAACGTTGAAGCAGTGAAGAAAATTGCTGAGGATATCGGCATATCGTTTGGCCATGCTATGCAATTTTTTCGCATGTTTTAGGAATGAAACGTGTGGCAGCGAAATTTGTTCCGAAATTGCTAAATTTTGACCAAAAGAACCGTCACATTAGTATTGCTCAGAAGCTGGTGAGTGACGTCAATGACGATCCAGATTTGCTCGAAATGGTCATGACAGCCCCTGCGACTTTTTCCTGTTCCCAAAACTGAAAAGACCCATAAAGGGAAGGACTTTTGCCACGATTGAGGACATAAAGAACGCATCGCTGAAAGAGCTCAAGGCCATACCAAAAAGCGCGTATCAGAAGTGCCTCGAGGATTGGAAAAAGCGCTGGCACAAGTGTATTGTATCTTTGAAGTGGACAAAATAGATATTGATGAATAAATAAATATTTTTCGAGAAAAATAAAATGTTACTTTTTCTTTAACAAACCTCATATACTAATTTTTAGAATATTATTATTATTATGAACTTGTTAGTATACATTGTAACCTGATGAAGGGACGATTGGCCCTGTAAAATATTGATTTTTTCAATATACATATAAGTGGTTAAAACAAAGTACATTTTCTTCTTCAAACACACCAAAATTATTTTGTGGTGACATTATAATTATAATTCATAAAATAAACTTTCTGTACACCACTTTTTTGTTGAAAAAAATCGAAATTAAAAAGTTATATACGGAAAATTAATAATAATAAAGCACCTACTTAACATGAAAATATATTTAAAAGATAACTATTTGTAAAAAGGACCTGGTTATTTATAATATTCAATTTACTATTGACACTTTTTCTTATTTCCAAAATTTCTTATTTATCAAACTGTGATTCTGTATAATTTGGATGTAAAACTTGTAAACCCTTATGATCCATAGCCAATAAATTTGCTAACCGTCTTTTGGTTATGGATCATTCTTTTGAATTTAGTAATAATATTTTCAGTTATATAAAAACTAAATATAATTACAATAAAAACATAATAGACCACCTAAATATATATATATATAATGAACTGTGGCGTATGGATGCAAAACCGCCACTATCCATATGGGCTCCATATGGATAATGGCGGTTTTGTATCTATACGCAATAACTAACGTAAATTTCTCGGTATACGGTCTGGATCCAAAACGTTTTATTTGTTTGAGAAAATACTACGAGAGAGCTGCGTAAGAATGATTTTGACGTAACTAGAATATTATATAGGTGTATAGTTTTGCGAATTTATTGATTAAATAGCAAAAATAGAAAAAACGAGGCTGCCAAGTTAATTGTTCGTGTAGGCGGGACGTAAAAACGAAAATTCCGGTGAAACAGTTTAGCTGATGTCACTCTGTGATGGGCGCGCCCCATGACCTTTAGGAGGAATTCACTAAGCCCGAATATAGTCAATACTTAATGATTTAAAGGTTTAAGGTACGCCTTTAAAGCGTAATTCGCAGTTTACGTACTGCGTACTGTAACTTTTAAATCATTTATATATTGAGTCTGTATTCGGGCCTTGGGCAGCACTTGGACATAGCGACAAAAAGCAAAATTTCAAGAAGCCAATTAAGAAATAGTTAATAAATAATTAATAATCAAATTTGACTGTGCGGCAAGTGTCATTTTTCAAACAAATTAGATCATGTTTATTCAATATTACAAATGTATACAATGTTTACAGTGTTTAGAAAATTAATTAAGCTTTTTTTCATTATTCCTGAGAGTCTTGGCAGCAAGTAAACACTAAATTGATTTGACGCCCTGCCTGCTACACTAGTAATTTACTGTATTATAGAAGACAGTGCTCTTCCAGCAGTATATTGTTCAAGAATATTTATTATTTATATAACATTTGTGAATCAATCTTATTGCCAATTAAGGACAGATCAATCAGAAAGTTATGCAGAAAAAATCCAGCGACTGAAAAACTATTTGATTACCACCGGAATACGTAACCGGAACTTTTTCATGCCGGAAATCTGCGATACCAATTTCGCTTTGTTAACCGTTTGATATTACAACATTTTTGAGAATTACATTTGGAGTCTTGTGTAAACGAAATGTTCGGCGTTCTTAGCCCAGTGGGCATGTCACTGGCGATCGAGGGTTCCGTGTATGATTCCCGCTGAGGTCACAATTAATCTACGAGATTTACCCAAGCCGGGGTGTTTATGTGATGTGTTTCGCTTCAGTAATTGGGCCTCTTGCCTCTATTGAGGCGTAAAATAAAGAAGCGGTTGGCCTACCTGGGATACAGATTAAATGAATACTGGGACCCATCTATAGAAATTTAATGGATGAAAAAGGTATGATGCAGCCGTTTAATTTGCGATTGAGAATTATACGAATTTACGTCTTCCCCGTGATTTTTTACAGGTGAAAGTCTGTTTTAATATCTTAAGTACTAAGAAAGTTCATAGGTTTTCACGGATTTTCTGGGATTCACGTTTCGGATCCCATTGCAGGGCCCGTCATCAGTTCGACGATGGCACATCAGCCATACAGAAATGAAAACCATTCATATATCCTGTATTATTTGTGCATGGTTCCGTTCGTTCTAAATTTGAAAAATATTTAACACAAAAAAAATTGAAATTAAATTAAATTAAAAATAATGAAGTACCTACTTACATGAAAACAAATTTAAAACATGTTTATATTTTTCAATAAAAAAGTGGTGAAAACAAAGTTCATTTTTATTAATTGTAATAATAATGTTAACACACAATTATTTTGCTATTTTTAAACAAATTATATAATGAATGAGTAAATAAATATTTGACACTCCAGAGGCTGCAATTTGCCTGTCAATAAAGAGTTTGACAAAACAAATCAGATTGATATTTATATTATAATGTCAAAATTTATATCATTGAGATGAAAATATTGGATTTAATTTAATACTTGAACTCTTTGAATTTCTTCTAAAAAATAAAAGTACTTATTTAATATAATATTCACCAAATACTTATATTTAAGCTCAACTTCAAATTGCAATGACTAGTTTGCGTGATAATAGTAATCTGTTTGACATCCGTGTCGTTTCGACATCAAATAAAAAGATTTTATTAAAAAACGCAGACGTCGTGGAGGTCCGACACTGCAATATAATTTTTATTTTTTATTTACTTAATTAATAATATATATAATATTTTATTACAAAGATACATGAAAATATTTACAATTTTGTATATACGTCAACAAAAAAAATTACGATTCTTGTGTGTGGTGAGGGATAACCACTTACAATCATACAGGTAGATAATCTAATTTATTAGACAATAAGAAAGGTAATATATTATTTATCTAATATATCAAAATCTTAATTAATAATAATATACATAGAATAAGCAGTCAAGTAAATAATAATATACGATAAGTAGTTAAAAGAGATCAAACTCAACCACAAAAGACAATTCTATAATAAATGAGAACCCATTCGGCTTCACTGGGGGAATACGCACACAAGCCGCAACCGCAAAACATTCATCGTCATGCAAAATAAATTGAAAAATGTATGTAGGTATACTATATATACTATACTCTACTATACTAAAATTTTGATTTACCTATATTGACTTAAAATGATTTTTATGCTAATACTATATAACTATTGGGTAATTAAAAGAAAAAAAGAAGAAAGGAAAAAAGGAGAAGAAAGAAAGAAGAAGAAAAAATCGAAGAAGAAAAATTATATTGCACCATAATCTTTGTAGACATAGTAAATTAGTCAATATAGTCAATTCAATTTCTGCTTTACTCTACTAATACCTTATACTCCATGTTCTCTCGCTCAACATGTCACATTCGTAAAATAACGTCATAAATGTAAATTAACTAGGTACATAATTACACGGGCATAAATAAATACATCCCATCTATTTTTAAGTTTTGGGATAACAATCAACATTTTAAAAATCCTTTTTTAGAATAAGTTAGATTATATATTCGGGACAACCAACGTTGCCATTAAACGTCACTAAAATGCTTCAGGTTCAGTGGTCTCATTTTGACGAGGCACAGGTAAATCTACACAATATCGTAACCCACAAAATTTAATTTTACAGGAGAAGGATTTGAACATATTTTCGTCCGGTATAAATCTAAATATTGCCCAATTTTTTTGAAATTTCGTTTCAATATTTTACTTCGGAAAAGACGCGACGTAAAATAACGTAAGTGTTACATACGATAATTTTCTTATGTTATTTTCTCACGCATATTATCGTAAGTGTTACATACGATAATTATCTTATGTTATTTTCCAACGTATGTTATCGTAAGTGTTACATACGATAAAATTATCTTATGTTATTTTCCAACGCAAATTATCGTAAGTGTTACATACAATAGTGTACTTCGTAAAAAATATGTGATTGTTTGAGATACGATAAAATACGTCCGAAAAAAACGTTATTTATTGCAAAATATTTTTTTTTCTTTCTTGGAAATAAAGATGTAGTTAAATACATATGAAATACACAAAAAACTAAAAATCGTCGATTTGTGGGTTACGATATTATACGTAGGAGCCGTTGACATATAGGACAAGACATAGACATATATACATTTCCTGTTTCGATTTCCTACAAACAATTAAATCTTCAATAATAATAAAACTCTGAAGAGCTACAAAGTTAAAAAATGCAATTTTAAATTAAGAACAGCCCGATAAATTCCTCTGCATAATAAATGTATAAATAAATATATCCCCATAAAGGGTAAGAGTGACACTTGTTAATCCCCGTCCCAATGGTCAGATGAAAAAGGTTCGATAATAAATATTATTTCATTCGAAGCTCGTAAAATCTACGGAATGTTGTACGTTGAAAAGGTCAAAGTTAATACCTGAAAACACGTCGTTGAAACTGGAATTTTGGACTCTAAGCCGGAAACGTGACCTTAACGACTGAAAAATCTTCCCATTATATAATAATATATACAGGAGTATAAGTTATATGAAATATTAATTGATATTTTTTATTTTACAAATTACGATACTTAAGAGCGATTAAATTAATGCGTTGATGTACGTATCCACTATAGATATTAAAATATTGGACAAATGGTCGTTTGGGTTATTTGATCATGCAGTATAAATGATTGAAGAGAGAGTGGTTTTAGATATACATAGTGTCTCATAGCAGGTAGCAAAAACTTTTAGAGAAGTCTTCTTCATTCAATTGAGAATAGAAATGTCAGCAGTTTAGGAGATATGCGACATCAAAGTGTACATTTTTTTTTCATTATTTATGATTCAAGTTTTCTAGACTATCGTGAAAATAAAGTTAAGTTTTCGCTAGACTATCGTAAAAATAATTTATATAGAATATTTAAGATTCATATAAATAAGTCATATAAAATGATTAAAACCTTGCAAAAAGAGCTGGTTCAAAGTTCTGCACGTTTTTTTGTCAAAGTTTTTTTTTTTGTATATTTATTTATTTGATTAATCTAATTGTTTATAATAATTTTTATATATCCGAAATCCTCTAGATAGATGTCTGTATTTATGGATGAAACAATTAAAAAATTAATCCATAATAACATAGTTTTCATTATAAATCCTTTATAAAATAATAATTATTATTAAATAAAAATTTTAATTGAGTAACAACCAGCTTTTGTTTTGTAGCAATTTTAATAGTCCATGGCTTAAATAATTTAGAATAGTACCAGAAAGTGTGGGTGTGTAAATGTGTCATCCAAAATGCTTCTAAAACCGGGGTTCAAGCCCTATCTCCGGCCGTATTTTCAGCCGTGAATTCGAACGAAATTACGGACGTTACACGAAGTTACGGGAACAGACAGACGGACGAACGGACAAACAACGAATTTATTATTTGATTAAAATCTTTAAAATTGAATTCACCTACCGAATAAGCACTAAAGATCATTTTAATCACTTCGGATACCGATCAGTGATAAAAAATTCGTTAACAGGGCTAAAACATTTTCTTTTTGGCAAAAATATTTCCAAACACAAACAGTATATATCTAAAACCATTCATCATATTTTTTTGTCCCCAAGTCTGTAGATATCTCTTTATGACAAAGTAAATAAAAATTTATTTAAAATTCTGACATTAGGTGGGCAGGTAGGTAGGTAATATCTATATCCTGTCTACGCATTCACCCGAATCTATCCACCGACTATCATGGCAGACAGTCGGGCCACTTTAATGACCGTGCCAGGGCGCCACGAGATAAATTTTAATATCGTCAATATTTTGGCAGATACAGGCAGTAAAACAAAGTAGAGTTTCTATTTTACAAAGCATTAACAGATGTAGAAATGTGTACTTGAGGAATCTATGCAGGAACTACATATACCATTTAAGTATTTCCGTTGCTTTATCAATATCCGATAAGTCAGGAACGTCTATTGTAGGCTTTTACGGATAGTAGTTGCCGTTGCTTGGAAATATTCGTGTCCATTCTCGGACAAAAATTAAAATATTTTGGAATATTTGAGGAGTACAGAATCAAAGCTGTTACAATCCAATTGAAGAAATCGAGATGAACGTATTTATAGCCAGAGTGGCAATTTTAAATTAGGGCGGTTGTCAATAATTGTAAAACTGCTATTATTCGTCAAAAAATCATTTTCAAATATGTCATTTTTCATATTGTATACCCCTTTTCAATATTTATTTTATACCCCCTTATTTACTGTTGTAAGCTAAATCTACATCTGAGTTAGATTACTGATTATTCATATTTAGATAAGCAATCACAGTAGTAGGTACAGTAACAAAACCACCAGTAGTTAAATTTAAGTTACCAACTATCGTCGCAATCGAATACTAATAACACAATCAGTCACAATAACGTTTAGTTCATAATTAATATTTACTGCAATAAATTAATACATATATGTAATAGTGTAGCAACATTTACTACTAGATATTTATCCAATAACTAGCTGTAATACATGTCAGTTCTCAAGGAATAAGTATTCATTAAAAAAAGACAGACAGACAACCTTACTTTTGGGAGTGCTTGATATTTCGCGAACAATTTGTAAAAAATCTAAAAAAATTAAATTACAGTTAAGTGATAAGTATATACATAAAAATAAGTCTTTCAATCTTATGGATACAAAAGTATGTTTTGATTAAGTTAATTCTAGTCGAATAGTTTCGTAGGGGTTCGTAGGAATATTAGAAAAAATAAAAGATACATATTTAATCTTGCGTACTACGCACATTTTCAAATATGTATCTAATAAACTCGAAACTCCAAAAACAAGATTACAAAAAATAAAATCCCTCAAAACCAATAAATACTTTTAAAATAAAACACAAAAATATAGAATAACCAGGTACAGATTGGATAATATTACGATAATTGGATGATATTAATATCAAAAGAAATAGGAATTTATAAGGAAGTTTTAGAGATGCATTCTTATAAATAATTGTAAAAATTGATATATACAATTACAGGATACAATACAAAATGTGTAATAAATAAACATGTATACAACTTCCAAAAATTTAACAGATGTGATTGTCTATCATGGATGGTGAACGTTACATTGAGTAAAGTGATCACTTAAGCCAGCCGTACGATGGGTCGTAATCCCTATGAACACCAAAAAAAATTCCATACCCACTTTTCCATATAAAAATATAGCTTCATATCTTTGAGACATCTATAATATATCTTGATTAATGATGTTCTCCTGGGGATAAAATTATTGTGTTCTTGAAAAATTTGGACATATTCTAAATATTCTGAATAAAAAATGTGTTGAAAGGTCACATCGAGTAAAAATTTTATACAGTTGCCGGCAAACTTCATGAAATTCTTTGGCTAAGTGGGGGAATGCGCAGAAGACGAAATTTGGGTCTCGTTGGTAGAAAGGTAGATGCGCAAACGTCCTCCCACTACGCCGCAGAATTTCAAGATGTTTGTCGGCTACTGTACAACGCATTTTACACAAGCGCAATTGAATAGAACGACAAAAACAAACTCCATCATTAGCATGTCTGGTATCTGGGCCGTAAGTACACTTCACTTAAGGCCCGGTCCTCAAGTCTGGAGATAATACCGTCTGATGATCCTCGGCGGTCTCAATGGGTGTGTAAAAATTGGCGGGAAGTAAAGCGGAAGTGGGCCCGTCAAGTCTAGACCGGGGGGCTGGAAATGGTCCGTTTCCGGCTCAATCAGTCTAATGCTATGGATAGACACTTAGACGAGCGATTGTTACAAAATTGCCCAATAGATTGCAAAGTGAGGCACACAAATATTTAGAGGCTGATTGTAAAGCAGATGCCATCTTTCAATACAATATTGTGTCTTTACAAAAGAGTATTATTTTGCAACACAAACTAACTTGGAGGTACTTGTTTTATTACACGATACGAAAATACCATTTGGCTACATACCTACATGTGTAGAATTTATGTTTTTTATATAAAGAAATTTACATAAATCATTTTTTTTAAATGTTTAAATGTACAATTTAAAACATAAACAAGGTACATGTTACAATCATAATGTGGGTATACATACATTGAATATTGAATTTTATTTATAACAATACGTGTATGACCACCTGATGACCTTAACATATCAATATGTTTACATAAAAGTATGTTCTATGAACACAGTTCCTAGATTTTGTCCCCAGAGGGATGATAAATTAATTAAGATAAATTTTAATAAAATAAAGCTACGAAACCTATGTATACTAACTAACTAGTTAATGTGGAAAGACTACAGATATCTCTAGCGTGGACCAGTAAAGAATACGGAAAGCTCCTAGAATTCGAACATAATATATTATAGAATTTTCAAAATTTGATAATGTGTGGATGTTCTTACGATGGAATTGGTAAAAATTGCATCATGTAAAGTGATCACTTAAGCAATCTCATACATGTTATAAGCCCTGGGCCTTCCATACACGTCTCTCATATATAAAAAGCTTCGTCTCTGTGAGACTTTTATAATTTATCTTAATTAATTGAGATATCAAAATTAAAATTAACTGCGACCCAAAATCTCTTAGTTATTTAAACCATCAACAATGAAACCGAGATCATGAAATGCTATGTCATTATGCACGAGTATGTATGTTATAATAACTTATCAGACAACGATAAATGCACATGTATATAATATATGTCACGTCTTATGTGATTAATAGCGTAATTAACGTGTTACAGATATCTGTTCGTTTAATTATGATGTATACCAGTTTGTTTATCTGTGATGACTAACAGAAATGTATTTATTATGTTTATTATATTTTAAACAAGCAGATTGCAATGCGTTAATGACGATAACCGTCGTAGTGGTCAATCGTTGCCGCAGGGCGGCCACAGCCAATGTTTTCAACTCCGTTGGGGACGTTATCGACCATATTCTAAATAATATAAATAAATATATAAATATTTAATGTTGAAAATTAAAAAAAGTTCCAGTACATTTTCACGCAAGTTAAATACTGGAAATCTAAAAAAATAACTACACTAAAAAAAACTAGTACAAGGGTAGAAGGGGAAGAGAAAGAGAGTAGAGAGAAGAGGGGCAGAGAAGTAAAGCAGGGAAATGGTTTCTCCAGATCTGTTTTATATGTAAATGGGATTTATAATCAAAATATTAAACGGCCACACTGATGTGCCTTCGTTACTGGGCCAAATAAAATTCAATATCCCTTCCCGTAGACTCAGAAATAATGAACTGTTGTTCCTTAGCCATCATAGAACCAATTATGGATTCCATGCTCCCGTGTCACGGTTATGTCATCTTATAAATTCAAGACAGGATCTGGACTTCTTTGGTGTAAGTCTGTCCAGATTTAAACAATCTCTGATTAGATAGTCCAGACCTTGTCTCCATCTTGTTAGTAATTTTCATTTGCCCTTGCTTTTGTATTTAAATTGCTATAATTTTTATTCTGATGTATTATATATTGTTCATGTTACGTATTATATTTTATTGGACTATGTCCGTTAATATCAATAAATAAATAAATAAATATGTCTTTTCATCATAAGCTTGTAATTGAGTTAGTGTGAGTACAGCGCGTAATACGCGCATTGTTTAGTCACAGTATAGTAATGTATTTATTATACTGTGGTTTAGTTGTGTTAAGTTTACGGATACGAGAGGGGCAATTGCAAGATTAAATGAAAAGACCTATACCAATGAAGAAAGTAGGGAGACCACGAACAATACATTGCTTAATACTTTTTTTAAGAAACGGCTACAATTTTACGTCCTCTAAAAATAACTGACAACATAAATGGAGTTTCGCTCGACTGTCAGCGAGGAAATAATTAGCATCTCGTGAACTTTAATACCATATATTTTTGGTCGGTTAGCTGGTGAATGGGGAACAACAATCATAATTGCTCCTGTTATCTTACAATGTTGCTTTTAGTAACAGCCTGAAGGCAACCGGTTGTTACTGTAAGGGCGCGTTTACATGACATTTTGTTCTCGAAAATCAAAAAAAAAACGTTCAGGGTCTCGGAGATTCAATGGTAAAAATACGGATTGTTTAAATCAGTTAGTCCGCATACAATAGACAAGGAATGATTTACCAAACGATGAGCAGTTCCATTAAAAAATCCTCATAATGCCCAAAAATAATAATTCCGTTCGTAACTTCCTATCCAATAGCTGATCTTATTTCGTTTTCAAAATTAGTATGATTTCTGAATTGTTATTAAATAAAATGAAAACATTGACATTATGCTTTTTTAATAAACTACTATGAATTAGATTTTTTTCAAACATTTTAATTTTTTTAAATATTTCAGTTTAATAAAAATTAAAATTAATAAGTGCATCAATTACTATATCGCATATGTCATTGGTAATACTCATTAATCTAAATATATGTTTCTCTTTACAACAATGTCCGTCGCTAATGCTACCAGACGGCTGAAATAATATTGAGGTATTATAATAAGCAAAAAAAGCATAATTCTCTATATAATATATAATGTCCATCACAAAATGTAATGAATATAATTTAAAAAAAATATATAATAAATATTTAAAATTCGAGCGAATTTATTTTAATCAATATATATTATAGATGTCTCACAGAGACGAAGCTACTTATATGGTAAAGTGGGTATGGAAGTCTTTGAGTGTTTATAGGGCTTATGACTTATCATATGGCAGGCTTAAGTGATCACTTTACACAATGTAACGTTCAAAATTCCATTGATTAATTCATATGATTAACCACAATCTATCAAATTTTTGGAAGTTGTATTTTGTTATTTATCGCATATAACGTTTCATTTTAACTTTACTAACTCCATCTGTGGTTGAGATTTGTCATCCCCATGAATCGGTATATATGAAGATGTCGCCGCCGGTAATGATATATCTATTTTTGTCTATATGACATTTATCTGAATTATTAACATATACATATATACTAGAATATTAAATTATATAAATTTTTAACTCCTTTTTAGACCAGTTTTTATACATTCATAATATTTTCAGTATGTTAAATTTTCTCAAGAACAAAATTACTGGGTTTTTGCCCCCAGAAATGACGATATCTCTGCGGACAAAAATCCAGTGAACGCGTTCTTGTAAATTTTGAACATACTTAAAATATTCTGAGCAAATTTTTTTTATTAAATACCAAAACTAAATTCATATATATATATCATATCAAAAAATATCAATAAGTTCGTAATGAATTTTAATGTAGAGTAGAGTTTTATAGTTCGCAAAGACCTAAAATAAATCTAATACAAATACTGATAATTTCGTCACATTTAAAATGTATCAACGGTACAGTTGCCGGAAAACTTCTTGAAAATTTTTGGCGTAGTAGGGGAATGCGCAGAAGACGAAATTTGGGTATCTTTGGTGGAATGGTACATGTGCAAACTTCAGGATGGGATAAATAAATTTACCGGGAAATACATCCCGGGAATTCTCGTAATATGTTATGTCAGCCTACTTTCTTCTGAGTGAGGCAGGTGGATATGCAGCAGCGAAGTTTATGAATCTGAGCACCTTTTTTGACGGCTGTAAAGTCCATCATGAAAAAAGTCGACCAGGGTTCAAGAAAAAGTTTACAGAGAACACATTGTGTTTTTTATAATGTTTGTCAGCCGTGTGAGCCAAACGTCAATATTTTATAAAACTGGGAAAACTTCGGTGGCTGGGTCATGTGGAGAGAATGTCCGAGCATCAAACACCAAAGTCCCTGCTTAACTCAAGATCAATAGGGCGAAGGAGCTTAGGAAGGACAAAATTAGGATGGAGTGACAACGTCCTCAAAGACATCTCTGCCTTGGAGCTTCGAAACTGCGAAACTGGAGAGAGCTGGCACTAAACCGAGATGAGTGGAGGAAGATTTTTAAGGAGGCCAAGGCCCACCAAGTGTTGTAGTGCCAAGAGTGATGATGACGATGATAATGTTTGTTAGGAGCTCTATCAAAACGATTAGGTTTTGTGCCTCAGTAGAAGTAAGCAGGTAGGTAAGATTTCAAAGAGCAAAAAAAAAAGCAAAGAGTAATCACAGTGGTTTGTAGTGGTGATTTAACAGAAATGCGTGCTTACTGTTAACACTGATTTTATTAAAACTAGGTTATTAAAATATACTGGTTGAAAGGTCGCGAATCCGGAGTTTGAAGAAAACACTGCTGCCAGACCTGGCAACAGAATAAGAATTGTTTAGCGCCGTTGGGGAGTGCCTCTTGCTTTGTTTTTCATCAACATCAGTTCCTGTGCGAAATCTTTCTATTGGTCTATATCAATGTGGAATATCTTCATGTTTCTTCCTTCCGATATGATGTCTTTGGACATACCTATCAATCAAGCGAGGAAAAGTGCTCAATCGTCACTCTTTAAAAAAATCTACAGCTAAAAATATTGTAACGAGGCAAAAAGCACTTCTGTCAAAGTGACAGTTGTTTGAAGTTGGCATAATACTACCGAAGGATCTGGAATCACCTCCGACTTTCGAGAGACATCTCCAAAAGTCTGTAAAACGCGAGGAACTTCTCGAAAACGCGGGAAACGTCTCGAAATTTTGATAACAGCGTTGGCCAGTATTAATACGACACGCGGGAATAACCGGGGAGTTGTATTCCATGCGCGTTCACAGTACACATAATACAAGCGAAGGTAGCCGCGGGCAGCGGGTCAGTCCGGCCAAGCGAGCGGTGGCGGCGAAAAGCCAATAGTGCCAAGCGAGCGGAGATTCGACAGCGATTCTGGAAAGTTCTTAACGTGGCAGATAAAACAACGCGAAATTAAGTGCGGAAATTGACGGAATATTCTAGTGAACAGTGAAAATAAAGTTAAAGCGAATATAAAGGGTTCATTTACGAGTGATAAATTGCGAAACAGTTTAATTTAAGGAATAGCTTACATTTAATAGCGATACGTGACCTTGTACGTTAGTTTAATTAATTAATCGGTATTCAATAAATCCTGTATTAAATCTCAGCGTTTTCAATGATTTCTCCTGCAGCCACGACTAATAAGCTCTACGCTACGTGCTCGGTGAGCGACGGATACAGCGTGAACGATATAAAAAAACTATGAATGATTGTGTACACTACGCTACGCATCTAGTAAACAAGAAGAATGGCGATCGCGATTTCGATGTGAGGTCAATAACTCGTGGAAGCTTCTGCGTGTCAGCATTCGAAAACTATCGTTCCGAAGTTACACAACGCGCTACATCCATATGCAAAAATATTCAGACGGCGCGCGGCGTAGGTACTGCGGGAAGGTAATAAAATACAAGATCATATGAATAGGCTCATTAAATTATTTTTTATGCCGGGGCATGTACGGGGTAACGAGGCGGTTCTGTAACATTCGGTTTTCATACAACACAACACGAATGAGACACGCTGAGAGGGAGGATGTACCCGCTGCGGACCAGCCGTCACGTTTACGTGAAGGCTCGGCGATGGTAGGTCAGGCTGTCGTTTCCAGTCGGTGTTTGATGTGGCGGAAACTGTTCGTGTCCAACGTCAATGCGGCGGAAATGTAAATAGAATTTTGTAAACAAAATATGATAATTGTATGGTTTAATATGAGATTTGATATTCTCCGAAACCAGTTGGCTTTAATAAATAATCAATGCCTTAAAACAAATTTGTTTGAGATTATGTCCTACAGCTCTTTTGTTTTGTGGAATATAAAGTTGTATAGTTTCACATTTTCGTATCTATATTCTTATTAGTGTTCTTAGGTTTTCACGGCCACTCTGGTCCATCATCAGAGCTAATGTGTCAACACATGGACCCTGCAATGGAATCCGAAACTTTGGCCAGAAAGGTCGTAATAATACGGCATAATACCCCAGAAGACACAAACCAGAAGTATATTCTTATTGATTTGCAGTATCTTATAAATTATGTCTAATCCGCTATTATAATAACATTGTACGAATGTACAACGTTATTATAATAGAGGCTCAGACATGGTTTTCAAAATTGACTAAAGAGTCAATTTTGTTGACAGAAATTTTGACATTTTTCATCGTATATAAAGTAATTAAGTCCCGTATATTTTGTCTAAGAATATAACAAAGATTTTGTTTTCCTGAGAATATGTTGAATAATGATAAAATGTATGAATCTCGTAAACTTTTGAAAAAAAAACTGCATAAAAATGTAAAAATTTTATAATGTGGGAATTCTTAGGATATCTTTGATTAGTTAATATTAATATTTTGTTAGCTTTAATGATTTCTTCGCTTCACTAAGCCAAGAGACCCAATTACAGAAACGAATCACGTCACAAAATACCCAGGGTTGAGGGTAAATCACATACATTGCGCCCTCACCGGGAATCGAACCCGTAATCCTCGGTATGAGAAGCCAGTGTCATGCCCACTGGGCTACGAGGGCTGCCTTGAATTGAATTGGATGCTATCACAAAAATAATATTAAAAACAATCTCAATGACATCTTCATGACTTGTTTAATTTTCAACTTAGTATATTCAGTGGCTTTTAAATTTTCAATAATATTATATTTAGATAAAAGTTATGAAAAACATCAATTGCCAAACTGTAGTTTTACAAGGATTTTTTATATATATAACATGTAATATACGGTAATCTAAAACATTAATTTAATATAATATATTAAAGAGTATACAAATACTTAAAATAAAGACACAAAAATATTATTATAAATAGCATATTCCACAAATTATACAAAAACACAGCGAAGATCATAAAAATTCTGATGTATGAGGCATACATTAAGAGTAGAATAGGATATATGATACCCTTCTGAGGAACCGGAAACATGAGAAACCTAAGTAGAAGACTCTAACGTTAATAAAATAAAATACTGAAAATGGTCTACAATTTGAAATACCTGACATCAACTAAAACGGTTTACCGAATAAAACAGCAATAAAATGTTATAAATTACAAAAATCGAAACTAAACTCATTCACAAGCTAACAAATGGAAATACGAAGAGAAAGAGAAAAGAAATAAAAAGACAAAGACATACATAATAACACAAACTACACGAACATTACGAACACTATACTAGAACGGCTCAAAACTATCACATAACTCAAGCCAAAACAAAACAGTCACGACTAATTTGTAACGGATAAAAATATACAACGACCTACCACAACGGATCAAACAATTGACTACTAACAATTTGAAAAGAGAAGTGACAAAAATGTTAAAACTCAGCCAAATATAACAAATGACTATGTGTACTACTTATCATTATTATATCGAAATGTTATGTAAAATATAATTAACAGAAATAAACTTTGTTTTCACCCCATTTTATTGAAAATATCAACATGTTTCAGAGCCCATGGGCCCTTCGTCAGGATACAATCGTACACTTACAAAATTAAATTTAAAAATCGATGTATAGACAATCAAAATATGAAAAAGTTATATATGGAAAATAAATAATAATAAAGTACCTACTTAACATGAAAATAAATTTAAAAGATAACTATTTGTAAAAAGGAACTGGTTATTTATAATATTCAATTTACTATTAACACTTTTTCTTATTTCCAAAAGTTCTAATTTATCTAACTGTATTCTGTGATTCTGTATAATTTGTATGTAAAATGTTATGCATAGACCTTTCAGATGTTAATCGTATTTTAAATGAAAAATATATATAAATATCTAAACGTTCTATTCCTGGATGTGTGAATGTCAATGGGGCCTTTGTAAAATACTTTATGGAAAACACGGTGACTAATTTTCGGGTATCGTGGATGTAAGTTACGTAAATACGTAATACGTCAAAAATAGAAAAGTCACATAGAAACCATTTTCCTGAAAATGTTCACATATTTCAAAAGTCCGAGTTTTGTGTGGGCGAACTGTTGTGCCATTAATGGATTAATCGCGTGAAGATTTTTTGGAACACATATTTTTGTTCCAACATACATACGTCGCGGATGGCTTCACATATCGTTAACCCTGGATTGTGTAACAAATTAGATATTTAATTAATTAATTTCAGATCGAAGAGATGTTGAAATAAAAATAATTCCTGTGCATTAAAGAATTTGCTTTATTTCAATCCAGGGAAGCCAAAAAGTAGACAATTTTTTAAATATACAAACAATTATAAATATAAATGGTTATCAAAGGTGTGTTTAGCAGTACGTGATAGCAAAAAATGGCATTGATGTGAAAAAAAAGCTAACATCGACAATAAAGATAAATAATGTACTACAATTTAAATATATTTGCTAAAAAAAATAAGACATGATCCCGAAAGATAGTCCTAGTTTGACACCAATATACATCACAGTATACCTACTGCATACATCGATAGGCTGGAGGATGTTGAGAAAGATATCGAGAGAGTGACTGCGGGGAATAGGGTGAACGGTGCTTTGAATGCAATAATTTCTAATAAAAGTATGTCTACCGAGGCAAAACTAGCGGTACATAATGGAGTTCTGGTACCGACACTGATGTATGGAAGCGAAGCCTGGAGCTGGCAGAAGAGGAACGAAAGTAGACTGAATGCATTGGAGATGAGATCCCTTAGACGTATGTGTGGGAAATCCATTTATGATAGAGTAAAGAATGAAGATATTAGCAATGAATGTATAGCTGATGTCAGCATAATTCATAAAATTAAAACAGGTTCGCTCAGATGGTTTTGGCATGTTGAGCGAATGAATGAGGAAAGCATGGTAAGAAAGATATACAATGCAAGTGTTCACGGCGCCAGAAAGAGAGGGCGACCGCGGAAGACGTGGCACGACCAGATGAACTAGATACCGGAAGCCTCAACAACCTACTTCGAGCTTGCATGCGAAGATGTATGAGTGTGGCGCTCTATCCTCTCTGCCTGACCCCACGAGGAAACGACGTGATGGTAAGTAAGTAAGTGTTCAGAAAAATATGTTAAGGCGACTTGAACACAGGTATAATATCGCTAACATTCCCCCAACACTACAGAAACGCCGAATGGCTGTTTCTTTACAATATATTAATATATCTGAACTGCTTTCAGCGATCAATTTTAATACCCCTGTTCGTAGTTCGAGCCACACGCCCCTTTCCGGCGTAAATGAATGTTAGACTAATGCCGCTATGAAGTCGCCTATAAATCGTACCATAAATAGTTTTATAAATTGTGAAAGTAATTTGGACATTTTTCACGACAATATCGTATATTTCAAAAATATACGTTTGCTTAATTAGTCCTATCCCCACCAAGTCCACCCTACACACGCCGAAACTCATCATTTCACATTCATAAACTGACACACCCATTCACACACATTCTCATTATACATAATTAATTATCTTACTTCTCTGACATTGTGTGGTGCATGTCATTGGTACATGATTCTGTAAAACATTTATTGTAATCTAAAAAGTTTTTATGCATGTATTGTGTTGCACCAATATATATATATAAAATAGTAATAATAATCAAAGTACATTTTATTACAATAAGGGGAATAACATGTTATGGGATACACTTTCCATATACACGGTTATTTGAAAAATAACTTTGCAGGACTTTATTCCTGCTTTAATTATGAGTCGAAAATGTTCAAGGTACCATGACGATGCATTCTTTATTTTATTATAAAACGCTAGATTATAACTTATAACGAATGTGAAAAATCTATTCCTTTTAATACAAGTCCAATAAAATAATAAAAACCTTCCAATTCCAATCGGAAAACATTCCAATTGGAATTTCTGCAGGGTTTTTATCATTTTATTTAACTTGTATTGAAACGAATGAATTTTTCGTAATCGATATAAGTTACTGTAATGATAGTTGAACGTTTTGTAAAAAATAAGTCAGTAATATTGAAACTATCATTACAGTAACTTATATCAATTACAAAAAAATCATTTGTTTGAATACAAGTTAAAAAAAAGATAAAAACCCTGAAGACATACCTATTGGAATGTTTTCCAATTGGAATTTAATGGTTATTATTATTTTTTTTGATTTGTATTAAATGGAATGAATTTATCATATTCGATATAAGTTTTTGAAATGATAGTTCAACGTTTTACACAAAATAAGTCAGAAATATTGAAAAAATGCAAACTTTGATATTGCATAACTCCATAACTGTTGATATTAGGTCATGGCTGCCGGAATATTTTCTATTCATAATTAAGGTAGGAATGTAGTCCTGCGAGATTATTATTGTTATCCAAATAACTCTGTAAATTGAGAAATTTTCTATAAAATAAATTTAAGAATAATGTTATGAACTAAAATGTACGAGATAGTAAAATATATATTTTTGTATTATTATAAATTACAAGTTAATTGGTGCGTATGTTTAAGGTCAAGTTTATTACTATGTAAACGAGGCGAGAGCTTGTATATCAGGACAAGAAAGTGTGTCGCTTTATCCTCTCTGTCTATCCCCGCGGCGAAACGGCGTGATGGTAAGTAAGTTAAACGTGTTTTTAAGTTTTTATGAAATTCAAGTGTTTCTAAGTAATATTATTTTTACAATTTTTCTGCGTCTATAAAGTTCAATAATTTATCAATGTAAGTATTATTTTTTGTGATACGAGAAAATTTCTTAGTCAACAATTTTTTTATGAATTTCAATCGCTTCTAAATTATATTGTTTTAACAAGTTTTTTTCGTGTATAAAGGTTAATAATTTATTAATGCAAGTATTATTTATTACTGAATACCATTATGGGCAATAAAACCTGTCAAAGGAAGCAAGACTAGCGGTATATAATGGCGTTCTAGTGCCAACTCTGATGTATGGAAGTGACGCCTGGAAATTTTAATAATGGAAATTAAGTGGAAAAGCGGTCACTAAGGCGCTTGTATGCAAAATCTTTGGTCTATAGAGTGGGAACTGAACAAATTAGAAGTGAATGAAATTCTGGCTGTAGTGTGGTAGTTAGAATAAAGAAAGGAGTGCTGAGATGGTTTGATCATGAACGTATGAGCGAGGAAGGAATGGTTACGAAAATATATGGGGCGAATGTTGAAGACAACAGGAATAGAGGGCGTCCGCGAAAGACCTGGCATAATCAGATACTGCAAGTATTGGAGGATGGCCAAGAAAAAAGTCTCGACAACCGTAGAGCTTGCATGAGAAGATGTATGAATGTAGCCGAAGCAAATGTGGTGTGCCAAGACATAAGTACGTGGCATTCTATCCTATCTGCCTACCCCTGCGGAGAAACGGCGTGACGGTTAGTTAGTTAATCTATGTGATACGGGGAAATCTGTTAGTCAATCGATCTTTTGTATTTGGTCACGTCTCTGCAAGGTTTAATGCATGCGATGTTTACTGTCGATCCACGTCGATATTTAACCGCGAGAGGACTAATTAAGTTCGTTCATTTTTACTTTCTTTCTTTTAATTCGTGGCGTCTGCTTGCTTGTTTCCTTGACGAAAAAACTTCGGATCGATGTTTAACCCTTTTCCCGTGATCCAATCGAGCTGAAAATTTGCAAGTAGACTCGTGGCCACGATCAAGAAGATCTATCAAATATTCGTTAAAAAATAATAATAATTGTAGTATAATTTTGGATTTTTCAAATTTTTAATGGTTTTTTCATACAACTTACTAAGTTGTATGAAAATATTTCAACGCGTCTGGTAGACACTAAACCTGATTATAGTATAATTTTGTATTTTTGGAAATTTTTTATTACTCCCTTTCGTAGCGTCGCCCGACGGAAGCCCGACGCGTAGGTAAAGCGCCAAACCAGTTTCCACTAGTAAATGAGAAAGGGAGTATTATAAAAACTTGGTTTTTATGGGTTACTTTTTAACTTCCTTTTTTTTAACTCGTGGCGTCTGCTTGCTTGTTTCCTTGAAGAAAAAACTTTGGCTCCATGTTTAACCCTTTTCCCGTGATCCAATCGATCTGAAACTTTGCAAGCAGACTCGTGGCGACGATCAAGTCTCGATCTGTCAAATATTCGTTAAAAAAAGTATAATTTCGGATTTTTCAAATATTTAATGGTTTTTTCATACAAATTGTATGGAGATTCCGACGCATATGGCAGACACGAAACCCGAAAATGAGAAAGGTAGTATTATAATAACTTCGTTTTTATGGGTTACTTTTTTTCCGTTTATTATTGTGTGTAACACTGTGTACACAGTGCGATGAGATTTAACAGCCAACATTATCAATGAGTTTTTCAGAGACTTGCTTAATCGCCGGCAGGCCGATCTCGTGGGCGGAGGACCCCTTCTAACTGCCGACGACCTCGCGCCGCTACCAGCGCCGCCCACGCCGGTAATGGACCATCATAATTCCTATAACCATCTCGCGCCCGCGGCGTCCTGAACTCCAACACTAAAAGAATCCTTTCATTTGCATTCAAGTCGTTGTCAATTTGTAACCTACACCATTACGGAGCCTACCCACTTCTACTTCTTCTACATCCTCGCCCCTTCCCGTTTTAGATGGCGTCGGTTTTCCGAATCGTTCTGCGCTAAGACGAGGCTATCTAATAAATCTTAGCTAATCATTACAGTAGGTACCTACCCAAATCCTGAATAAAAAAAATTTCGCGACTAAAAATAAACAATGATTAAAAATATTTCTAAACATTTTGACAGGTTTCTTAAGGGGGTGGTAAGGTATTTTTTTTTTATTGGATTTATTCAAGAATATTGTGTCAAAATTTCAAGTCGATTGGAACAAAATTGTTATGAGTATTTTTATACCTACCCGACCCTAATGCATTGGATTCGTTCAAACACACGTACAGTGCTCTTCCCGAGGATATTTTGAATGCCATCAAGCCTATCCTTTATGGACCTGGCATTGATGATTCAGTGTGAGGTAAACCGATAAAATTTGCTTATGAACGTTTTATATCAGATTTTTAGTGTTCAAAACTTTAAAGCGTTTTCCCCACAACTCACGTTTTCAAAGTCGGTGCCCCTCATAACTTCAAAACTAGTGCACCGATCCATTTGAAATTTTGAACACTATTTCTGTACATAATTAACGAGTTAACGCTGGAGATATTTTTTTCAAATTTGTTGATAATTTTTATTTTTTAATAACAAATTAGCCGATTTTTTTTTCGCGCTTTTCGCTTCAAAGTGTTCCAAAAAAGTGAAAAATTGAAATTTCGAAAAACCCTCCCAGCTTTACCTGGAGAAAACTAGTATCTAACAGATGAACTTTAATTTTTTGTTTTCAGATGATCCAGCACCAAGTTAAGAGGGGCACCGCAATTCTACTTTTTTCCGAGACACGTCCGAATAACTGCTGCCATTGCCGTATTTTTAATATTTATTCATGAAAATTTAACACAATATTCTTCGAATGTCATACTTTTACCATTAGTTTTAATAAAGAGATTTTAACTGTGGCGTCACAAAAAATTCACAAAAACATCCCTTTTTTTGTACGAATTAACTTTACCCCCCCCCCCCCTTAATTCAGTAAATAAGATATATTAGTGATGAGATAATATGATTTTCGTTTAATATATTTTGTATTTTATAAATAACTTAGTACATGTACTCATTTATGAATAAATTAGTGAATTATTGAATAAAATATTTAAAAAAATATTTTTCTTTGAACATGTGAGATTTACAAGCCAAACAAGTACTAGAAACATTTTCAGATAAACGTTTAGTACCTACTTACTGCCCCTCAAAAAGTGACATGTGTTTTACTATCAAGAAACCCTTGAAGATCGTTTTAATTAAATCATATTTTTTAATCTACATCAAAACGTATAAATATTATTATCAATTATACTTTATTTATAACACACATGGGGAAGTAGAGTGTTAATACGGGACACTTAGAAGTACAGCCTCTACACGTGCCCAACATTCATTCAGTGTATCCTTTTCCCTCTCAGCGGGATTGCCCACGTGTGTGAGTGGGATCAGACGACGATTATGAAAAATTGGAAAAACATGCAGGTTTTTTGAAGCAAATTTTCTTTCACACAACAACAACGTTCAAATAAATACATTTTATTTTTATTTTGAATAAATAAAAATATAATTAATAAACTCTAATTTTAAAGTATGCAGTTGTTGGTGGAATTCCATTTTAATGATTAAATTAAAATACTTACGAACCTTTTCCCACTATTTATTGCACTTTGACCGTACCGGTTTCAGTCTATCACGGTCATCTCCAGACTGGTACATTATTTCTCTTAAGCTAGGGCACTTACAATACAATTAATTATTTTATCAGTAGGTACTAGACGAACACCCGTGAAAAATCGCGCGACATAATAATTGCAGAATTTAGGAGCTGAAAATTCATGAATAGAAAACCAAGTATTTTTTTTAGTTGAATTTATTCGCTGAAACCTAAAATTAAATAAAATAAAATTATAATATAAAAATGTCCAGACCATGTGATTTAGTGAGTGACCCTTTAGTGTTGCGAGCTGATTGCGTGTGACACTCTAATTATCTAAAGTTGTAATCCCAGCGGAGTTCTAGCAAGTTACGGACGTTACGGACGGACAGAAAATGAAATTATTATATTAAGAAGATCTCTTCCAAATTCTTAACTCGAAGCCGAAATATATATAATTCTCTGTATCCAGCCAGGTGCATTTTTCATCGACCCTTGCACTTCGTGTAACGTAAAAGTATTAAAAAAAAATCTTTTTTCTATTTCTTTTTTTTTCTTTTTATTATATAAATAAATAAATATTTATTCTTTAGGAATCGACATGTAAAAGTACTGTCATTTTGATGGGTTACAGCCAGTATTATAGTAAGACGTAAACCTTCTTACAATCGAGATTGCATATTTACCTGACTAACGATGTACGTATGTATCCATCTAGATCATTAAAAAGTATATCCATTTGATAGAGTTATTTTAATCACAAATGGTTTGCATATTGTGATTCAACGGTATATAGAATACACTGTTACAATATTTATATACCACAAAAGCATCCACGTATGTTTGCCCATCCACATCAGTCTTGTTAATTATTTTACCATCGTCATCCGTGCGTTTATTGTAAATATCGGTACTTAAAAACGGAAATTTCTTTAGCAGTCGCTTGCGTGGTCAGCAATTTGTCTCGTTCACAATTTGAGCGTGTATCAAAATACATTGCCTCAGAAAGGAATAAAAACACGCAATTTGACTATTTATATTGCCACGTGCAGAAACTGATGACGTAAAATACCGCAAATAGACGAAAAACAACGTATCTACGTGTTTACGTTCACAAGAGTGGTCCTATTAGGGTAGGGTGACTCATATTTATAAATGTACGGGACAAATAATACGGTGCATTATAATAAATGATTTATGATTAACTTCTTCAAAAAGAAGTGTTAATAGTAAATTGAATATTATAAACATCCAGGACCTTTTCACAAATAGTTATCTTTTAAATTTGTTTTCATGTTAGTATATTTTTGTATTGTTATCAACCGGGTTTCGCTACGACCGTAGCTTCATCAGGGTATAATCAATACTAAATATAAATACAAAAACTTTGAGCTTATATACTAATTAAAAAAGTAACCCATAAAAACCAAGTTTTTATTTTACTCCATTTCTCATTTACTATTTTATTTTTCGCTTAACCCACGCGTTGGGCTTCGGTCGGGCAACGCTACGAAAGGGAGTAATAAAAAAATTCCAAAAATCCAAAATTATACTATAATCAGGTTTCGCGTCTACCAGACGCGTTGAAATATTTTCATACAACTTAATAAGTTGTATGAAAAAACCATTCAAAATTTGAAAAATACAAAAATTTATTAATTTTTTTTAACGAAAATTTGATAGATCTTCTTGATCGTCGCCACGAGTCTGCTTGCAAAGTTTCAACTCGATTGGATCACGGCAAAGGGGTTTAAAATGGATCCAAAGTTTTTTCGTCAGACAAGCAAACAAGAAGACAAGCAGACGCCACGAGTTATTATAAAGGAAGTAAAATAGTGGGACCGGATGGAGTACTAATAATGATAGGTATAGATAGGGAAATGGAGCCGGAAGCATGGCCTAAAGGGGATATATTTAAAATAGGAGAAAAAGATAAATTTAATTGATTATTTATGATTTGAATGCTCAAATTAATAGCATATCTAATCCCTGTAAATTGTGTAGTTATAATCTATACCATTTTCATGTATTATGCTAATTTTTGTATTATTATTAAACGTGTGGTCTTTTTCGATGAGGTGGTTTGAGAATTCAGAAAATCTACTACTTTTTAAGCACCGCAAGTAAATTTTTTTTAAATAAGAATTCACTGTGGGAGAATAACATTTTTAGAGTTTTCTGGGTAATTTATTCTGTAGTGTGCCTTTAATACCTCGTATTTGATAAAAGGTCAAATAGAGAGGTCGGAGTCATGCAGTAAAATACAAGTGTAGCAGGCAAGGCAAAGAATTCTCAGCTGCCAAAATTCTCAGCAACACTAAGAAATAATTTGTGTAAATACTATCAAACGATGTAAACCAAATTATGAGAACAAAATAAAATAAAATGTATCAGTATAGCAATGGACAAGCTACATCGCTTGGAAGGCAGATAGTCACTAGTCTGTGCGGGAATACAAAATTTCCTGTTATAAAATTATATTATTCATAAAATCTATAAAATAAAATTTAAAATACATAAAAAAACGAAAAAATTACTAAGTGTGACGCAACAGTAAATAATGAATGCTTAGAACAAGTGAATGAGTTCGTGAATTTGAGAATTATGTTTACAAAGAAAGGCAAGGCTAAGAGCGATATCGATAAATAAGATAAATGGAACCCTGAATGCTATTACGGCCAATATTAGTCTCTCATACTAAGCAAGAATAGTCGTTCATAACGAAGTTCAGGTGACAACTTTAATGTATGGAAATAAAGTCTGGAATTGGCAAAAAAGAAATGAGAGTAGATTGAATGCGGCGGAAATGAGGTCGTTAAGACGCGTAAGTGGAATATCTTTGGTCGATAAAGTGAGGAATGAACAAATTAAAAGTGAATGTAATGTTGATTGAAGAGTAGCAAATATAATAAAGGAAGGATCGCTGAGAGCGAGTAGAGGATAGCAAAGAAATTAAACAAGGCAAGTGTTGAATGCAGTAGAAACAGAGAGCGTCCGCGAATGACACGGCATGATCAGGTAAACGAAATATAGAAGGATTCCCTGTTAAAAGCATCAACAACCGTAAAGCGCGATACACATATAGAATAACAGTAGAAAGAGTAGAGAAAATAAACTACCTGGCATGCAGATTATGTTAAAACCGGGACCCTTCTGTGGAAATCAAATGTCGTATAGAGAAAGCAAGAGCTGCATTCTTCGGAATCAAAAGGATATTATGCAGCCGTGATCTAAATCTAAATTTTCGAATGAGAATAAGTTGCTGTGTGTTCTTTGTACTTTGAATGGAATCACGGACACTCACTGAAACAATGCTGAAGCGACTTGAAGCAAAAGATGTGGATCTACAGATCTAAATTCTAAAAGATTCTAAAAAAAGAAGCCGAAATGTTAGATTTACAAATGACAAAGTAATTGTCCGGATGCGAAAGGAAAAATAAATCCTTAAGACAACTATACCTTGGATATTAAATCTCACCAAGGCAAAATTGCGCGTACAAGAGATCCTGGAAGACGAGAGAGATATCCCGGTTGAAAAACATAAGGCAATGGTTTAGGATATCCAAAATCTAACTATTGGAGCTGGTGCTAGCAAGATTATGATCAGCAACATAATCGATAAAGTCCGATAACTGGACAAGCACAAGGAGAAGAAGAAGAATATTTAATATAAAATTCAATGTCTGTCTGTCTGTCTGTTCTTTACATAAATCTACACCGTTTGTCCGATCTGACCCCAATTTTGCATACTTGTTCTTTAAGATCCGGCGGGTATCATAGGTGACATTTTCCTCTCCCCCTTTACCCCACCCCCGCCCATAATATATTTCAATGTAAATCTGTACCGTTCGACCGATCTGACTTATTCTTTAGAACATTTTGACATTTTGCATACTTATTCTTTAGAACCTGACGGGTAACATATGCAATGTTTCCCCTACCCTTTTGTACCCCACCGCCTCCCTCCGATATATTTTTCATGCAAATCTGTACCGTTTGATAGATCTGACCCAAATTTTGCATACTTGTTCTTTAAGATCCGGCGGGTATCATAGGTGACATTTTCCTCTCCCCCTTTACCCCACCCCCGCCCATAATATATTTCAATGTAAATCTGTACCGTTCGACCGATCTGACTTATTCTTTAGAACATTTTGACATTTTGCATACTTATTCTTTAGAACCTGACGGGTAACATATGCAATGTTTCCCCTATCCTTTTGTACCCCACCGCCTCCCTCCGATATATTTTTCATGCAAATCTGTACCGTTTGATAGATCTGACCCAAATTTTGCATACTTATTCTTTAGGACCCGGCAGGTAAAATATACGACATTTATCCCTGGACATCCCATCCATTCCAGCCTAGATTAAATATAAACATAGTTTTTATTAGGGACTTTGCAAAACAATGTGTGTGTCCCACAAACTTCTTTTTAACTAAATTCTTAACCCGAGCAACTCCGGGTACAAACAGCTAGTATGGAATAAGAGTGATCGAAATGTTAAAAAATTATCTAATATTTTACGTCATGTTTGATATTTGTACATAAAAATTAGTCTTTTGGTTACCCCACGTCGAGACCTTGTTTGAATGGAGATCGTGAGTACTTTCTTTAATGGTCGGAGCAATTCGAAAATATGTTATTAAAAATAAATCAGAGTCGAATTGTATTTTTACTCTTTCTACTGAGAATTTTCCACGTCAAACGTTATACTGTTACCAATTACACAAAACCTCCAAACGACCTCTAATGACGGCCTTTATGGGCAAAATGGTCGCGCTCTCTCGCTGAGATCCGATGTTTGATTCCCGTCGCAGCGCGGATCAAGTTGCCAACATTAATAATAAGAAAAACAAAGGAATAAACAACTAATTCACAAAAATGGTAAGAAGTGAATTAAAAAACATACAGAAATATTTTGATGATAAATAATAAATATATATTTTTTTAAATAATAAATTATTAATATAATCAATAAAAATGAAGTTTGTTTTCACCACTTTTGTATTGAAAAATATCAACATGTTTCGGAGCCCATGATCTCTTTGTCAGGATACAATTGTACACTAACAAATTAAAAATCGAAAATCGAAGTGTGGACATATATATATGGACGAAAATATAAAAATTATATATGAGAAATTAATAATAATGAAGTATCTACGTACTAACTGAAAACAAATTTATATTTTGATTGTCTATATATTTCGATTTTAGCATACAATTGTATCCTGACGAAGGGGCAATGGGCTCTGAAATATGTTGATATTTTTCAATACATATGTGGTGAAAACAAAGTTAATTTTTTATTAATTATATTAATAATGTCACCACAAAATAGTAAAAGTAGTAAATAAATTATTCACTAACATTACTTAATTAACAACTTGATTTAATTATACCTGCTCATTGCGACGTTAGGTATAATTTTAAATCAAAAATGTATACTTTTTTAATAATAAGATGCAGTTAAGAACAAAAAACAATAACTATTCTGAATCTGCCAATCCTCTTTTGAAAAAATAACATACTTTTGATATTAACAAGGATTTAGAAATTTTATTTATGTATAGAAACAAAATAGGATTACTGTTAGATATATTAGAAATTTTAGAAAAAGCAAATGGAATATTTTGCAAATATAAATATAATAATTTTACTGTCTATCTGTTCTAACTTGCTGGAATTATGTACAGCTTTAGATAGGTAATTAGATTGTGACAAGCAATCAAGCGCGGCTCAGGATGTAATGGTCGTTTTTAATTATTATTATGTCCCGTGATTTTTCACGGGTTTACAGCTAGTAGCACATCTAGCAAATAAATATATTATTTAATTTATTTTCACATTAGTTTCGAATGAATTTCGTGATTTTATATCAAGTGTTCTTTTTTATTAATAAAAATAAATTTATACATGTAATAAATACTGAATTGAATGTGCCGATCAAAGAAAATGACAATGGGCAGCAAACATCACTCAGAACATAGGTGAGGAACAACGAACGAACATCTACATTTTTATTTTTTTATTTCTTTCATTTCTTTTTTATAAAAATATAAATAAAGATTTAATTAAATTAATTTAAAACTTTAGTTAAATTAAAAACGTGTAAATTTATGTAAAAATAAGTAATTTATGAATGATTTTTTTAAATATCTCTTGTTTATGTTATCCTTAGTCAAAATGTATCTAATTTTAAAAATGTAATGTTAAAATTTCGTAACTTAGAATTGCAATAAGTTTTTTGATACTTCCTTTGCATTCTATTTTTTAAAATCAAACTTAAATTAGAGAAACTGTACCGAGAATACTTGCTTTCGAAAAGATCAGGGCTGGACCCCGTATTCTGCACTTATGCCAAATAAACTTGCATGTGTATATAGATAAGGCAAAAAAACCTTGTTATGGAAGAAGGCTGCATCACAAGAACCTGGGAACTAAACAACCATTTATAATGTGATATAAGTATCCATAACATGATTCATGCACAGGCGCCACCTACATTTTTAAAGAAAAGCTTGCGTGATTGAAATCTTTCATTGGAACCCACTTTATAGTGTAATATCAAACTTTCTAAGGAAATTATGTAATGTCATAATTATTATGGTATTTTTGTGGTACGTTTTGAGAAGTCTATTTCCAGACAGCTGTGATATTGGCATTTAGATTCAAACACGTGGGAGGCTGTACGTGATGATGAATTTATTTGAATAACCAAATAAGATTACAAATTTTAAATACATATAATCATAATGATATTATCAAGAGATTGCCCCGAAGCGAGAATAATTATCAATGGGTTCAAAGAAATAATTAAAAAAAAATATTAAAATAATGATTAGAAAATTAATTTAATTAAAAATAAATTTATAAAAATTGACGAATAACGTATTGCGTACATAATGCAAAATCAAATAACAAAAAATTTAATAAAACAGAAAATTTAAATTCGAAAGGAGTTAATCAACAAAGTTAACATTGAATGTACTTTTTAGGCAAAGGAGAACAATTGTGATAATCTTAAGTTTTTATAAAATAATAAATAATTATTGACTACTCTTTTTTATAATGATATTCACAAACTGGTTTTTATCAAACAAACAGTCATCTAAAAAAAAAGATTTTGAGCTAAAAAGAAAAAACCGTTAGAAACAACTACTATAGTTATTGTAAAACCCTTATATTAACCGGTTACACATGGTACAGTTATTTGAAATTTGTTTGAAATCTGATTGTACTGTCAATCGTAGCGTATGACTGATGTCTAGTACCTATCATCGATACAATCAGATACAAATTTCAAATAACGTTTAGAGTGTCACCGGTTAAAATATATTTTATTTATTATTTATTTATACAGTAGATACATAGTAATGTTTTTTTTATAATAAATTAATTCTGTGTTATAACATTTTGAAGACATTATACTCCCCATAATATGACCCAAAAGCTCGAGCTTATGGGAGGAGTCCATCAATACCATTAATAAAATACATAATATGAATATTATGTAAATATTTATGCTTTTTAATAAAAAAATAATTAAGGCAGCCAATAATACGACAATAAATCAATAAACAAATGGTGTTTATATAGTACAACCTGCACATACAGTTTTTCAAGATGCCTGTAAAAATATACATATATATATATGTGTGTATATAGAATATTTTTAATAAAAAAAATTTAATTAAAAATGTTTATCTAGAAGTTATCATTTTTGGTTAAATATTATACATTACAAAAGTTTGTGCACATAATTAAAGGTAATCATAAACTAAAAAAAATATGGTCTGCGGAGGTAATTATAATTTTTACTTTACTTTTTTATTTATATGTAAATGTGGATTTAAAATTTATAGGGTAGGTACCTGCCTCGTGGCAGTATAATAAAATTCAACCAGAGGCCCAATGAAGCAATAACCAACAGACAACATTTTTAATAAAATGCATTAACCATCTATGCACTAAATATGAAATAATAATAAATATCTCACAATATGAAATCTAACAAGGTGCACCAGAATTTATGTTTGAGGAGCATTAATTTGTTCTGGAAATCACTTAATATTCCTAACAGAACAAATATTTACGGTGCACTTAGAATTCCAAATTAATACAAGTGCGTGTTTTGTATGTGTATACAACATGGGTGTATAAGTATATATGCACAGATTAATAATACAGTCACCCAACGTATGATTTGTTCAAGTGCATTTATATCAACACATCATTCACAGGGGAATAAAAAAATTTCGACAAAAATAAGAGTACATAAATATGTAAATACTAACCGCCCTTATACAGGGTGTTTCAGGGCTAGTCCATGATAATTTACAGATAGACTCCAGCCTAACTTATAAATCGAAAATGTGAAGTATATTACTAAATTAAATTAAAATATGTATTATTATTATATTATATTGAACCCACCCTTACACAGGCATGTTATTGTATATTCTTTTCTGCCAGATGTATTTTCAGATGATTTACTTAATTTTAAATGTTTATTGATTGAATAATTTCTTGCTAAGATTTAATATTCATTTTCAATTCACAGTTTTAAAAGTTGTTTTTAAATTGTTCGGGGGACTTCTTTTGTGTTTTATTTTTTCTACATGTAATTTTGTTTTTTCTGACTTTTAATTTATAAATATTCTGCAATATAATAATTATTAGGATCCAATGTCTGATTTTGCTTGTACTACAAACTTTATAATCCCTAAATTTTTGTGTACTTACTGTATTTTTCTATGAACTGTTTACTTTTGCGATGTATTATTGTTTTTTATATTTTGTAAACCAACATTTTAATTCTTTTTACTTTACATTTGTAATGTTTATTTTAAAAAAACTTTATTGCCGTGTATGTTATCAAAATAAAATTTATTTATTTTATTTATTATATGCAATACAAAATCAATAAATACAGCTTAAAAAATATATATATCAATATTGTAAATTTCATTAAAATAACTTATATCGAATATTAAATATTCATTCGCCTTGTGAAAGATAATGAATAAAGTTAAATACAATGACAAAACTTGCAAAAAAATATGATTCATATTCTTTCAATATTTTAATCATTTTATTTTACTTGCTTATAAATATGTGCAGAAAATCTTTGCACGATAGAATAGAGAATAAACGAATTAGAGGTGAATCCAGCGTAATAGATAGAATAAATAAATGATCGCTGAGATGGTTTGGTCATGCGAAACGGACGAGAGAGATAAGGACGATAAAGAAAATTTATGAGGCGAGTGTAGAAACAGAAGGCGTATGCGGAAGATATGGAATGACCAAATAAATATAATATTAAAGATTTAAAGTGGACGAAGCAAAAGTGGTGTGCCAGGATAGAAGAGTATGGCGTTCTATCCTCTGCGGAAACTGCGTGATGGTTAGTTAGTCAGTTGATATTTTACTTTATACGACCCGCTTGATCCGAAACGTCTGCATAACGGCGAGCAGACAAAGCGTGTTCTCACTGCATGTAGACTAAAATATAATTGATGACTTAAATAAATATATGATGGCAATATTTGATATGAAAATGTGTTATACCGTTATCCATAAAATTTATGGGCATGTCATGCCTGCGGTTATTTATAATAAACAAAGTAAATGTGCTAAACTAAATAAAATAAAAATATGAATTGTTCGTTTTCGAAATAAGTTACTTTAACAACAGTTGGTTTAAAATTAAAATTGTTTTATAGAAGAGAAGTCAGAAACATTGAAAAAATGCAAATTATAAAATCGCTCATCTCCACAACAACTGAAATGAAGATATTATTGCTTGGGCATTTTCGGCTCATAATTTAGGCAGGAATATATCTACCTGTAAAGGATTGTGGACTAACTATGTTACACTTTTTAAATTCTGCATATAAAATTCTGCAAAAAAATAGAGTAGCTTGTTGGTCTTGTGGTTAGGACACTCGCCTCGTGATTCAAAGGTCGCGGGTTCGAATCTCACTCCAGACTAGCAAGTTAGTCCTATTTTCATAGCACAAGCGTTTAGCTTAGTTTGAAAATAGTAAGAATATTGATATGACACGTATTCCGTGTTCGCATCTCTATTTAAAAAAAAAAAAAAAATTAAAACCCTCCCTTCGCATTCACCCTTGCACCAAACCACAGCCATCGCGCCTACCCGCACCACCCTAAGTTATGCGCCCTGAAAGGTACCTCACGAAGGTACTGTGCCCCTTACTATACAGTACTATTCACAATACAAGAAGTATCTAAAACATAGGCCGAGGATGTAAATCAATGGCTGAACGGTAGGTAAAATATTATTTAATTATTTTTTATTATTAACGCTACGGAAGCAATAATCAATACTATTATTGGTTCTGTAATGAAAATATTGTATAAGATTTTCAGGGATAATCATCATATTATTGGTGTGAATAACCTGGGTGGATTTTATCCAAGAATCTTCCCCACCTCATTCCTATCTTGGGTCTGTATCTAGTCTCAGGTGTCTGAGCATCAAAACAGCCATCCACTGAAGTTCACGGCATCATTTAATGTTGACATACTATATAGAATACCGTATTTACAGACGAGTGAAGTCAGTATATTGAAATAAGCAATACGTAAACATATATTGCGGAAAAAAACGGAATGAAATATTTATGTCAATATTATGACACGTACAAAATAACTTGGTTGCATAACACTAAATAAAGGATAAATATATCCGCTGGGATCATATATTTCTAACATGAATCCAGCGGGAAAATTACAATCGAAATAAATTCCACATAACAATAATAACATAATTGCATTAACAATTAAATGTTTTTTTTTTCAATAATAGCAAAATGGATTTATGGTGACATTATTTCGGGGCCAATGGTCCCTTCATCAGGATACAAAATACGCAAAAAAATCAAAATCGAAGTAGAAACAATAAAAAAATAATAGATAATATATGAGAGATGAACAAATATAATTAAATATTGAAATGAAAACAAATTAAAAAGATAACTATTTGTAAAATAGACCTGGAATTCAATTTGCTTGAAACACTTATGAATATTTCAACGAATAACTTCAATTAAAATATTAGAATTGTCGTATTTACGATTTTTTTTTTAAATAAATTAAGATTATAAAAAGTATTAATTAATTCCTTTCATTTTGTAAATAACTTAAAGGAATTCTTTAACAATACGAGATATAATATGAGATATAATATAATACGAGACGTAATATGAGAATATTTAAAATATTGTTTTTCCTATATTTTTTAAATAAATTTACGTTACAAAAACTATTAATTCCCCGTCATTTGATGACGATATATTCCTAGTTATAAATTAAAATTAATGCTTACACTTTGATACAAAAAATATATCGTACACAGATAAAACTCCAATAATGTTGTGAGGAATTTCTTCAACGGCTACCAAACGACAAAAAAATAGAATTTACAATGTTCGCGTGGTGAGTTTGTGTGTGTATGTGTACGTATTCCAGTAAACAAATGTTTGTATAATAAGTACTATACATCTCAACGTTCATTCATAAAACCAGCTCCATTCATAACTTACTCGAGTAGACCCGCGGGCCGAGGGGCGGTGGGGGGGGGACAGGTAGGCAGGGGGGGCCGTTTACAAGACACCAATACAAATAAAATGCAGGGCGTGCACACACAGACACCTCTTACAGGAGCGCTTGCTTGGGTACAGTGCGAGTCAAAAAAACTTGAAATAAATGCCACGTTTTTGTCATGTATTTGTCGGATGCAGATACTAAAAATACGTGACTCATATAATACTATGTTTATCGTCTTTCAATGGCCCGTCTAGCCTTCGCGGAGCTTCCGATCGCCTCGTGTTTGTGATAAGAAAATAAATAATATTATATTATTTTGACGAACAAGACGAGTAATTTATTACACAATTATTGATGATCTATCAATTCTGACAGAACTGACATGTTTTGTAAAATATTAATTAAATGTTTGATTATATTTGATACAGTAGCAAAAAATCGTGTTAAATACATTGTAATTCATGCATTTAACATTATATTTTATCGCAACCTGAGTGCAAGACTTTATTAAAAATGTTTTTGACTTGTTATTTTCTTTTTTAATTTATTAAAAGTATTTCATAGTTTTGAAAATCGATATATGAAAAAAATATTATATTTTTTCATGTTTATATACAGGATGTAACAGAGCTAATCCAAAATACTTCACATTGATATGACCTGCCTTGATATGAGTCGAAAATGTTCAAGCATCAATAGTTACGGAGTAATGCAATAACAAAGTTTGCATTTTTCTTCAAATATTTCTCGGTTATTTTTTACAAAACGTTGAAGTATCATTACAGTAACTTATATCGATTACGATAAATTCATTCGTTTCAATAATTATATAAAATAATAAAAAACCTGAAAATTTCCAATAGGAAAACTTTCCAATTGAGGAAAGTTTTTATCGTTTTATTTGACTTGTACTACGGGGAATACATTTTTCATATGAGATACAATTTACTGTAATGATAATCCAATGTTTTGCAAAAAATAAGTCAGAAATATTGAAAAAAAAACAAATTTTGATGTCACATATCTCCTTAACTATTGATATTAGGTCATGGTTGCTTGATCATTTTCGACTCATAATCAAGACAGGAATATAGTCCTGCGAGGTTATTAATGTTTTACAAATAACCCTGTATATATATTTATAGCATCTTTTTGGCGCTACATGGAGAGGTGGCTGTTCCAACATGCGTGAAACGCACCAAGATCAAACCCGTGATACACCCCGTATATACAAAATAATCTCGTTGATGCTTACAGTAAAAACTTAAAAGCCCCATCATCTCAGAATGCTTGTTTTGAAAAGGTGATAGTCTTGCAATGGGGGTACGATGATTATTAAGATTAATTTTATTGAGATCCTAGAGGAACCCATTTCTGTCTTTAATACAAGTTATTTTCTTCCACAATTCTGCACTGCACTGCATTTTAAATCTTAAACAATTCATGAATTTTATTAAAAGATGAAAACATTCTCCTTTTGTTGTTCCCTTAAGATCGTTTTTCCATACATTCATTCATTTCAGTATGCTATTTTTGGGTGAATTTGAGCACACCTGTGAGAGAAATTGAATTTTTATGGTTTTGTTATCTAAAGAAAGAAGTGGATTAGTATATCAAAAGTAAATAATGATTTCGTATTATCTGAGGTAAACCGTGGGAAATTCCCGAAGACAGGTAAATGTAAAAAAAACAATATGTTATTTTTGTAAATGAACTGGAAGCGATCATATATCTGTATTGAAATTATGAAAATAAGCTAGAACCTTCTAAAGAATTTCAATTAAGAATTAATCAGTAAACTAACACTAACGATTGAACATAAATTTAGTAAAAATATTGCATCTTCATTTCCTAGAGATATCAAGAAGGATTTGTAAAGTGGAGATTTAGGATGCAGACATAACTTCAGTCGTTCTACTTTGAGCTTGAAGTTGAATCCAAGTGAATTAAGTATCTTCTGGATTGAGTTTTCTGGGGTATTTTGCCGTGTTTTTACGACCTTTTAGGTCGGCGTTTGGGATCACGATGAAGGGTCCATCATCAGAGCTGATATGAGCGTATCAGCCCGATGATAGATCCTAAACATCGATCAGAAATGTCGTAGAAACCCAGCAGTATATCCAAAAAAACCTAAACCTGAACTGCCGAGAAAATCAAAGAATATTTCTTGAATTACATATGTTTAAACCAGTGAATTAGAATGCTACTGCTATAACAGCACCATTTCGTTTTGTTTATGACACTATAACACAAGGCCTAAAAATGAAAAAATTTTAGGAAAAATAGTGAAATATATTTTGGGCCACCCGTTGCGCGCCCGAGAGGTTGATTCGTTATTTTATACGAATTTGTTGCAAATGTATTTCTACCTATATAGTCTTTTTGTCATTCAAGATAGAGGAACGAGGGCTTAAACGGTACACTAAACATTTCAAAAACTTTTATAATATTTTTTTGAATTTATATTATATTAGGAAATGGCAATAAAGAATTAACTTTTGAAAATTTTCATTAGAAAATATATTATTGTTCAGACTGTTAAGAATATAATAATTGCCAGCCAATGGAGATTAAGGAACACGATTTCATGATCACAAAAATTTATTTATATGTACCTACCTATTTTATGTTAACACTTTTTTATTGTTCAAAGATTAAGAAGTTAATACTAAAAATATCTATGATTTGAAACGCACATCTTATTTAATTATTTTTTGAAAATATTTTTTTCCAATTCGTAAAATAAATCAATTCTACACCGACGCAAAGGCGTAAGGTGCCTATCTATCTATATATGACTTATTTCAAATACACGGTGCCCGGAAACACAAAGCTTGGCTGGAGTAGGTGAAAGAGACTATACTCAGAATCACAAATATGATACGTTTCAAATATAGTATTTCATACATTGAAAACAAAATGTTTAAAAAATAATATTATTTTTGAAAATGTAATAAATCTAATGATAAATCTTACGTAACATGCGCAAAACTTAAATAAATCCCACATCTAATTAACAAAAATTACATTACTGTATTGTGAACCCATATTTCGTCAAGATGACACTATTTTGAAACCCATAAAATAGGTCGAAGTGGGTTTTAAGATGCTTCCTAATAAAATAAAACATGAATGGTATAATGCATATTTATCTTAGTACATATTTTTTTTTTTTTTGAATGGCTCACAAACAATGAAAAAAAATGTTTGAATGGCTCTCAAAAAAAAAACATGAAATAGGTAATACAATAATAATACGATTAGTTTAAACATAGAGATAAAAGTTAAGGCTAAAACAAATACAAGAAAGAACAGAAAAAAGTGATTTTATAGAGTGAGATTGAACAAAGATACTAAATAGCTAATTTCGCAAGTTTGGTAATAGTTCTTTCATATTCGTGGAAACTATCATGAAATATGTCAATGAGGACGTTACGATTATTTTCTATTTTGTTGTATGACCTCAACATTCTAGATAGAGAGTTAAAGTGGGCCATATGTTATTGAAAGTTGAAAGAAAAAATGTATTAGGTAGATATCTTAAGTCGGCGACTAGGAACATTAAAAGTTATGTTTTCGACACAAAATTCTGAACCAATATTATCATGAATTGTATTATGTAGGTATATTAGGTCAGCAATTAGTCTTCTAACTTTCAATTTGTCTACATGAAAATATTCTAAGCGCTCTTGATAAGATATTAAAGAGCTGCCCAGAATACACCTAAATGTATAATATTTTTGTAAGTTATATAATGAGGTGACCAAATGACACAATCAAATTCCAAATTATTACGAACCAATGAATTGTATAAATATATTAATGATGATGATTTTTTTAAAGTTTTTTTGATTCTATATATGAAGCCCAATATTTTTAGAGCAAATGTGAAGCCTGAATCAAGAGCAATTCTAAGATCTCGTATAGTATGAACAGAATTAAGCCCAATACCATTAATAGAGTAATAGATTAATTATGTTTTTGGTAACTATTTTGAACATTGTTATTAAGCATTTATTCCAAAACTGATTTTAAGGTTAAAATAAATTTTAAAATTGGTGGATTTGATATCAAAAATTTATTTTTCTTTTCGGGAAGAATTTGAATATTCACAATATGTCTGTGTTGTTCGTTATACTATTATGTAATGCTTCGTGTAATAAATTATGGATGTGAAAATTTTCTTTAAAAACTAACAAAATATTTTTTATATATTATTGAAGAAAAAATTTTTTATTTAGAGAAGGAATTTAATAAAAAAACTATTGCAATTCAAATACCTATAGATGTCGTAATGTAGAAACCGCTCTAGTACGCACTGGTTATTAAAATAATCATCAGCATTATTCACTTTTAATTGACGGAAAAGTTTACCGGATAAACCATAAAATGTATACTTAATTGCGACAGACACTTACGAAAAACATCAGACTTTCTGTAATAAATTACTAAATACCTTAGATCTATACAGGTATCGAATAACGATGGGTTCAAAAACATAACCGCTAGTATCCAATTGAACAACATAGACTTTGAAAATATCTGGAAAAAGTGGTAGTTTTGCAATAGATAGCTACGATTGAAAATATATTTGTAAATTTTAGCAGCATTTTATCAAAAGTTCATCAATGATCAGATATGCGCTCTGGCTACAAAATCTTTTTTTAGCGTAATATATTTAAACTTTTTTTTAAGCATGCGCAGTGAGTACAGAGTTATATACGTTTAGATTTCATTTGTTTAATTTTAGTTAAAATACTGATTTTTTCTGGAACGAGTTGCAAACCGTCAACGACTTTTCAAATTTGTGTTTACTGGGGTATTATGTCGTGTTGTTACGACCTTTCGGGCCGACGTTTCGGATCCCATTGCAGGCACGGCATAATACCCCAGTAAACACAAACTTGAAGATTCTGAGTGGCCGTGAAAACCTAAGAACATTCGTCAACGACTTTATCACTAGAAAAATGTTTTAATCAGTAGACCAACAAGCATACTAATATTAAAAACGCGTATATTTCTACGTAGGCAATTGGATAGTGGCGATTTTGCTCCTGAATCTTTACGTGTCTACCTACAGAACAATGAATATATAAATAAACACCGAAAATTGTTTTTCAATTTGTGAGTGCGATAAACAGCGCCGACCGTAAGTGGCATTTGAAAAAAAAAGCGTAAGCAGGAAAAGGCGTACGAGCAACCGGCAGCCCGCATCTCGGAGTGTTTCTTTAATTTGTAACGACGTATCGCATTACCGAGAACAAAGGGCTGCGAGTAAAACCCCATTCTGTCAAGTTGTATCAAATATCCCGGTCCAGAAATATAAAAAGGGCAACCCTTAGGAGATATCCGCCCGTACCTGCCGGGCAGCTACCTGCCCCCCCCCCGCCATTCAACAATATTTCTTCCCCGCCGCCCGCCCCTGCGCCCATCTCCTCTCCACGCAAAAGCTCCGCACGCCGCTTCCACGCCGAGTCGGACACCGCTGCACCGCCAGTCGACTGAAACCTTCCGGACACGCGGGACGTCGTCGCTTGTCTCCTGCCAAACTGCCAAGAAGCGCGGGAAGAGTTGTCCATACGAAAATCTTTAAAAAGTCATCGCGAAAACTCGCGTCCAAAGCGACTTGTCGCAATCACCACGTTCGGAAGCCCAGTTGTGATTTTAAAATCGACTTATTTTTAATTCATACATTGACCAAGTGCTGCCGCCGTTTGACGTTTGAGATCCACGGAAGAATCTTAACAATCAAAGCATTCGATTTCAAAAAAGTGCTTTTGACTCGATGTATTGACATCTGTTGAAAATCAAAATAAAATGATACAAACAGTATAAAAGTGTAAAATAATATTCTCGTAAAAATATTTTAAACTCGCAGTTAAGAATTTTATCGCATTACTGTAGATAATATTGTTACAAGCCGCCGACAATTAATTAACGATAAACGCAAATAAATTACGGCCATTTGATTTACGAGGCGAGAAATAATACGGACTATCAAGTTTATAGTTAAAACAACAACAATTCATAAAAAAAATAAGATCGCGGAATCAGAGGTCGCGACTTTTGAACTGTACCGTGGCGCCATCATCGAGAAAGAATTTTAATATCGTATTCTGGTCCGTCTAAAAATAATTCATCTACTGCGTTAATTTTTGATAAAAATATATGACGTTTCGGAAAAACGTCGCGGAATTGGTCTGACTGAAAAACAATTCGAATCGGACAACAACAAAAACAAAAAAAAAAAGAATTCGGCGAAAAAAATTCGAGCGAATCGTCATATTATTTTGATATTTTGCGATAGATAGCGGTTTGATATTTAAAAAGACATCATCAATGTTAGTCAATAGTTGCGCGCGAGACATCGGAAACAAGAGTCGAGAAAAGGAAATCATTTAAAATAGTGTTTACGATTTGTCATCCACATAAATTAAAGAACAAGTAACAGACATAAAAGAAGACGAATTGAAAGTAAAACTCCGGTGACTTTTGGTGAGTCTAGAAGAGAGAAGTCACAATGTGGAGCGCGATGATCGTCCTTCAGTTGTGGGCGGCTTTTGCTGTGGCTGTGACGGGGCTGCGCCTGCCCCTGGAGGTGTTCCAGCAGGGGGGCGCGGGCAGCCGGCTGGGCTCGCCGCCCTCCCTCCGGGTGCGCCCCGAGAGGCCCCAGATGCAGCGGAGACCGGGACACAGGCCGGGCCTGCCGTACAAGATGCTCTACCAAGTCGGGGTACGTCCAAAACAGAAATCTTATTACTTTCTATTTTTACGACTAAAAAACGTGTATTTGATTTATTGATGAAATGCATTTATAATTAACAATGCATTTATAATTAACGCCTCTTTCAATAATTAAAATGGTTACTTTTATTTATTATTTTATTTATTATTTTCAAAAGTGTCATTTTTGAACTAACATACTACAGTCCTCCTACTGCTTATTGTGTAATTAATAAAATATAATAAATAATACAATATTGTCGGCTATTTTTAAACCCGATGCATGATTAAAAGATGCTAATATTATTATTATACCCACTGATAAAAGTACAATTAAAAAAGGTCAGTTACATAAATGTCAGAAACATTTAACAATTCGTTTCATGTCCGCATTTTATCCGTCATTTTGACCCGACAAAGATTCTGACGTTTTTATTGCGGAAAATTTTCAGTCACAGTGAATTGATTCGGAGAAAAATTAATGAAATCTAGTTCTGGAACAAATTGTCGGCGGCTTCGCCAGAGTTGTGTGAAGCACCTTTAACCTCAGCTAATAGACTGAACAGGACTATCAATGACTGCTTAATCCACTTAAACTGCCAACGCGTTCACTGCTAATTAGACGTGAACTGGAAGCTGCTCGGGATGTCTATACGATATGAGGATATATCCCTGCTGTTGTCATCTAGGTTTTGGAACAGCATAAATACAGTTGACATCAAACTTTAAAAAAAAAATCAACAAAAGTCGACTGAAGATAAGGTATCTTTTGGACCATAACACACGTGTATTTATTAAATGAATCGTGCAACTCCAATTTGTTTTTTTAATATTGAATCAAACAAGATAATTCTAGTTCTACTGAATTTTATAAGCGAGGAAATTTCGTTATGTAAAGATTTGGATAAAAATCTAGTAAAACTAAGAGTTTGAAGTTTTCAAACATTATTAGTTTTGAATATTATTTACAACACTATGACTCTAATAACATATTGTATATTTAATATTATGAACATTGTTAATAAAATATAATATTATATTTTATTGACAATATTGATATATGTACAACAAGGCATGTATCTACATACAACATGCAACAGATAACTCCTGAATTATTAGTCGACCGAACGTAGTAAGATTACGTTAGGTCGACTAATAACTCGATGTAGGATGTGCATATACTCGTACGTTTACGTAACACGGTATATTTAAAAAAGCCTTTAGTAAAGGATAAAAAACAAAATGGTTCAACAAATATTTCTTTATGTGTTAAAGCAGTGGCACTTTATAAAATTTTATAATTTTATGTATTGATAAGAGTCTTTAGTTTTAAAACATTATATTATGTAGAAAAGAGGTATTTGTCTGTAGATTGTAGTATTATTGAAATCAATTGAATCGAATGTAAGTGATGTTAATGAAATATGCCTAACTTGAGTTTTTTATTTTTATTTTTTTAAATTTTTTTATTTATTATTTATATAAATTTATTATTATTATATATATAAATTTATTAAATTGAGCCTAATGAGTTAGTACGTCCAGGTACTTCCCATTTCAAGGAGACACAATCTGAGAACATATTAAGGTATACTTAACCCTGTAGGAGGCGGGTGCCGAAAATAATTTAATAGTAATATTAATTCGTCGTTAAAAATTAAATGATTTAATCCAACTTCAAAGTATGGACTACTATATACACCATCTTATATATACACTTGTCATCATATTTTTACTTATATATACATTTCTGAGAAATACTGATCCCAATGATTAATTGCAGCTTTTGTAAATCACTAACCATATTTTTTCTTCTGCCTATCCTAATTATTTAATTTTTATCTTACACATAGGTAGGTGCTGAGTTTTAGCAGCGAGTTTGCAGAGAAAAACTAGTTAAAAATATAATTTCTACAATTAATTTCTGTACGTCAAAGAAGTCACGGAATAAAAAGTGGGGTTGACCGCTCCCATATCTATTTTCCAACTGACTCATTAAAAAATATAGACTGGGCAGTTTTTTTACTATAGCCTAAATATTTGAAAACTTTTTTTTGGAGATGCAATCGAGAATGCGCAAACAATGAAAATTGAACATTACATAAAATACATTAACATACGTATTACGATATATTAATATCATCAACAAAATATTTTCTTCACGAGAAAATATCTAAGAGATAAAAATAAGAATTATAAATTATGAAGAGATAAAGACTATACTTTTTAGTGAAATAGTTGTCATTCATAATTTGACAAATATTGTTTCTAACGACTCTTGATTACCAATTCCCTTCGCGAAAATGGCCCATGGCAAGTAGGTACTTAGTACTTGCTGCACATGCGCACTCGCCAGTGAGCGAGTGAGCCATCTGTGATCTGTGTATAACACAAGGACCGTGAGAATCGGTCAAGAGCGATTCAAGGAAATTCAACTGAGTAACTTCTTCACAGACCAGCGATTCCTGCAGAACGGAACCTCTCAAAGTCTGGGTTTAGAAAATGTTCGAAATTTGGGAAAATAATATATATATATCTATAATATATATATATACATTATATATTATATATGCAAATAGAAATCAAATAAAATATAATGGATTAAAAAAAACAACCATGAGAAAAATATGTATATTAATAATAAATATTTAAAACAAATTTGATGCATTAATTGGAAAGAGATACAGATAAACCAATTCACGGAAAAAATATTTCGTTCCATACTACATATATGGCCTAATATATGATTTTACAATAAAAATATATATTAGTAAAACAATAGTCACTTAAATTTTATAGTTAAAAATTATTTGCACTGTAATTTAAATTCCTTTTTTTACTGTATTTTGTATAATAATATATTTGGTAGGTTATCGAAGATTTTGAGCTCTCTATGCATTAAACAATTTTGTGAGTATTTTTGTTTTTTTATCTGTAATCTTATAATAATAATCTTATATTGCCACTTCCTGTTTTGTATTAATGAAAATCCTAATTTAGTTTCATTAAATTATTAAATTATTTGGGCAATAATAAAAAAATAATTCAATAATACTCAATAAATTGGGTTATTTACAAAATGAAAAAATTGAATTATTATTTTTTGAATAATTCTGATAAATTTTGAAAGCCCGGATATATCAGAATTTTTTTTTATGACAGTAAACAATTCTAGTCAAAAAATTCGATAAACTCATTTCAAATACTTTTGAAAAGGTGAGGGGGTGCACGAAATTAAAAAGTTTGACATTTCCCGCGTGTGTAGCAACCGTTATGGTCTCCGTCTCATCTATCAATGAACCATTCACGGAATTCTTCGCCCATTCTTCCTACGGAGCCCAATGCCCAGTCAAGGGTCAATGGACAACCAAATACCCCAATATGTGCCAAGTCACTCACCGATATAAATAACAGGAAAATATACACGATTAGCCGGTAAGCAACACGCATAGGCATCCTTGTTCCTTTAATTTAATTAAGTTACTTTACATACTAAATTATCGGCACTGAATAATGATTTCTAAGTCTACAAGACTATTAAGTATCTAGTTAAGTATCTATTAAGTATGTATTAGAAACCTGAGTTTTTTTACAGTTATTAAATGATATAAATTGAAATAACATTGTTTTATTTCACTGCTATAACCTTTTCGAGAGACAACCTCTTATTATCAATAAAATTAAAACAGACAGTAATTAAGGGGATAGGTAAAGATGTCGAGGTGGGAATAAAATTGGATAGAAATGGGTATGTAATGGACCACCCATTACTTACTAAATTAATTGAATTTTTATTATTTATCTTACTAATACAAAGTTCTCTCATATGTTCAAACTTCGTCTTTTAGTGCAACTATGTAAGAGTGTTAAATTAATTTTATCAAAGGAATATTTTTTCAGTTCATATAATTTAACAAATTTTATAATGAATTTCCACAAAGTTTCACAAAAAAACTTTGAACAGATCAGTTTTTTGTTTTTAAATAAGTGAATAGTGATAATCAAGCAACCTAATCCCGTGGTATCTCGCAATATTGATGAATCTCAGAATTAGTACACATAATACTGTAACTTCGATCAAAAATTTGGATTTAATGATTAAGACTAAATGATTTAAAACGTAGCTATTGCATTGGGTAAGTTATTCAAATTAAATATATTATTCGTCAAACCTGCAATTTTTTGTGATATTTTTTGGTAATAGATTCTTCAAATATATGTAATATTGTATCTATCTGTCAGCGGCGTGCAGTCAGTAGGTACTCTGAACTATGCTGTACGTTATTAGAATTTCTACAAAGTATATTGAACTGAAATATGTAATATTCTTATCAGGGTTTTCCGACAGAAAATATTTAATTTCCAGTTTTTTCCAAAATGTATAAAATATTACTTACCACTCACGTTTCAATGTACTGACAGCGCGCGCCTGCTTTGTAGATACATTATAAAAAATACAATCGATGAAGTATGTGTAAGCCGTACGTACGACGCACATTATTTCGTTGTGTTGGTGTTCACGGGTATAAACACCAATACAACGAAACAATGCGCATCCTATGCATAGCTTACACATATTGATTCGTTTGTCTTTCTTAAATGAAAAGACCCATACGAGCATTTGTGATATGAAAAGATGACTTATTAATTGGTGGTCTCCTGGAACGAGATGCGAAACCCGGATTACTAGAATCCCGGGACTTATTATTTTGATTCCCTAGTTATAAAAACACTTTTGCAATATTTATTCTCTTAACCCAGCTAAGATTTGAACCTATGTGCGCGCAAAATATTATCAAATATGGCTATAACCCGTCAAAAATGACGGAACATTGTTTCGCGTCTTTGCTAAGACCTAGTCTATATTTATAGCATCTTTTTGGCGGTCTACGGAGAGGTGGCCGGCTTCAAGCCCGATCCATCTCCGGCTGCTTAATTTCGTTTTTTAGCCGTGAATTGAATTGAAGTGAATATCAAAGTAAGGGGGACAGACAGATGGACGGATGGATAGACAACGAAATTATTATGTTTGAAGTTTGATAATACGGTTTAAAATTGGTGACATCATTATGTAATCGAAACATGAGTGCACTTTTAGAAAAAAATAATCTATCATGTCACAAGCGATGTCAATTCTCGCAAAGAGCATGTATCATTATAATTGCTGCAGCCGTATCGAGTTTCTCCATATTAAGGCCACATGTTTATAAATACGCCAATTAAACAAATAAAACCTATTTATTAAAACGAGTGCATTTAAATGCAACTTGCATCGCATTGAATTTCCGCGCACCGCACAGTAGCACGTAGGTAATAATTTGTAGCAATAAATGACATTATTCAGAGCAGATAATTTCTTGATCGATGAGCTATAAATAAATCATATGTAATTATTAATTACGCAATTTTATGAAAAATGAAATATTACCAACGTTGCATAATTTTAATTTTGTGATTGAAAAAAAAACGAATGGTAATTAATTAACCGCGTAATTAATTATAAAATCACATGATCAAAAATGATCACTTAAGCCAGCTCATACAGGTCGTAAGCGCTAGACCATCGTACAAAAAAGACTTCCCTACGCGTTTTTCATATAAATAGCTTTATGAGACTTCTATAATTTATCTTAATTTAATTACAAAATCGTTCATTTTCTTGAATTATTTGCCATGTAATCACTTTCAGTTCACCATATAAATTACGGACGGAATAGCACCTTCACTTAATTCAGGCAGGTTAGGTTAGGTTGGATTAGGTTAGGTCCCTGTCCAATTCAGCCTAATAATAATACTATAGTTTAACCCTCACCGCACAAGGGACCTATATTCACGGTGTAACAGAACTAGTCCACAATATTTTACAGGTCGATTCCTGCCTTGATTATAAGTCGAAAATGTTCGAGCAATCGTGACCTAATATCAAAAGTTATTAAGATATGCAATATCAAAATTTGCGTTTTTTTCAATATTTATTTTTTGCAAAACGTTGAGCTACCATTACAACAACTTATATCAATTACGAAAAATTCATTCGTTTCAAAACAAGTTAAAAAAATATAAAAACCTCGTAAAACAATTTTATTTTCAATTTCTGCACGGTTTTTTAATCATATTATTTGATTTGTATTTTTCACAATTGATATACCTTAGTTATTGTGAGTAATGATAGTTCAACATTTTGCAAAAAATATTGAAACAATAAAAAAATGCTAATTTTTATCTCCATAAATATTGATATAGGCTTAGAGTATATTAAAACTATAGACTCTAAGGATATATGTAGGTCACGGTTGCTTGAACATTTTCGACTGATAATCAAGGCAGGAATCCATCTGTAAGGTATTGTGATTACTAGTACTAGCTCTGATTACTCCCTGTATAAGTTAAAATCTCAGAGAATATTTTTGGTTATTTTCAAACTTTCAAATTATATTGCATATCACATTCCGTAATAATAAAAAAATGTTATAAATATAATATTAAAGAGCGCGTATAAAAATATATATACGTATATCAGCGTGTACTCTTAGGTGACAATTTGACAACACAGTCTATTGGCAGAATAGCAAGTGGAGGCGTCTTGCTGATCGATCACGATATTGATAAAATTATAAATAAAATACGTGAAAGTATAAATTTTCTAGTGCAGTTTTCATGAAAAAGTATGCTAGAGTACTGAATGAGCATATATTCTATTATTAATAATGATTTTAAGCAACGAGAGCGAGAGTGCATTTAACGTACATTGTGATGGCGTTAAATGCACTCTCCGCGTCCATCTGTGATGGACGTTTGTTTACATTGTATCCAAACAGGAAATCCTATTTTCACTGTAAATAAATACGAATCGTACACGGAGCTGGAAATATTAATTTTTAATAGAAGTCTCAAGTACAAGCCGAGCGGATGTTACAAGAGCAACAAACACGGCGTGCGCACTTTATTATTATGCTCGTTTTTGCTTTTACTTTCGAACAAAATATGCATATTATTATAAAACTAAATCGACCTCGAATCGTGGACCTCACCAGGGTGTGCATTTATCTGCAGATAAGGCCGGAAGGTGTCCGTCACGACCGGAGACAGGGGCCGACGTTTCGCGGTGACGCCACTTTCTTTTAATAAATTCTATATCGAGCCTTTATTAATCCAATGTTAAATTACACATACATATTCAATTACCATAAGACATTTTCTTCTTCAGCTCACGGGCATACATGGCCTATTTTAACTGCCTCTCTATTTGACTTAACAATTTTCCTCCCCCTTTCTCCGTAGCCTGCAGTTAGGAAAGCCTTCCTAATAGGATAGCCAGCAGCACCTTTGATCTTGTCCATCCATCTAATTCTTTCTCTTCACCAGCCTCTCCAGGTTATCATCCTCTCTGTGTGCGATGTGTCTGAAAAATTAGGGGATACGCCTCTATTTTGACATATTGACATGGGTGTACAATGGAAAGAAAAGCCTTCAACAGTGCAAATAAATGTACGAGGTTTCTATCACCGATCTCAGAGATTTGTCGGTGGAGGTCGGGATGTACTTTATGCGCTTACGAAACGAATCTTCGAGGCAACTCTGACCCGTGTAAATGTTCCGTAAAGGTGTTGAAACTGATCGTATAATCTACATATTTTCCGTATTCTGCTGCAGTCTGCAATAATTTTATATTAAGTTAAGCAAGCCAGGTAACTGTCTGCAGGGCCACCACTCTAACACATTTTCTTTCTAATTGTTGTCCTTCACCTTCGGTTAAATCATTCAACTCATTAATTTATCAGTTCATTTAATTTTGTTATTCGGTGGACTATATCTTCTGTTAGATTCTAAGGCGAAGGTTTACAATTTTTATTCCATCCTTTAAGGGCACTCCGAACTCAAAATGAAAATTATCATGCCAGTTTCAAAAGAATTCAGAGCTATTTGAGTGTGTTTTTTGATAAAACGCTACGCAAACCTATCTCGAAATATGTATTTTACACACAAAATCATAATTACTTCTTATTTCTTAAAATTTTTACCGCTGACTTTCTTCAAAATTGATTAAATTAATCGATATCGTCAGGATTTGCGCAACTGCCTTCTTAAATCCGAATAGTTATCTTTTCGCCAGTAATTTGCTCCATATGCCATTAGTACCTTTCTCCCACTGTGCTGACTATGCTCACCTCGACTTTATATTTTTCACACTCTTCCTACACGCCATTCTTGGCGATCGCATCTCGTTCAGACATCCTCTGGGACATACGAATTTCCCTGGCATACATAAGTATCCGTTGTACGGTAATGGGATCCGTCGCCAGAGGCGTGCAAGCCATACTGAACATACAAAAAGAGTGTACAACTTTTATTCAGTAGAACTCCGATCATCTGGACTAATGGGACCAGGGCTAGTCCGTCTACAAGATCTAAAAATAGTAAAATAAGTTTTTATGTAGGTAAGACGGCGCGTAATTTTCACGTAAAAGTAAAGAATAATAATATTTTAGAATTTTCTGACAACTTTTTGAGACATGTCACATGTGTACAACTTATGGGATTGAAATTATACGAGTACATAGAATATAAAAGAAAGGTTATTTACTTGAACAAATAACCTATTTAATATATTCCCCTTTCCAATGTACGCATGTTGATCACACACACCCACCCATTAGAACTAAGGCCACGCCTATTTTATTTTATGGATCAGTCAGTGTTCATCCGTCCCGATGAAGATATAGTAGTATCAAAACAGGTCGACGTTAAATTAATAAAAAAATTAAAATATGACGTTAATAAATGCTATAACAATGTCGTTCACAATTAATTTATCTATTGAGAACATGAATCTCCTACCATTGTATATTCATCAGCCTGAATTCATATCTGATGACTAATTTAATTTTTTTTTGGATATTGCTGCCTTGCTTTTACAACATCCCATATGTGGGGTATAAAAGCGAAGGCAGCAATATCCAAAACATTAAAAAAATGTTCTTCTTCAAATGTAACTTTTTAATATTTTGATCTATACTACGATTTTTAAATATTATTTTTGTTTTCCTGATGAAGAAGCCATTGGCTTTGAAACATGTTGATTTTTTTCAATAAATAAGTGATTTAAACAAAGTTAATTTATATTAATTATTAAAAAAATGTTTTGAATGCAGTCACCGTAGATTACTAATTTAAAATGTTTTGAATTCTAGATTTTATGTATCTACTCACTTACTTTCTTACCATCACACCGTTTCCCCTTGGGGATAGGCAGAGAGGATAGAGCGCCACACTCTTCTGTCCTGACATAGAACTATCTCCACATCCACATTCACACATCTTCGCATGCAAGCTCGCCGGTTGTTGAGGCTTCCAACGGGACCATCTTCCAGTATCTGGTTAATCTGGTCATGCCACGTCTTCCGCGGTCGCCCTCTCTTTCTGGCGCCATCAACACTTTCATTATATATCTTTTTTACCATTCTTTTCTCATTTATTCGCTTAATATGCCCAAACCATCCGAGTTCTTTAATTCTATTAATTATGCTAATATCAGCTTTACATTCATTCCTAATATCTGCATTCTTTACTCTATCATAAATTGATTGAAATTTATGTATCTATCCCTTCCATAATCATGTTTCCTATAATTTTATATGCTTTGTTTTCTATAAAATCTCGAATTCATACATGGTAATCCTCGATGACTGCATTGTTTTTTTTTTGGATATTCCTGTCTTTGCTTTTATACCCCACATGTGATGTAACAAAAAAAGAGTCAACAAACTTATAATTGTAATATAGAAGAAACTATCAATGTCTCGACAGCATTTTTCTCTTTGAAGTAGTCAAGCTACCATGGAATAAGTTCTCAAACACTATAAAATGTTACAGTGACAAAATTATCTCCGTGATGAGAGGAATAGGGGATGGTTGGGGACAAGGAAGAGTCAAACTATGTAAGTTTCGGGAATAGTCAAATCCTGAATTGTTCAGTAGTTCAATTTCTCTGACAGGATTAACACGCATGTGAACCATAGTGGTGATAGTTTTACAATACTATGTATAGTGTTGTGAATGTAGTAGTGTAGTGTTGGTCCTGACGAAGAGACGGGTACGTCTCGAAACCGGTAGACCGTAAATCTGGTAGTGGTTTTTACTAAGTTTACTAACATTCTGTTAAGTCTCCATTAACCCTTCGCAATATTTATTCGAGGTGTTTGATACGATGTTGCTCCTCAATGAAAACGGGCACCGGGCGCTGGCTGCGGTATGAAAGTGATTTAAGGTCTTTCTTCGCAACGAATTAGTATTTGGCGGACGGCGTCGCCTCGGCCGCCGTACGCAAGGTGCTTGCGTGATTAGCCGAAGCGCGGGCCCTCGCGGGAACCAGCTCGAGACGGGAGGAGCGAGCGGGAAGACGGTCTCTCGGACAGAATCTTCAACGTTGCGACCGATCACTATCAATATCGCCAGGTGGAAACGCGGGGGACTGGCGTGGAAGATGACACAAATCTTATAGGACAAAAAATATATTTATATCAATATTTTTTATATGTATTTTCTGAAAACAAAATAACGTAATTTGTTCACTGCGGGATTATTAATTAATTAAGATAAATTATAGAAGTTTCATAGAGACGATATACGATATGGAAGAATATCATATTTACATTAAAAATAATATTGCCTGTAATCTGCGTAATCTATGTATAAGTACCATTTCACGAAAAGGACTACAGATGTCTTTAGTATAGTCCCTTCAAATATATGGAAGGTTTCAATTTGGAACACATTTTCTTTTATATGTGTTCCAAATTGAACTTCTAAAAATTTGATAATTTGTGGATGTTTTTGCGATGGAATTGGTGAATGTTGCATTGTGTGGACCTTTTTAACCGGGTCCTTTTTATAAATAGTTTTCTTTTAAATTTATTTTTATGTTAAGTAGGTACTCTATTACTATTCTTTTTCATTTATAATTTTTTTAATATTTTCATTGTCTATACTTCGATTTTTGAATTTAATTTTTGTTAGTATACAATTGTACCCTGACGAAGGGGCCATAGGCCGTGAAACGTGTTGATATTTTCAATACAAAAAGTGGTGAAAACTAAGTTTATTTTATTAATTATATTAATAATGTCATCACATAATTATTTTGCTATTTTTTTAATGAGTTTTTATAGCAATATTCTTTATTAACATATATATAAATGATATTCTTTCGAATTATTACATAAATGTGAAATATTTATGATACTCGAGCTCAATTCCAGGACACCAGCAAAATAGTTGTATTTTAATAGCACAAGCGTTTAGCTTAGTTCGAAAATATTGAGAATATTGATGCGACACTATTGATATTCCGTATTCGCATCTCTATTTAAAAAAAAAACTTTAAAAACTCATATACAATAAATAGTCGAAAATCAAAACAGACCTAACTCCACGAACTATCTTTTTGGCAAATCAAAGAAACCAGTTTCACATTTTGCTTATAATTTAAGTAAACTAATATTATAAAAAATATAGCAATGAGCTTAGAGAATATATTGATATTCAAGTCTAAATACTTTGGTACTCAACGATTCGTGATACTCAAAAAAAATCATTTTCAGCTCACTATTGCTTTTAAGCTAGTATATAATTTCTGCAATTTGCACTGACATGATGTATTTTCTCATACATATATCGATGCATACATACACCTGTCGCACGATACAGCGGTCCCGCTAATTTTTCCGTATAAAATTTATTAAAAATATCGGGGCGCTTCTGGAAGCGCACGGTGCACACCGCATTCGCAATTAATGCTAATTGAATTGTTTATAACATGATTATGTTTTTGAACAGGCTGTCGGCTGGGCACGAATGGTCCATTTAAGGAGCCGCCACTGGCCAGCAGGCATTGCAAATATTATAGTAGGGTCCGTTCACTTTACGAAAGCCACTTGCGTTAGTGTGAGTGATACCCTCTGCAACACGTAAATTCTGTAGTGGTAATCCTTTTTTAAAGCTACTCCATTGGCCATTTCAGTGTCACACTGGCAGTCACGCGGAGCGGTCGTTTCTTTGTTTAATATTTTTTATTTAAAGATACGGTGACTGCAAGATCACGATACGGTGACCACAGACATAAATCAATTTAATATAAATTTAGATGAGGAGTCTGAGTCCGATACAGACAACAATATTTCTCTTAATAATTTAAATTAATTATAAGATTTTGAAACCATTTAACTTTAATTATACCTGCTTAGATATAATTAATTTTATGCTAGCTACAACCCATCAAATATGAAGTACTTTTACTATATATTTCGGCAGCCAGTTGATGCTGGGAGAACAGCGCTATCTAGAGTAGCGTCTTGATAATGTTAGTGATGGACATTATTAAAAAGATAATTATGCTTTTTTTGCTTCATTCTCATTATTATATTATATGAGATTATTGTTTGAGCATTCTGTTATCGTTTGTGACGGAAATTGTTACGTAGAAAATGATATACTTTGATTAACGATTAATACCAATGAAATATGCGATATTGTAGATAATGGATTCACTTATTAGTTGTAATTTTCAATAAACTGAAATATTCAAAAAATCAAATTTAGAGAATTTTATTTGAAAAAACCATATACTTAGTAAATGTTTTCATTTTAATTAATAACAAATTTTAAAAACGGAATGAGTATTAATAGTACTTGTAGCTATGCTTATTTTAGGTTTAGAAACAAAAATAATATTTATATTTATTTTTTGCGTCTGTCACTTACTCAAAAAAATAATGTTACGAGTTTTTGTAAACGCACTGTTACTCACACTAATGCGAGTGGCTTTCCTAAAGTGAACGGACTCTATCTATCGCGAGTTTGGCGCCGGATATCGGAATCGCGTCTTGCGCACGTTCTGCGCAGGTCCGCGAAAAACCTGTTCAGGGCACGCGCGGGAGATGCAACGAATGACGACAAATGCGAAAATGGCTGAAATATGACACAAAGGAAAGTAATTAGATGCGTGAAAAATCTACATACGCTAGAGTGAACAAATAAGGCCCGGTTGCGCCATCTAAAGTAAAGGTAAAAAAAGTTACTTGAGTAACGTTTTTTATTAAAACGGGTTGCGCCATCTATGGTAAAAATATTTAACTCGCCGAAGTACATACATCTGAGTAACTTTATTTTACTCTCCAAGATAGGTGGGTAAAAGTAAAAATGTTGGTTAAAAAAATGGCCGTCCTCTCACAGCTGATTTGAAAATGTGACATTTATCCATATAGGTACTTGTCATTTGAATTTTGTCGCTGTCATTTTCGTATTGAAATTTGTAAATATTAAAATGAATCTTTTAATTTCGCGTTATTTTAGCGATGGTTTGACGTTTGTTTGGTTTGTTTCATAGAATAAAGTGGTTTGTTTGAACTGGTTTTGAACCGCAAAAGTACGTATTGCCAGTGGTGAAAAACTGAAATAAATCAAATTCCATAGACAAATGCGGTATTTGAGGTTTATTCCGCTTGGCACCCTATTAGCCTTATGATTGGTTTGACAGCGGTAAAAAAGACGTTTGTGCAACCCGAAATCGAGTTTACTCTGAGCTGAGGGTAAAAAAAGTTACTCAGGTCAATGTTACTGGAACAAAATTTACTGCTGCTGGCGCAACCGAGCCTTAGGAGTAACTGTAGGTCTGTTTGTAGCATTGTCGCTAATTAAGAAAGAGTCACTAAGTCTGTGCGAGGCAGGAGAATATCTCGTCGCTCGTACTTCTTACGGAGCCAATACACTCTGTCACTGCCACTGCTGTATTTACTCCACAGCGTCGAAGGCAGCGAGTGTTTACACTGCCACTAGAGAATGCAATCCCGATCCCGCGAGATCAATCCCGAAGCGAAAAATCGGACGAGATTATCGGGATTGATCAACATTTTTTATGTTTTGTATGCTTAATTGTGTATGTCTATAGAGAGCTTTTAATAAGTACTTAAAACTTATGTTCATGTCACATTCAAACAATAAAAATAGCTTTGAATAATATTTGCTGTATTTTATCAACCTAACATAGTAATAAAAAGTATTACCAACTCTACTGCATTGACGGATTGATGCTTATAAAAACGCCTACAAAAACTTTAATTCGATGATTAATAATGAACATTTTATTAAAATTGCTGATATAAAAATGCAAGGCGTTGTCGTCAATTGGTATTCAGCTTTATAAACAAAAAAAAACACAAACGTATTCGGGATCCCGCGGTATTGGAAATTCTAATCTCGGGGGATCCCGAAAGGGCAATCCCGACTCGGAATTGCATTCCCTAATTGCCACTTGATACTTACTTCACATTTGACCTACGAAATTCTGTGAAATGAAGCACTTTAATAGTACGTAATTACGTACCATCAGGCAGAGAAGATAGAACGTCACAATGTTCTGTCCTGACACACAACTCTCGCCTCGTACACATTCATAGATCTTCGCATACAAGCTCGACGATTTTTGAGGCTCCTAACAGGACCATCCTCCAGTATCTGTTTAATCTGGTCGTGCCACGTCACATTTGCGTCATATATTTTTCTTACCATTCTTTCCTCATTCATTCGCTCAACATGCTCAAACCATCTGAGTGACCCTTTTTTCATTCTATTAACTTTGCTAAGATCAGCTTTACATTATTTCCTAACATCTTCATTCTTTACTCTATCATAAATGGATTTGACACATTGGATTGGACACATGCGTCTCATGTCTTTCATTTCTTGAATTCCATATAACTCTCTAACTCGCGTAATGTTCTAAAAATTCTAGTTAACTTAGTTTACACCACTAAAATTTATTTGGTAAAACCAACCGGTTTCGGAAACGACGTTCCTTCATCAGGGTATACCCAATACTATATACCCAATACAGTATTGGGTATACCCTGATGAAGGAACGTCGTTTCCGAAACCGGTTGGTTTTACCAAATAAATTTTAGTGGTGTAAACTAAGTTAACTAGTTTAATTATATTCATAATGAATAACCACAAAGTAATAGCAAAATACAACAGTATATTCTAAAAATTCGTCCAATCCGTCTGCACATTGACGGCTGTCAAAGCTCGCGCTGCCGGTCCTTTGACTGCCGCACAGAAAACCGCCAACTAAGGGAGCGGCAATGCCAGGAGGATGGTCAGCGCGAGTGAAGTGTTTACATTACTCGCGTTGCCTACATTCATGCTCATTTCAAAGAGTAAAGCTCGCTATTGGCTGCGGTCCGCCGTCAGCCCTTCCGCGGCTTCTCATTAATCTCATGTCTCGTAGATTCTCCGAGTACAACCTGTGTATAGTCGTTGCATATTCCTACCGGTGCAGGTCGCAAGTAACCGCAAAACGTCTTCCAGATACTTATATTTCCTATTTCGCTCTAAAATGTATAATCGATTAGATATAAGTAGCCAATTAACACTTATTTTCAACACAACATCCGTGTCCTAGATAAACATACTATCACTGAACCCCGTTCCGTAGAGCACATGTTGACACGAAATTATTATTTGTCATGATTTGGTCATGTGGAAACTACAAACGAGGAGAGAATGGTAAAGATAATATATGAGATGAATTTTGAAGGAGATGTTTAGGAAAGATCTGGGATGACCAGATAGACCATGTCCTATTAAAAGCTAAAAAAACAGAAGAATGTGTATTAAAGAGAGGACAATGTAAGTTTAATATGTCAGAAGAATGTAATGTTCTTTTCTCTCTGCCTAATCGTGCGGGGAAATTGAGAACTACCATTTAAAATTTTAACATTGCGTGATAATGACTTTCCTATGATTATTATCTAGTTTCATTTCTCTCTACACCGTACTAATTTATTATATCATGAGTTATATTAATATAAAAGAATAGAAAAACAAACCATTGCTATGTAATGTAATAAAAATACAACAAGAAAAATCAATGGTACCTTATGATAAGTGAGTGCTATTTGTTAAATCTTTTTATAAATATCACTGAATGAATATCTGATTCTTAATTAACAATATTAAAATAATATAACAACGTTGTTATTTATTCACTTATTTTTATTGAATAATTAATATAAAAAATACTTCGTACGTGTCACTATATAACTTGTCTTTTGTTTTACGCGATAAAAATAACCCTGAAAAATTTAACGATTTTTCTATGATCGTTGAGAAGTGCTTACAATCGTCTAAACAAATTTAATTCATTTTCGGTCGTGGTTCGAATTTGAAATAAAACAATTTTTCGGACATTCGATCGAACCTTTGACCAACCTCCTAGTGTTATCTTGAATCAACGTTGTCTTGTTGAAATCCACACCTGTGCTCTGGGTAGGTCGGGGCAAATTGTATCGCTTATGCGTATCGCACCGTCCAATCATAATAATATTGTACGTTCAATATGGGAGTGTCGGCGCTAAGCGACAGTTGCCCACTTAATATGCCAACAATGTGTTAAAAGTAGTACGCAGAATATTCAAGTGGTCACAACGTTGGATATTACAGAAAAAATAACGTGATAACAATGTTTCATTTGTGTAAGTCAGCAAAAAAATACAAGAATACTTAAACATTTCTTTCTTTCATTAATATAACCGCATAATTTTTCAGAACGATACATTAAAATGTATCATGTTTATGAATTATATTTTATTACATGTTTATTATATCAGAGTAATTAAATACATTCAAAATCAAAGCAGCCGTATATCGCCAAAATGAACTTACTATAGATATACATTTTTGTGTTTTCACATTCAATATACATGTAATATTTTTACTTAATTTTTTTTCCTTAAAAATATCAGATATTAGTCAGTTTCATTTGTACGTGCGGCAGTATATAGGTATCTACTTAACGACTTAAGAAATTCGCCAATCGGTCAGCAATTTAGAATGATTAAATTTTCTCGGCATTTCCTGTTTTCATACAAATTTACCGCTGAAAATGGTTAATAATAATTTTAATCGCTGTCTTCCCATGTACCCGATTCAGAGAAATTTGTCGCAGGAAATGCCGGAATGTATTTAATTAACTGCCAAGAAATATTCCGTAATTATACGATGGGCGTTACCAAACACCCAACAATAAGTGTTCTGTTCTTACACCTAACGATTTCGTCTCACACTTAAACAATTCCTCGATTTCTCGAGAAAAGAAACTTTAAATTGTTTCTAGAATTTAATAAGGAAAATCCGCTTACGAGAAGTTTATTAGCAGAATAACACTTTCGATGGATAATCAAGCGACGCCATTATATTGGGTTTTCGACCGAAACGATTTTATGATATGTCATAAATATCGCGTTATAAATATACATATGACGTTAAAAATAACGCTTCATTCATAATTAATTAACGTTTCAATATAAATCAATCAATTCACATATATTATGATAAATTTGAAGATTATTTATAGTACCTACTTTTGATTAAGAAATTGTTAAATAATTGTCGTGTTTGAAATGTGTACATATTCAAATAAATTATATTAAATTAATTAATTTATATAAATTATATAGAAGCACTTCGTTTAAATTAAATATAAATATCTACAGTAAAAGTCGCAATATTTCTGAAGTCTAATTTAATTCAAATCGGATTAAGAATACATAATTTTATATTAAGTACCAAAATATTTTTCGAATTTTTTTGTTAACAAGATTTAACAGCCAATTCGCTCTTATCCTGTCAGATTGCAAAGCAATTTTTATAGAAAAATCTCCCTGAAAATGAACCTAAACTAGATGTTTTCACTGCTATACTGTAATATTTTTACCGCTATTATTAATATGGGCTTTTCTTTTCAAAAGCTGCACCAACGTTCAAAAAGTGCAAATTTTTTGCGGCAGCAGAGTGTGGCCGGCGCAGCGAATACAATTATTATATTACTATTCTTACAATTATATACAATAATGTAATTTTTTATCAAATTTAAAGATTAGACCTGAAAGTTTTTTCCATATTTTATATTATATATAAGAGTTTATATATTTTCAGAAATCTCAAATTATTACTACATAAACATACGTTTTTTATTATGATATTTTGAAATTTAATTTTGAAATTTAAAATATAAGCATAGTTTTCGTGCAAATGCATAAATCATTTTAACATAATCTCAATCTATCAAAAAAATTGTAAAACATTGAGAAAGTACTTTTTATTAATTTGTTTTTATTCCACAATTATGTATTACTCATTACTATTGTTTTTTTAATGTAGTTATCCACCTCAATATATCAAGGTCCGTATCGAGATGTGGAAAGTACCAATGTGCAATCAGTACATTGAAATAAGCTATAGTTTACAAGTAATTCTACGAAATAAATCATAATAAAATATGTAGGTATCTCGTAATATTCCACGCATGTCATAATTATTATCATACTACTCAGATTTTAATAAAGTAGGCAGAGATGATTGAACGCCATATTCTTCTATCTTGGCACATCACTTTAGCTTCGGCTACATACATACATCTTTTCATGCACGCTTTACGATTATTGAAGCTTTTAAGAGGACCATCTTTCAATATTCGTTTTATCTGATCGTGCCGGGTCATTCGCGGACGCCTCCCGTTCCTGCTGCTATTAGTACTCGCCGCTTTCCTCGATTTTATATTTTCGTTTCGCATGATCAAACCATCTCAGAGGTCCTTTCATTATTCCTTCCTTCCTTCCTTCGCCCTACTGGCCTTGAGTTCCGCAGGGACCTTGGTGCTTGATGCTCGGATATTCTCTCCACATGAACCAGCCACCGAAGTCTTCCTAGTTTTATAATTTAAAGCTCGTACACTACTCAAACTCAAAAGACAAACTCTTCTTTTAATTTATAGTTTAACAAACCACTCATATTCTAACTTATAGATTTCCTATATATGTGACCTATTATTTTTTGTATTTACTTTTTAAATTTTCTCATTTTTTAATCACTTTTTTCTTTTATATCTACGGTTTATATATTGTATTTTCTTTTACATTCTTTCTTACTACCTTATATACCTATACTTTTATTACTTAATGTATTTTCTTCTGATTTTTTGTATTTATATTGTTAATATTATTTAATTTTTTCGTCATGTACTTAGATAGCTACGCTTCTTTATTATGATGTAAATCCCCAAATCAAGTCGTATATTAATACTAAATAAATAAAAATACAAAAATTATAGCTACGTCTTGCAAAGGAGCCGTTTACCCTGCGTGTCCCCGTCAGCTCACCCAATATTGCCATCCCCCTTCGACTCGCTGCGACGGTCGCGGCGTGATTTTTTCTGTGTAACTCTATCGCGCCGTCTCTCTCTCCCTATTCACGGACCGGCTAGGCGCAGTGCACACCTGCGCGCGAGTCCGTACTTCGTGTGCCGCGTGTTTCTTATTTTACTATTTTCCTCTTCTTTTAATCCCGATTAGATACGGGCGCCCGCGGCCGACGGCGCGCGGCCGGCACGAATCTCCAAAAAAGGACAAGCCCGCGAGGGTGTCAAATTCAAGAAAGGGACGAAATTAAAAGGCTTAAATCGAAGATTGTCTTCCGAATCAAGAACGCTCAAATTTGGAATTTTGTTTCCAACTAAACAAATCATCGCTGTATATACAATTAATCCCATGTGCCGTTTTAGTACATTCTGAAATAAACGAATGAAACTGTTTTAAAAAATAATTGCAGACTGGATTTATAAAAAATATTCTAAATAATTACTAGGCAGACTTGCCAGATGAACGGCAATGTTTTTTTAAGTATATCACTATTACTTATATGAAAAATTGACAAATTGATTCATTCATCTGAGAATGTATTAAACGGCACATAGGCTTAATTATATATACAGCGACGAAATATCAAGAGCAATATCCAAAATTTAAAAAAAAAATTGAATGCAGTCATCGGGATTACAATTTTAAAATGTACTGAATTATAGATTTTATGTATCTATCCCTTCCAAAATCATGTTTCCTATAAATTTATAGGCAAAGTTTCCTATGATATTTCGAATTAAGTAAATTATAAATCCTCGATGACTGCATTAATTTTTTTTTAATATTGCTGCCTTTGCTTTTAATATTACACTCCACAAATTATGTTAATTTTGTCGTTGGACATGATTATTAATTTAAAAAATAACCACATTCGTTATTTTTAACATAGATCTGTTTCGTTATATACAGGATGTAATAGAGCTAGTCCCCAATAATATGAATTTCGAATATTGTCGTTTGAATGTTTTCGACTCATAATTTGGGCAGGTATCTGTCTAGCTGTAAAGTTTTGCAGACTAGATCTTTTATATCTTGTATATCGTACAGTGGGCTCGAAACCGTTCGACATTAAAAACAATGAATATGGTATACCTATACGAAGTTTGTTAGTTTTTTAAATTAAAAGAAGTACATATTAGCATCGTTACGCGGTAGATTAGATGAAAATAATCAATCAATAATCATCACGGGGTCTAAGTGGAAGACACGATACCCCGAAAGTAGAGGATATAAGAGGAATAATAAGCTCGAAAGGACATTGAATTAGAAGCAACAAACGTTGGTGTCATTTTCTTTGTCTCTGTCGTTTTTTGACAGTTGGGAATCGTAACTTGCACTGGATGTCCCTCCAGTTGCGCATCAGCCAAGGACAGGCCCGTGGAACTTTCCCTTTGGTCCTCTTCCTGTCCAACCCTCGAACCTACCAATCATCGTAATTTTTAACTCCTTTTGGAGTTAACTAATTTTGGAGTTAAATGAAATAATTTTCAGGCGTATTTTAGTGTCGGTAAACGTTAACAATCCGGACGAATATGCACACATTAAAAATAATATTGCTTCACAATATAGTAAAATATTTCATTACCAGCGACGACATCCATATATATGGGGATGACTTTGGACATGGGGAAATTTCATGTATGTTAAAGTGAAACGTGTTGCATAAATAATATGTACACAACATACAAAAATTTGTACAAACTTATAGAAAATTACAAAAGTGATATTTGTGTTGGTCAAACATGGGTGGAATTGTGAACGGTTATATTGAGTAAAGTGATCACTTAAGCCAGCCATATGATAGGTTGTAAGTCCTTTAAACACCCGTAAATAGCTTCGTCTTTGTTAGACATCAATAATATATCTTCATTAATTACCACAAGTGTGTACGTGTTGTCGCTCTCTCTGCTGGCGACATGCTGTTTGCACAGAGATACAAAAATAGGAAAATAAAACGTGGAAAATAAATTTATCAGGTTATCGTTAATTAAAAGAGTCCAACAGTGCAAGGACAAGAGCTGAAGAAGGCTAGAAGAATTATCTAAAGAATTAAAACATCAAATCTTGGAATTTTTTTTTCAACGTCTGCATAAAACACATACCTATAAACTATAAGCTTTAATGACGACGTGCAAGATATTTTTTGGAGACTCACTTCCGAATACCAGAGATGAATCCGAGAAATCCACCACCGCGTAAAGGGCAGCACCAGATGGTCAGCATCTGTCAAATTTCGAACGCGTCAATCTTGGGTGGGTACTTTATTAAATACATCTCGGGTTCCCAGTAAAGCAAAACACATTCCTCACAACCGCGCGTTACGTTTCTGGCAAAATTTTATAGCATAATGGGTAACTATTAGTATGTTATCATGTCCGTAATCTATTATTTGGTGTATCATAGCTAGTAGGTAAAACTTTGGGGGAATCTTCACGTAATTTTGAATAGAAATTATTCTTTACATTTTGGGTGAAATGTCAACATTTAGGTACGGAGATGAGCGACTTACGGAATTTTTTAAGTAAAACGTTGGACTGTCCCTATATTAACATGCATGGAATATTTAAAATTTTATCGATTTGATACTAACTAACTAACTAACTAACTTACCATTACGCCGTTTCCCCGTGGGGGTAGGCAGAGAGGATAGAGCGCCATACTCTTCTGTCCTGACATACAACTTTCGCTTCGTCTACATTCATATATCTTCGCATGCAAGCTCGACGGTTGTTCAGGCTTCTAACAGGACCATCTTCCAGTATCTGATTAATCTGGTCACGCCACGTCTTCCGTGGTCGCCCTCTCTTTCTGATACAAGTCAAATGAAATTATTAAAACCTTGTAGAAATTTTAAAAATATATTTTTTGTGAGGTTTGTCATTTTATTTGACTTGTATTAAAGCGAATGAATTTTTAATATTCCGTATAAGTTTCTGTTGCGAAACTCCAACATTTTACAGAAAATAAGTAATAAATATTGAAAAAAAATTCATGCTTTGATTCACCCAAACTGTAAAGAATATCTACTATTCTGAATTGAATGAAGATGGCTCCCCCTGAAGAAGAGAAGAGAAGAATAATGAAGAAGAATAAATTTTTGCTACTAGCTACGAGATACCCTATATAAGTAGTATAGTATTAAATACATGTGTATTTAATAGTAGTGTGTGTATAAAAAGTGAGTAATCGTCCCGCGTTATCCAACGCTTATAAGAATCAATTAATACATAATTACTGCAGCTGCTGGGGTGACACGCATCCAAGTGGCGACGTGTGTCCCTCACCAGCGCGCCGCGTCACTTTCGCTGTACGACAGCGACGCCCTAATGAAACGTAGGTGTAAGACCAAGGGTCAAACCTTTAATAAATTTATCAATAATTCAAGTTGACGTTTAATAAAGAAGCAAGTGACTCAGTTCAATTAGATTTATGGTGAATTTATACATAATTTGTTTATATATAATTTATATATAACAATAAATATATAATTTGACAGTTAAACTCAACAGTTAATACTGGAGGACTACTCATGAAGACAGACATTGGCAAAAATAACTAGTAAGTACATGAAAAGATAGAGATCCTTAACGGATATTTGACTGCACCTGATCATCCGTAAGATCCACCCTTACCAACAATTGGCATTCCTTGTTATGGAAGTATACCATCATAAGATTAGTAACAGATTTGGATAACTTCAATAGTCAATAATTTAAACAAAACTTTGTAAAACTTTGGCAATTTTAAGAACGTAATGTAAACATAACTTAATTTTGGAATTGTACTCAAGTGAAAATATAAGAGACTAAAAAAATTAAAAGAAAAGTTATATTTTAAATTTATAATAATATAAATCAATTAAATTAAATGTATAAATGAAAATAGAAATAATGATAAGTACTTAAATAAAAACAAGACCACATAAATAATAGAGGTCTTAAATTGGATAATTAAGAAATATTAGAAATCGAGAAATACCTACACATCAAAGCCAACCTATTACTTCATATATTTCTCATTTTAGTGTCAATCTTCGGCACCCCACCACAACAGTAGCCACGCCCCCGTTCAAAAATTAACTTGTTTATCTAAATAAATAATGGATAATTTGTATGCGTCCGTCTTGACGAAGACACAGTGGTGTCGAAACCGGTAGAAGTAAAGTTGCCTCCAAGTGGTTTATACAAGGTTTTTAGTAAATTAAAATTAATAAAAACATTTGTTTTTAATTCTACTTGTGTAAATATTGGGTCCTTACATATGAAATTGACGTTTAGTATGGGAGAAACATAAAGCCGATTTTTTTTTATTATAATATATTTATTTAATCAAAGTATGTACCATTGCTATCTATGCACTTTTGCCATCTCATAGGTAGTTCATCGATCCCTTTAACGCGATATTTCAAGTTTTTCATTTTGTAAACTGAGTGACGCAAAGAAAAAAACAATTGAGGAAAAACAAATGAATTATAATTTTCAAAACACAAATACATGAGTAAATAGCTGTATAATTTTGGATTTGGAATTCCTAACCAAAGAGAAGATATTTGAGATCAAATTTGCCAGTACGGCAAAACGCCAATTTCATATGTAAGGACCTAATATAAATAATATTTGAGAGAAAATGTCGTAAATCCAAGATGACAGGTGAATATTTTTTCTGGAGTGGTTCATAATACCGTGTATTCGTAAGTTATCAAATTGTATAAAAAAATATTAGGCAAAAAAAATAATCGAGCAACCCACAACCTCGAAGAATTATTTATTTCTGTCGGTACCTACCCAAATTATTTATCCCTTGCCACTGGTTTTTACAAGACAGGTACCTACCTACCTGCCGACTACGGATACACACGTGTATTATTATTTTAACGAAACACCTGTATTACGCGCAGAGGACGTGTTTGAAATGAGAAGGGACCCAAAAAAATTAAAGGACGACGTAATATTATACGAAGGTTAAAAAAAACATTAATAACCATTTCTAAATCCGAAACATGCCCCGAGACCAGATAAATAAGATGGAGAAATTCCTTATTTTATGTAGAGGTAGGGCACTCGCCTAGTAATTAAGTTGGTCGGTGATTCGAGCCTTGCCCCGGGAGAGAAGATATTGCTTTTTCAAGCAGTATGAATAAAGATTTGACATGTATTACGTGTATGCATTCGTATTTCTTTAAAACGTGTATACAGGGTGTCTCGTAGCTAGCAGCAAAAACTTCGGTGATTCTACTTCATTCAAGTATGAATGGAAAATATTTTTACACTGGGTGAAATTCGACAGTTACGGAGATAGGCGACATGTTTGTATTTTTGCTTACATTTTGTAAAACGTTATAACGTACTTTATATCAAATATAAAAAATTTTCGCTGTGATACAAGTCAATAAAAATAATTAACCTTGCAGAATTTTGAGAAATATTCTTTTGTCATTTTATTTGATTTAAAGCGTTTATTTGATTTAAATTAAAGCGAATGAATTTTTAATAATCTATGTCTTGAGTATATTCCAATGGTTTACGGAAAGTAAGTCAGAAATATTGAAAAAATAATGCAACGTTTGATGTAGCTTACCTCCGTAACTGTCAACTTCACCAAAAGTGTAAATAATATTTACTAGCTTTTACCCGTCAAAAATTACGGAACATTGGTTCGCGTCTTTGCTAAGCCTTCGTATATATTTTAAATTTCTTTTCGGCGGTCCACGGAGAGGCGACGTAGCGACATGCGTAGAGTGGCCGGTTCGGTTTTGCTGGCCCGGGGTTCAAGCCCCATCTCCGGCCGTTTAATTAGATTTTTTAGCCGTGAATCCGAACGAAATTACGGATGTTGCATGCAGTTATGGACGAACAGACGGACGAACAGACAACGAAATTATTATATTTGATGATAACTCCATTTCGTTCCATTCTGTTAAATTTTGAAGAGATAGAAAAATCTTAATCTTAAGCTATATACCTACTCAAATAAAAAAATATAATTATTTTATATAGTTCATACATAAAATATCATATTTGAACATTTTAACAATTGAAGTGTTGTGTATTCATACTTATTTTTTGCAACAATGAATTCAAAGCGCGCTTATCGATTCTGAGAAGCGATTGTTATTATTAGTTTCAGAAAGATTATCTCGGAATTCATGTGACCGGTTGAAAACAGTCATTTTAAGATTGGTAGCATTTCACGGTATGTTTATTCAAGTATGTGTATTCAAAATAAGACGCACCTGTTTGATTTGAACTTATTTATAAAATTATTTCTCTTTGATTGGACATCATTCTTGGTAATTTTTTTTAATGGTATGCTGCATGACTTAATGATTCCCCAAGCATTTTGGAGAAATGTCCGAGGATTCGAAGTGTATATATATTCCTCAATATTCCAGTTAAATTAAACCATTTATGTTGAAGTACTAAATATCATACGATAGAGCAGTGGTAACATTTTGTATTTTAATCGAAGCACTGAGCAGTAACAGTGTGAATTCGTTTAGGTATAATATGCTTGTTCAAAGAATGTTGAAATCGAAAGCGCTATGAAAGATATTTTAAAAAATTGGTGCATTGGTGCAAAAATTGGTGCACGAACATATGCTCAAGGAGAGCAAAGTGAAGATATACAAGACCTGTGTCCGCCCAATCATGACGTACGGTATCGAGACAAGAGCTGACACTACCAGAACAAAAAATCTCCTAAGAATAACTGAGATGAAGACTCTCCGACCCATTGCGGGACTGACAATTCGAGACCGAGTGAGGAACTCCGAAATACGAAGGACCTGTGACGTCGAGGATATTGTCCGATGGGGAAGATCTAGAAGACTTTACTGGAGAGATCATGTGGAGAGAGCTTGTACTGAGAGAGTAGTGAGCATAGCAGCGAACAAGCTGCCGTCTGGTACCAGACTCCCAGGAAGACCGCATAAAAGATGGCGAGATAGCTGGACATCTGTATCCCAGGAACAGGCTCCGAGCAATGACAGGACGCAGTCCTAGATGAAGCAGAAGAAGAAGAAGAAGGTGCATAATACTATTTCGAATAGCAGATGGTGCTGAAATATACGTTCTGAGGCGATACTTTTTTCCTTTCAAAATATTCATCTTTTACACCGGGGCTTTATATCTGATACAAGTTTTCTCCATTAATATAGGTTTTCTGCTGCTCAAATGGTAGTAAAATAATGTTTAAATACTAGGCTCACGAGTGAAGTAATTTTAACAGGACACCATCAATTAATTTTGAAAATAATTAATTCATATTTATAGCTTAAGAGACTTTGAGGTTTAGGGTCTAAATTGACTTAATTTTTTCTCCAAATAATTACTCAAACGTGGCCTATTATCATTATTTGTTTTAATAGTTAACATACAAAACAGCAAGAAGTTTTATAATGACAAACATTTTTCAAAAGTTCTCTATTTGACGTCTTGAATGTTACGCTCCGTACGTATCCCCGTTAGTTTTGTTGGATTTTTGTACGATTCAAACTTAAGCACCGCGTTGGATTGTCCAGTGGAATATTTTTGTAGGAGGTACCTACGCACATGTAGAAGTATCGGTTCCCTATATGTTAAGACCAGTTCACTTCCCTTGCCCAAGGTAAAGTTCATCCGTACGGCAGGGTTGTGGTTCGACACTCGGTTTAATATTATAAAATATTATTTTTAATTATATCATGTACGTCAGATTAAATCCAATACTTATAAGATATATATGTGGGATATAATAACACAGGCAGCAATGTTAATAAAAAAAATGCAATCATTTTGGATTACTAATTTGTAATGTTCTGAATTCGAGATTTTATAGGAAACATAGCCTATAAATTTATAAGATACATGATTTTGGAAGGAATGGATACATTAAATCTAGAATTCAGTATATCTTAATTTAGTAATACTCGGTGACTGCATTCAAAGCATTTTTCAGTTTTGGATATTTGCTTTTATACCCCATTACCTTCACGCAGTCAAAAACGAAGTATTTTTTCACTGGGTCATATCTACCTTGATTTGATAGAATGTTATTATTATTAAAGAACGCGTTGTTTAATAATTTCTCAAGTATAAATTAAACGAAGAATTTTTTATTTTTATTGTTTATTTATCATAATCTGTATACATGTCTATTTTTACAGGCATCTTTCAAAACTGTATATGCAGTTTAAATTTGAAACAAATTAAATTTTAATAAATATTAATATTAAGTTCGGCAGGTTTAAGTGTTATTTTAAATTATTACAGCTGTTTCTGCTGATTACACTATATGTTTAGAATTACTTATTGGTCTTAATTGGTACCTTAAAGATTCTTACTCGTATAATACAATAAATATGCCTTTTATAGAATTTTCATCTTCCTGTTTGGCTGATGCTACGAGTAAGAATAAGATTCTGTTTTGCATCTACGTACTACCGTTACTGTACCTGTTATGGGAGTAAAGTTATTGAGATTAAGGTTGACCTCATGAAAAGCCTTGGAATAAGGCTGTAATAAAAATATTATAATATTGCTGCAAGACCTCTGGTTCGAGCTATTGAAGTATCTACCTACGTAATATTATTTACTACACAGCCATACGCGATCACCATTCAGAGATTCACAATGCGCTTATTTCGTATTACACGAGTATATAAAGAGAACGTGAAGAAGATAAATAATATAGGTATCTTCAATAAGAAACTTAAAAAGACTTGTGATGGAGAGGAGATGGTTCGTAAATCACGATATTTCAAGAATTTGTAATTGTTTTGTTTATAAAGTAAGTTGTCAAGTGTTAAGTGTATTGTGTATAGTTCTTCTGTTATTAAGTAAATATTAATAGTTTTTGATATCTCTTTATACCTACCAGCATGCTTTTGCTGCCTAGGGACTTTCAGTTTTTTAATCTTCTTGTTTTTTGTTATATTTATACATTTGAGTGTTTTTAAAATAAAATTGAATTGAATAATAAAGAAAAAATCGATAAATACTACACCGTTGTTAAAATAAGCAAACTATAATAAAAAACGAAAACATATCCCCTATAATAAATTCATACACCTGGGAATGTACGTAGATACTCGTAATTAATGAGATAATATTAATACACGTGTTATTTAACTAACCCAACATTTTTTTACGAAATATACATCATATTCATTACAATCAAATCATTATATTAATAAGTTTTACATTATGATCATTAAAATGGATGAAATACATAAACTGTCTCTACTAATAATGCTTGATACTTCAACTGTCAATGAGAAGTTCTGATAATCTCGAAACTAGAGTAGTAAAATATAAAATATAATTTATCATAAGTAGAGATAATAAAGTTTTCCATCCATTTTCATGATCATCATAAATAATCTTTACCTACGATGTTAACGCCAAATCTATCAATAATATAAGTTTTACATTATTTATTGCTGAAAAATTGTCTATGTGCATAAAAAAGTATTTAAAAATCGTTATTAAGCATATCCTATGTAAGAATTTAAAACTTAAAAATAGATGATCGTTTATCAATTATAATTTGATATAACCTACAATTTACTACGATAAGCTGAACGATAATATTTAATAAATTAAAAATGTAAACTAACGAATTTGTTTTCAAATTTATTTCGTTGCAGAAATGATTTATTTGATACAGATTTTTTGATTTGATTTTAAATTAATAATGGAGTGTAAATAAATGGTACGCACACTTATTTGAAATGGGAATGTATTAACATACATGGATACAACTTCATAGCAAAAAATACGGATCGTAAGGCCTCACTTTGCGCGAGGCTTTACGGGCAAGGTGAGCGGTACTTCGTCATCTAAAAAATGAAACTGTAAGTTGAAATGTCGTCTAACAAGAGAACGTCCGCTCTGACTGCTGCCGGGTGAACTCGGATCTATGTGAACGTTTCTTGTCTCTATGGCTACTACGTACAAGTCAATGTACCTACATATCTGTCTGTCTATCTAATTTAAACCAGAGACAAGTTGGAATATAACTGGCAAAGCACGCACTTAAACTTAGGGTGAAACAAAATAAATATAAATTAAAAATTATATTATCCGAGAAAATCCTGGAATGAATCCGCTGCTCTAAATAGAAAAATCTCATTTATGTTAACTTCCAGCCATGTGTATTCAAATTTATATTAGCTAGGAAAAATAGACTTTATTTATTGTACAATATAATAAAACTTTCACTAAATAAAAATTCAAAATCGAGATATCAGTCATTCTAGTAAAATGAGGCTGTTATATGTGGCCTTTGAAATGAAATGAAAATTTTGTTTGTCATGTGAATATTTGGTCTTAACAATAAAAATATAATAATACCCTAGAATCCGTACACATTGTGCAAGGTTTATTTAATGCCAGGTTAATTATATAAATTACTTTATAAAATCCTGCGAATGTGCATTCAGTCAAGAAAAATTAAAAATTTCAAATATGTTAAAATTTACACAAACTGTAGAATGATAATGTCGGCAAATCATAATCTTAATTTATTTGAAAAATCGATCATCAAATAATATAAATACAGTACAGACTTCATTAAAGATTATTTATATTTATTCTTTATAATTAATGGACAGATAGAGAAAATGTGCAAGTTATGCTTTTGTTTATAAGTCAATTAAGAAATTCACATGTTACAAAAATTCGAATATATATTAAACCGTATTAAACATTCGTCATTTCTAGAAATACCTATTAAGAATATTTAAAAAAAAAATTCTTATTGCTTCCTAAACTACTAGGAAATTTTACACTTTCGTAACATAGTTTTAAAGAGAAAATTAATGTAAACAGATAAAAATAAATTTGACAGATGTTTGCGATATTAAAAGACGAAATTATTGTCAGAATTTTGTAACAAAAATGTTAATTTTGATTAAAAATTCAAATAAGGATTTTACTGAAACCTTGTGTTCCAAGATGTGTGGTATCGCTATTTGTTGGAAAATGTTATCGCTGTCCTAATAACCTATATAACTGTTCTTTAGCACAGATTAATATTGATGTAAACACAAGTTGTTATAAATTAAAATTTAAATCGTAAGATTGATAAAGCTAAAAGCGTCAAGTAAATAATCAAATCAACAGATAAAAACATGAAAATAAAACTGATTTTACAAAATAAATTATAATCGTTACAAATAAAAAAATCGAATTGAATACGTACTCGATTTACACGAAGTTTTTTTTCTTAATGTGAACATATTACTAGAGTTGATTTACGGGCCGTCCTCCGTCTCTGCCAACATCCCACAGCGGCAGGATATTTACGCATCCGTCCGGCGACCGTTGGAGGAACCGGTTCCGTGTATTATGCTATAAAAGAGGAAAAAACGACGAATCGTATAAACAACGCGCCACAAAAGAGTCGTAAATAAAAATTGGACAGGCGCTTACCGTGCGGCATGAAGTTTACGAACCAGCGTGGCCGTTCATGGCCCATCCGCGGACTACTACTTTACTACGTTCATTCATGATCGCCGGATAGAAATGGCCGCTCCATTCATAAACGCAGCCTCCTCAGTGGCTCTCCAACCTTGGCTGACTGATGATAAACATTTTTTAATGGGAATGATTTTGAAAACAAGAGTGAATATTTTAAGGTGTGAGCTCACCAGAATGTAAACGGGGACATAATTGTTCGTTCATTGACTGTGTTAATATATTTACCATCTTGCTGTTTCGATTTATAGTTATTTTTTGCGAGATCAATGTTCATAGTATATTCCTGAGATATCTGGTTCATCTAATCATGCCAAGACATGCTTTGCTCTAATAATAATATTATTAATTAATCTCGACATAATCAGCGCTACTCGTAGGTAATTTGACCATTCTTAGCTGTTCAAATTTTAATTTTAGAAAATTATATATTAAATAAATAATCATCATCATAATCTGGTGTTGTGTATCCACTTCTGCAAGAAGACCTTTTGTGTATTCATTGTCATTTGTGGCCTTTGTGTGGCTTGGTTGATCGGGTTCTACGGGACGACTATACTTGTCCAACGATTGTCGGTCTTCTGACGCTGTGGCTTGTTAATTTCCATTTCATACCTGGAGAGATCTCTTTGTTTCTCTCGTTTGTTCTCGCTTATTTTTCTATTTTTTCGTCTGATGCCTAACATCTATAGTATGACTTCTGTGAGGATGCGATTGAACAAATCTGCGAGCAAACGCATTTAAAGAGAATTCGCGACCTACTCCAATATAAAGTATGTAAGTTTGACGAATCATCTTCGAGTAGAAGCGCCTGGCCGAAATCTTAGCCGCATTCTAAAGCTGGTCTTTCTGTACCTATCTACGGTCACTTAATTATGTTACAAGACTGTCCATCTGATATGAGTCTATGTGTGTGCAATGAAGATTAGCGCAGATTGCGTTTCAAATAGATTAACTGCGTACCCATATATAAAAGTATAAATTCAATTCAATGGTATATTATGTACTAAATATTATATGAGATTACTACACAAAATTTCCCATCTAAGATGTTATAAATTTAGATAAATCCTTTGAAGTACCTTAACCAAATTTTGGTTTGAAGCTGGAAATTTTATCGCGATTTGCGTGACTGGCCGTCCATAGACAAATTTAATTGTTAAAATTTTTTGTCGTCCGCGCTCGGCTAATGCGGTGTGGAACAGACCGGAATTCGGTATAAACACGATTCCGAAGGAATTCAAGGGATATTTTTTTCACAAATTAATATCATTCGTGATGTACCGTTTCCGGTCGAAGCGGCGTCGGGTACGAACAATAGATGTGGATATTTCTTACACCTGAATGAAAAGCGAATAGTTATATCTTTAAATTCGTGGAAATTGTTTGGCTTGTATTATATTTCGGAAAGTCTTATTTAAACGGTGATTGAAAGGATTATGTATCTATCCAACTTTTTAAAAAAATTAGTAAGGATAAAGGAAGAAATTTGTGGGTATGATTATTCAGGTATGATTTTATTACACAAAGCATGATATGTGATAAAAATATTAATACTGACCGGAAAACCTAACATGCAGAAGAGATTTTTTTCACACCGGTCTGACCATTGTCAATTACTTAGATAGCGAAGTCATAATTGTCGAAATAGTCAAATATTTGGAAATAAAATAAATTATAAACCTTTTAACTCAGTTGTTAATATCTCAACAAGAGTTATTCCAAATAAAAATTAATAGTATTAAGAATCCATTTCACAAACGCCCTATTTACAAATGCCCGAATGGGACGTATATAACTACGCTTGTCAGGGGAGAAAGGTTTAAATACTCGGGCGTGCGGGCGCGCGTTCTTCTTTGCTGAATCTTGTTATTAAGATAACAACTGTTATTTTATTACTTTAATCAAACAACGTTAAATTACTTTGTAACAATCGAAAATACTTTTATTGTCATGCGAAATACCCACCAGCAAGTAATCCATCTTTCTGGCTCGTGTCTTGTCCAGAAATAAGACGCATCTTACAGAACGGAATATTCTGTCGATATCACAATACGTCTTTATCCCTTCATCTGAATAACTCTCTTTCACAGTTGGTGTTCATATTATTTTACGTGCTTTACAGTAGAAATTGCTTTGTATCCTGAGTCTTGTTTATGCGAGGTTCCTGCCATTTTTCAGAGTTAATTCTTTCATCTTGTAGATCATTCTTTTGTTCTTCGTCGTTGTGTACTCCCAGTAATAATAAATTTTTCCAAGCTCCATCTCTTCTAGCAAAATAGCTGAACTATGATAGAATTATTTTTCTGCATGTTGTACAGAGCATTTTTTCAGTACGGAGCTGAGCAAATTCTTCAAAAAAATCCTCAGAGTCTATGGTGCAATTTCACATAGAACTATGAAGAATGACAGTCAGATTATAAAATTTCTTGAGATGCTGCGGTTCTTAAAATAGATAAAATCGTTGATCTCTTTATAATTACATGAATCTACATATGTTTATACAATGTCATTTATCGATCAGATAAAATAATATTTCGCGTAGGCTAAGTTTGAATCAACATCCGTATGCACAATACAAAAGTTTGATTTAATTCAGGAAGTTGTGTATTTACGACGGCCTCTCCTTGAATTAAACAAAGTGAAACACAAAAAAAAAATACATAATACAAAGGCACACATCTTCTACGCCACCTTGTATATTATATTAGTATGTATCTCGACTTAATTGGTTCAAATTCCGCCTTATAGACAACGGATAAAAACCCGCCGGACGTCGTATTGTCGTGAGACTTGACAGGAGATGTACAAAATGGCTTTATAATTACGCATCAATGTTTTTATATAAATAAATGTTTTAAAAATCAAGGAGAACCTTCTCGGAAAGAGTCGCTAACGTGATTTTTTACTTTCATCAACTAACGCTTTTCTGAATGGCCTGAAGAGACAAAGTACACACTCGACAGAAAATTATTTAACTCTTTTGTGTACTACTAATTATCTCGTGTTAGTCAGTGACGGCGGATGATGAAAATTTTGATTAAAACGTAAATTAAAAATAAACACTACGACCAGTCATGGTAAACTGTAGCAAACACATCTCAAAAACACTATCAGATCCTCCGTGTTTTCACATATCTATCATGGTCTGGTCATTTATATGCGAGAACAGAGTATATAAAAAGAGTATTAAAAGTAACAGAGAATATCTAGCATAGTGAAATAGGTCATGGAAAAATTGTTTTTATATGTATCACGAAAACGATCTAGTATATGCAATGTCCCAAGAAATAAAGCATACTTACCTTACTGGCAAAATCAGCCGGGTGTTGCTGAAATTAAACATAAAAACAGTTTTCAGCCCCCACAGTTCGATCTACATAGGACAAACCAAACGCAATATCGCTAAACGTTTTAAGGAACATATTGGAGCAATTAAAAACAACAACTCCAATATATCGGCAATCTGCGAACATCAGTCTTCATCAGCTTTGCACTTCATCAGATTTGACAAGACAAAAATCTTATCAACAAAACCGCACCTTATACCTAGGTTAGTGAGGGAATCCATTGAAATATACAAACATCAAGAGTGCGAGAAAAGATGTATGAAGTGGACAAGCCAAGAGTGATATACCACGAAAAAAGAGTGTGACGTTCTATCTTCTCTACCTAACCCATGAGAAAAACGGCGTGTTTTTAATGTAGTTGGCAACACATGTGTTCGTAATAATTTATTCGCAACAAATTGAAGCAATAATATTTAACATGCACCAGAAATTTTAATATTAATTTTTAAAGGAAATAAATTTCAAGTTTAATAAAAATTCCAGTCGAAGTGAAATCTGTTTGCGTTCACCTGTTTCTTTTCCGTTAAGGATTAACGCTCATCAGCCAATCACATGCGAGGTCGTTTGCGAATGAAAAAATCACGAAGGCGTCAAATTTGACTGAAGCGTCAAAAATTAGTTAATAATTACTTTTGACCTACATACAGTTTAAATAATGCAATAAAAATGCGTGAACGTGGGAACATTATAATAGCTAGTGGGTAAATAACTTGTACTAAATATGCAAAAGTTTTACATGTTTAATATTTACATACATACACATTCAACCGTCATGCTTCCAAGATCATGTTTCCTATAAAATCTCGAATTCAGTACATTCTTAATTAATAATCCTCGATGACTACATTAATTTTTTTTTGGACATTGCTGCCTTTGCTTTTATACCCCTTATATGAGAGTACCTAATAATTGTACTTATTCGATTTTTTCTACGTATCAAGATCTTGCGTTTTATTAGTGAATCTCGAGATCATTGAGTCTCAATTATATATAAAATCTTTTGTTTACAATTTTATATTATCCTGTCTATGAACTTTTATATATAAAAACAAAGATTGCGATATACGAAGTGTCCCTATTTTTATTAGAAAATAATTATACTTATAGCCTCTCCCTACGCCACTGGGAATAAAGTCCACTGGGACGAACGCTCCCGATGTCCACGGGTGACGCCATCTTGCCCCGTCCCACCGGAAATGATTTTATTCTTCTCTGAATCTCGTGTTCTCTTTTCTTCTCCTCTCCTCCAGCAATCTCCGCGACCTGTTCTCCCCCGCCCCCCGCCGTCCCCCGCCGCAGTGGACATTGTTCGCTATTTCCTACATCCGGTCCGCAGCGTTCCTGGGGACATTTTCTTACCCATTCACAGATTGACACAATACAAATTGCAGTCTTTTACTCGGAATGGTTAACACATTTCTGGGCAACAAAAATGATTCTGAAATATTTCAAGATTACTAACAAATAATACAAAACATTAAATGAAACGCAGTCTCTTATTTTATATACCTATGCATAAAAAGAACAGCATACAGATGTAAAATCATGATATGTGGGGTATAAAAGCAAAGACAATATCCAAAAAAAAATTGAATGCAATTATCGAGCATTACTAATTTATAATGTACTGAATTTGAGATTTTATAGCAAAAATACCCGAAAAATTATAGGAAACATGATTTTGGACGGGATATATACATAAAGTCTAGAATTCAGCACATTTTAAATGAATAATCTTCGACGACTGCATTCAAAATAAATTTTTAATTTTTTGGATATTACTGTTTTTGCTGTTATAATTATCTAACTATTTAATACACGTAAAATTTTCATTTAAATTATGCGCTAATTGTTAGGAATATAAAGATGAAAGAGAGAGAGAAGGTGTTAAGTGTGCTTAGTAAAAGTAAGTGTGTAAATAGTATATGTGTGTGCATGTGATTTGTGAATCTCATATTGACATATTTTGAAAGAGAAAAGTATTTTGTTTTCACTCTACACTTAATATTAGTTTATTTTTGATTATCATATCACAGCTCATCTCTCAGCACAACGAAAGTTCAACGAAATACAGAACTATTTGAACGTAAGGAAGAGCTAAACGAACCAGCCGCAACAATTGACAACTTAGGAGATGTCCGCAGATTACATGTCCCTGTTCTACGTCGGCAAAGCGGCGGATGTTATCCAGCGCGGCGACGACACCTATAGAGCTAGGATTTTTTCAGATGGCGGTAACAAAGTTAAAAACAGATTTGTATTGAATAACTTCATGGTGTGAAAACTTCCGTCGCGTGACGCGCACGCATTTCGTTGCATAATCAAATTTGGCAAAAGTTGTATTAATTCAAATATATTTCCAATAAACGACGCGAAAACATGCAACTATTGCGTTTTTCATACATGCAGCCGTGTAAGCTCACCGAGCGAACACTCCGTATAAGCGTTTTATGAATGAAACCTTCCGATAGCAAATGTAGTCTATGGTGGAAATAAGGAAACCCTCGGCAGCCTCAAGTCTGCGTGCTGACTGCGAAACTGCTCACCAAAGAAACTCTGACCGTTCGGTTAGGTGGAGAACGGGACAATGTAATATTCGTGATATAAACCAGTAGTAATGCTGGTTTACGACGGAAGTGCCCCCGGGTACACCATTGTTCCATGATATATTAGCGCACAGTTTCTCAAACATTTTACGAACATGCGTAATTTTTTTATAAGTTTGAATCTGTTTGAATAGATATTTAGAAAATATTAAATACATATAAAAATTTAGAACAGAATAAGAATAAGTATTTACTTATTTATAGCCGACACCCATGAAACATGTAGTAATAACGACTTTTATCAAAATATTTGATTTTTTTTTATATTTCTCCTGCCGGCAGTTAGAGATACTATTTTAAACTCTGGTCTTTGTGCTGGATGGAATATGGAATAAGCCCTAGTATATCCACCGACAGATAACGAAATTATTATATTTCCTCGCACATGAAAAAATATACCAGTATGTTACCAACATATTATATTAATCTACATTAAACTGGTTCTCAAACTGTTCAAATTCCCACTTATTCATAGAAAAGAAAGGGAGAAGGAGGAGAGAGGAGAAGAAGGAGGAAAGGAGGAGGGAAAGAAATTATTCGAAACTCAAATATATCACAATATCAATTGCTTCTGAGTGACGATCTGAGGGGGATAGATAGACACTGAAACATCAATTCGAATTAATAAAAAAAAAAAAAAAATTCGAAAACAATTCTTGGTAACATCTAAATTAGCCGTGACACCTTAGAACACTTATTATTTCTTAAATATTATTAAGGAATAAAAAAAATCGATTCAATCTAGGCTTGAGTCAATTTACCTTGGTAGTATTATAGGCATGTAACAATTATAAAAAAGAAAATATAATAAATCACATATTTGCGCCACTAGTAAACTGCATTCTCTCTAAAATGTGCGCTCACTATTTGCCAACATAGCGCAGGCAAAAAAATTAATAATACATATATATATATATATTATTATATATAATAGATATATATATATATAATATCTATATATAGATATATATATATATATATAAATATACAAAAAGGAATGATCTGTTTAATTTAATCACATGCACAATTACGATTTACACATCTAATTCATACTTTGTACATTTACAAACCCAAATAAATATAAATAATGTTTTTCTACATTTCTCCCCAGCAAATAAATTTATTATGACAAATGGATCTTTTAATTGCAAAAATACATTTTTTGCATATACAATGAAACTATAGGAAGCATTTTTTGTCAGTAGAGATATACCTATATTATAGAATCAGAACATTATTTATTGGGCATGCATGGCCTTGTTAAAAGTCTCAAAAATCGTAGAGCATGCTTGAGAAGATTTATGAATGTAGTTGAAGCAAAAGTTGTGTTCCAAGATAGAAGAATGTGGCATTCTATCCTCTCTGCTTATCCCTGCGAGGAAAAGGCGTGACGATTGGTTAGCTAGTTAGTTTTATTTATTAAACATTATTAAATTCTTTTACAATATTCAGTGATCATATAAATGATATTTAATTAACTACCTTATGAAAATAAATACTACTGACGAACTCGAAAAAATATTATAATTGTGTGCTATAACGCCACTCTGGGACAGGCGTAGCCTAGTAGAGTGGCATAATCCACAAATTAAACAAAACAAAAAAATGTGTAAATTATCTTATGTTTTATCTTATGTTTTATTGTTAAATTAGTATTAAGTATCTTATTTGTAAACAAGGATTTTTAAATAAATAAATAAATAAATAAATAAATAATAACTGTGCCCCCTAATGTTTCATTATAATTTAAAATCTGAATAAATATATATAAGCTTCGTACTAGCAGAGCCATGCGACCCACAGTTGGGGCGATTATGCATTAGCATGTTTTGGAATTCGAAACCGGGTCACCTTGTAGATGGCTGGCACTGTACCTACCGAACTACAAGGCTCTCGCAGCTTAAACAAACGATTGTTTAACTAACAAGAAAAAAATGCGCATTGAAAATATTATCGAAAATTACGTCATGGAAGTCGTATTTAAAAATATATATAATAATAACAAAGATAATTTTGATTAAATTATGCGTATGTATTTGTGCCCAGATATCTATGGATTGCGGAAGTATTTGCAGTCCGTTTCGAGTTTTGGAAACCATTACACAAATTGTTTTTTCATGTGGGATATATAAGGCGTATTACAAAGAGTTCATATTTTATTCTGATACTAGGTAAGCTTAGCAAAAAGGTTTAAGTTTTATAGTGGACAAAATGAAAAAGGAAAAAAAGAATTTAAAAGGGTAAAATAATTTTTTAAATTTAAAATAAAAAACCTTAACGAAGACAGACGTATGCAGAAGGCATGATTAGACGTAACAAATACTGGAAGATGTGAACACTGTTGGAAGCTTTAATAATGTACACTAAATATATATATCCCAGCACAAAAAGCACGGCGTTCTATTTAAAAAAAACTAATTTCTATGAACATTTCAGTTTTTTTTTTAATAAATGTATTCTTATATATCGCCTTTCATACACATGCAATATTACGATAAACAAATTTATTCGTTAAAATGTATAGAATATTTTATGAAAATATTTTAAAATTATTATAATTCATAATGAATGTTACGACTACTTCTTCAAATAATATTATGTTATCGGACTTTTTCATTCATGCAGCATAAACATGTAACTATAAATATTAATTATATGTAAGTTATTTCATATATATAATAAACCTAATATATTTATTCAGAATTGACTAATGGTAAACGTATTATCATCTAGAAAAGACCGTCGTTAGTAATCTGGGGTCCTCCGATTCAAAAACGCCGGAAGCAAAATCTATAATTTTCCTAATATATTCCAACTCTGTGTAAAAAATCGAATGTCTCGTTCCCACGCATATTTTTATTCTCGGCCATAAAACACAATGGGCCAGAACATGTGCGTGTTTACATGGAAGCCGATTTTCTATATGAGCCGATACGCTAACAGGAGACTGAAAAAAGCCCATTGAAAAAGGTCTAGAAATAATATGCACATACATATATTTAAGGGATAAAAGATTTACCTTGGGTGTCCGGATGTCCGGTTGTGATTTCCCCTTTTTTGTTCCCATTTTACGTTAAGATTTTGGGTTCAGTTATATTTTGGACCTCTAGGCACACAAGACACCTGTGCCGGTTTTTACGTCGACAGGGGTGTAGCGGCGGCACTAACCGGTACCCATTTATATACATTCTGATAAAAAAAAATTCTTGTGAAAAGAACGACAGAAAAATTATGAAATAATATCAGCATATTCAAGTGACAGTACTTTTTAATAGGATTATAAAACCTATTTAATTTTTTTAATAGCGTGATACGCGTTTGATTTATCAATTGATATGATTTTGATAAAAACATTGTAATTACCTACAATTTAAATGCATTTGAAATAATATTTTTACGCGGTTTAAATATGCAATTTTTTAAAAATTTATTTCGCAATACATTTATTTTTTTCATTTAATAAATTTAAAAAAAAAAAACATAAATGTGTTAAGTTTGGTGTGGCGCAGGTACCAAACAATAGTTAATTGTAAAAAAATAACTAAAAAGTAAAAGTAATAATGTTGATCTCACGTTGAAACATCTTATTTTTCATAAAAATATATATATGATGCCTTGTAGCTAGTAACAAAAACTTCGGAGAAGTCTTCTTAATTCAATTTTGAATAGAAAATATTTTATAGACTTTCGGTGAAAGATAGAGGCGACATCAAACTTATACAGAAAATAAATCATTTACATGTACATTTCTCATCGATCTCACGTTGCAGGACATAGGAAACAATTACATATTTTATGTTATGGATCAGTTAGTGTACGTCCATCCTGATGAAGATAAAATAAATCGATAAGATTACCGAAATCGGTCGACGTTAATTGAATCAAAGCCACAAATTTAGGGCTACATAAATAATATTTATTTATTTATCTAATAAGTTTAACTTTTTATACAATTCTCAGGCTTCAGGGGGCCCTCTAAATTGAATTGCCGGTGTGAAGCGATGGCTAACACGTGACGTCACCCCTCGGATTGAAAGCTCATTTTTCAGCGCCCGCATGTGTGGCACATCGCGCGAACGAAAGCTTTCCTCGAAGATTTTTTAAGGCGAACACAAAACACGAAGTCCTCTAATAGTATCCGGCGCGGGTCTTCTGGTTCCGTTACACAAGGTAAAAGATTCCAAAACCCAGTTCTATTATTTCAAGTGGTTAAATAAAATATCACACGTAAAAATTGGCGTGTACCATTAACTATGGCATCATTGCGTGAGGCGGTGGCTGCAAAAACGCTATCAAACCAATATTCGACATGCAAAAGAGAATATTAAAAAAAATAGGATTAGGGCAAAGTTTTGCATTAAATGGTAGACAACAGTTTGTACTAGACAGTATGAAGTATTATTTCAATTAATGTACTCAAAAATTTAATAACTATGATGGTAGATCCAGACATAAATTAATACAAGGGCCCAAAATTACTAAAACATTGTACTGTAAAAGTCCCTTATATACAGCTACCAAATACTTCAATCTATTACCCACCGAACTAAAAATTGTAACCGAAGTAAAGAAGTCAAAAAATGGTTAATCGAAACACAAGAACATCTGATACCCTTATAAATGTATATTGTAATCATCATATAACTATCATTCGAGTCACTATTTTGAAAGCTAGGTATTGATATTAGTCACTAGTTACTAATTTATATTGTTTTTATTGAGTTTTAGTCGTGTGTTTCATTATAACACATGTCTAACTTCTCATCTCCCGAACCTATGTACAGGTATATGTATATACCTTTATAGGATTCAATATACTTATAATGTATGTAATATATATTATATTTTGTACATTTTCTTTCGGGATTAATAAATAAATAAATACATTAACTAAAAAATATTTAATATCACATATCTACATTTTTTTCCTTTTTATTATACGTGTAGCATTTACATTTTACAATATCATGCCAAACTGCACGGAAGTTTTATTTTTTTTTAAATAAGAGATCAATAGTATCTTTTCATTTTTCTAGCCACGAATTTTTGAAAAGTTAGGCACACTTTTCAAAAATTCGTGGCTAGAATGGCTACATGTGTGCGTTTTTGAAAACGGTATTTTTACTAAATTAAATACCATTTTTTAACAACATTTTTATATGTATTTATCTACATATGTACACCAGGGGCGTGAAGTGAGAACAGGAAGCGTGACTTTTATTTAAACATATATTTGGAAAAAATCGAAATATTTATCTGGCAGAATATTATGAAATATTAAAATCTGAGTAATATGTTATTGTGATTGGAATATTACGAGATATATCTCTTATTTCGGTTTCTCTTCAAAATATATGCTTAGAAAAAAGTAACGTTTCTTTTTCTCACTACACACCTCTGGTATATACGTATATATTTTTATATGCATGTCTTTTATATGTTATGAGAACACAATTACTGGACTTTGTCCGCAGAGAGATAATTATTAATTAAGATAAATTATAGACGTTTAACAGAGACGAAGCTAATTATATGGAAAACCTGTAAAGAAGTCTTAATGGGGTGGCCTTATAACCTGTAAGAGCTGTTGCATTGTGCAAAGAGATCGAAAGTAATGTGTAAAGCGAAATAATTTTGCAACAATTTTTATTTAGTTTTCTCAGAACGTTGAGATTTGTTTCTACAGTATATGTTAGGAATGCCACGTGTCCACTGGGCCGTGCACGTGCGCTTGTTCCCACGGTTCGGGTCGGCAGCACCTTGCATCCTCCCTCAGATTTTTTGCGCGCCCCGCGGCACGGAGGGCGCAGCAACGAGCTGACATCTTGCGGAAGGATGTGGAATCAATTTGATTTTCTAACGGCTTTAGTCACGTTTCCTTTCGCCCCGCAAGTTTAAGCACATGGCCAATTTTCGTACAAACCTTAGTTGTTTCGATACAAATTATGGAGAAAAATAAAAAATTATGTATTTTATGAAAACAGATTTCACAATAAAAAACAACGGACAAGGAATTTTAACGAAGGTGGATTCTTGCAGAAAATAGGAAAACAATAATATTATTATACTGTTCCCAACATTGAGAAATCATCATAGTAATCGTCGATAGAGAAACGTTACAAGCAATGCAAAATATAAAGAAATAATATTCGCAATATTAAAATTGAATAAATATCTCAGATGAATAAAAAAACCATTGTTTTTAAATTATAGAAATGGATACAGTTAATGCAGTTTCAAAATATTATATTAAAAGAAACTGTAATAACATTTTTTTATTATAAACATGAGAAACCTGTTATTGTTATCACCAAAAAATATTCCGGTCCATACAAAATGCTTCTTGACTTTTTGTAATGATTTTTTATAACACGAAACAACAAATTCTTAACGTGAAAAGATTTCACATATTAGAAGAATGAACGACCAATGAATTGAAATCTTAAAGAATTTAAATTTGGAGAAAACACTTATGAAAAATATCACATTCCAAAATACTTCTCTGATCTTAGGCTTGTTTCCGTTAAAGACTAAAAAATTCTCCCCACTATGCGGCTCCCCGATTGAGCGAAAAAATGAAAATTCTTTTAAAGATAAAAGTATTAAAGTTATTAATTATATCTGAATGGAGAGGGACTGCTTCTCTCGAAACTACAATAGTGATAAATAACTCAAATATTGTGTGTAATTACAAAGTTTAAATAAAAAATATATATTTCAAATTAATAATCGATAGCCACATTGTCACCCAAATCTTTACTCTTAATGACTGAATTTTCTCTTGACGAAACCTAACTTTGACAGTAAATAAGCATGCCGCTTACCGCACACAACCCTTACCATATTAAAAATTACCCGGATTACCTTCGGCCAGGCCGTCATAGAATTTACGACTGTATTGACTGAACTAATTATTGATAAGGCAGGCAACGGCAATTTTTTTACACATGTATAAATATTTCGGCGTTTTTCAAAAAGTTTACATGTTAAACGATTACCACTGAAATTCAAAAATTAAATAAACGTTGCGGTTTCTTTAAGGTGGCTTAATCAAAATTATTACCTGCGTTATTACGACAGTAGATAATTGACCCACTTGAATTGATTGAATGCTCAATTTCCTATACGCAATTTCCCTAGCGCGTGCAAGTGTCACAGGAAATCCCTTGTAAAAATTAATCGAAAACCAAACGAAGGGCCGTCATTAAGAAACGTGAAAGCCGTAAGTATTTTTCTTTTGATAATTTAAAAACGGTTTAGAGAGTAGTGTGATATTCACATAAAAGTTGAATGGTGAAAAAGGTTCTTGAAATGTTTGCACGCGTCGGTTTTCTATCACGCTATTATCCAGTTATAATGACGAGATGCACGGTTTAAGGATAAACGGTAGTTTAACTTTTAGAAGAGAGTTTTCCTGTATGATTAAGATGATCTTTAAAACGATTTAAAAATGATCAACAATCATCCACCATAAAACTTAATAATGGTTATTTAATAACACTTCACATGTATTACATATATTAGGTACTGGTAACATTCCCTTCCATATATCGCTACCAGGATGTTATTCATGATTACATACGATGACTCAAATGACTTGAATTTTTTTCTGAGAAAAAAAATAAAATATGAGACTAAACAATTTTTTTTAAATGTAGTACTAATCTACACGATTGAGTCATGCATGTGTTGATACAATGTTGTTTCACTCAAAGATTTGATATACATCTTAAGGTACATACCTACATATTTGATTTTTGATTAAGATAATAGATATTAAGAATATACAACAGAAATTAAAGCATTAATATATGGACGGTAAAGAACTCATTATTAATTTATAAAAATACGTTAAGTAAAATAAAAATACGTAATCACCAAGTATTGAATGTATTAATGTATGACTACTGAAATAAGCTGCAGTAAATAATAATGGACCGAAGATACTTAAAAATTGAAAATTACTGATAATAATGATTTAAATAATTAAATTAGTGATAAATATGTACATCAATGTGTTTATTAAGCTAGGCAACCAATTATTTCATCTGTGCTTTGAAATAAAGTACCTACTATGAAAATAGGATAAACTTATAGTCTTCAAGATTGGGCCACTAAGCGAGTATCTTACCCCTAGACCAAATAACTATAATAATTATGATAGCAGTTGGCGAATAAAAGCAGAAGAACTATAAAATGAAACCACTTTTATTTATTTTTGTTTAATTATTCAATTTTTTTTTCAAAATTTCGTAAATTACAATTTAAATTATGAAAAATTTAGAAAAATGATATTAGAGATCGGAAATTAACGGAAATATTTTTGGGATAGGACTGGTGATGCAATTTTGCTGGCTGTTTATAATATTTTAGCTACATTTACATGTTTTACTTAATTCTAAAGATTCCTCCTTGATTGATTTAAGACCAGCATTATTTACGACCCAAATATCAATAAAAAGTATGATAATTTTTGAATCGATGATTCCAAAATTCTGGAAAACCGCCATTATTCAAAATCATTCACTTTTTTGTTAAAATTTTAATTTGATTAAAAATGGCTTGCTCACTATTTTTGTATTAAATATCAAAAATATAATGATGCCCATTACAACTTGACCAAAATCCTCCAGAAAATGTTGTTTCAAGTGAATTGAAGCCGTCGATGATAAATTTGATACGTTCCCCACGCGTCGGTATTCACGTTTAGAGATTGAAAAGGCATTTCAAGTCTCAGGTCGTGCATGCAGAACGGGCGCATTGAAATTTCCGTAAGAAGATGCCTCTTTCTTGTCCAAACAAGGAAGGATATTCTCTTATCCGCCCCTTTGTGCGGCGCGCGGTGAATGGAGGTGGAGTGTGGCACTCGGGCCCAGATGAAGGATGTCTCGTCTAAGAGATAAAAAGATCTGCTCTGAAAGGAGACGTGCGCGTCAATGGGAAGGAGGAAGTAAATGCTTTTAAATGAAGAAAATATAATTACGCAGTAAAACGCGTGCGCGTGTATGCGACTATGGCCCGAGTGGCAGGGCATCACCATGCTGGGAGGTTCCGCGAATTTATACGTAAGTTATAGATTTTAATACAAATACCTACTAGCTGCAACCCATCAAAGTACGAAAAATCGGTTCGCGTCTTTTCCATGCCCTGATTTATATTTATAGCATCTTTTTGGCGCTACATGGAGAGGTGGCCGTGCCAACATGCGTGAAACGCCCCGAGTTCAAGCTCCATCTCCGGCTGTATTTTTAGCCATGAATTCGAACGAAAGTTACGGTGACAGACAGACGGATGAACGGACAGACAACGAAATTATTACGTTTGATAAAGGGTTTACTACTCAGAGAATACAGACATAAACTAAGTCCCCTCTCCGGGCAAGGGGATTGGGTCACAGCGAAAAAATGTCTATCCGTGTATATTTGAGACACATTTATACCGCAATCAAAGTGTGTATTCTTGCATAATTAAATCCTCAAGTACACAAAAATTATTTTTTACAATTGACGATGCTTTTTTAAAATTTCGTTCCAGACCGAGTCTCTTTAAGTAAAAACGTCTTTTTGTAATCACGCACGATTTATTTACTAATACATTATACTTTTTAAAGATATCTAGTTTATGTCTAAATATTTTGGTGGTCTGTGGTTTGCTATAAACTAATGTTCCGAGGCTTTTCAATAGGAATTTAGTTGGCACGTCACTTCCTTTATTGCGTTTTGCATTTTTGCTCTGTATCATTGCATTAAAACCACCGATTTTACTACGTGAAGGATAATTTGTAAATTAAACGCTGTTAAAGCTCTACTTATGTTAATAAGCACTATTCGAATTTCGAGAGTATCAGAAATCCTCATCGACAGGTGAAGATATAAACTTTTATATCTTCACTATGTACCTATATTTATATCTCCTTCTTAATATTTATATCTTTTGTTTATGCGAATTACTGATTCTCTCGAAACTCGCGTAGTGATAATAAACTGTGTTTAATTTATAAATTATCATTAACGCAGATCATTATGAAACTCTTTACAGATGACGCCGATTCCATATAATCGTTTTTAAAGTATTTTAAAAATAAAACGCTCAAACACGTATAGTCTCTCTACTAGGATTATCGAACGGAGTCTGTTGGATTAATGTTAACTACAGTTTAAAACTTAATCATATTTATGCAATTTATTAAATCCGTATCAAATCCCAAACGTAACAATTTATTGACAACACTAAATGATTCATACTGAGCGGAGCAATAACTATGCATATTTTTAGAAATATATGGAGTTTATGGGAGGCATCGGCTGTCATACTATATATCGTCCACGGTATTGCGTGCTGAAAATCTCTTCTTCCTCCCTTTCTTTTAACTCGTAGCGTCTGCTTGTCTGCCGAAAAAACTTTGGATCGATTTTTAACCCTTCTTCCGTGATCCAATCGAGCTGAAACTTTGCAGACAGACTCGTGGCGACGATAAAAATGATCTACCAAATTTTCGTTTAAAAAATTGTATAATTATAGTATAATTTTGGATTTAAAAAAAAAATTATTACTCCCTTTCTTAGCGTCACCCGACTCAAACCCGACCTTTGGAGTAGGCGCGAAATCTGTTTCAATTAGTAAATGAAAAAGGGAGTATAATAAAAAGTTGGTTTTTATGGGTTAGTTTTTTTTATTTACATACAATTGACGACGACATGAATATATTTCAAATATTCCCATGGCTTCCGAAATTCTACATAAATAGAAGACGTACTTAGATGGGTTATTCAAAATTGAATACATTGCCACGAATTTGATTTTATCTCTCTAGTTAATTATGAAAAGGACGATAATTGTTTCCAAGTACCTAGTGTATAATACGTTCTCAACAACTAGAATATTTAATATAAATATTGATCCGATCATGAAGCAAATGAGTTAAATATTTGAAATGCAACGGATAAGTGAATAAAATACAGGTGATAAATATTTATGTTTGACGTTCCAATTTCATGTAAGATTATTACGGAACAGTTTTGCGTCCGACACTGAGATAATTATATCATATTCCAGACCCGTTCAATAAATTCAATTGAAAATAATTATTGCTTTAGTTATAGACAAAAAATTTCGTACCTCACATCCATCCCCATCAATATCGTACATATAATGATTCATATTATATAATACATATATATCTCTCTGTTCTCTATATTTCTATAATCTCTGGAGTAATAATCTAGTGAGATAACTTTTTAAAATTGTTTTCAAAAAATCATTCACAGGCTTGCACCATAAATATTATATTTTAAAACGATAATATAGACAGTTAAACATAAAACAGTAGTATTTAATAAGTCATAAATATTATTGCAGAGGCAATAAAAACCAACAGCCTGATTGAATTTTATTCAAATAGTAAACTGCCAAAGTAAATAACTATGGATGTAAATTTAATTAAAGGATATATTTTTATATCTTAAATTAATTTGAAACGGAAAACATTGATGACCAAAAAAAGGCTTGAATGTACAATTTTAGATACTAATATCATAAATTTAAAAATTTAAGTGTATCCTGGTATTGATAGTAAAATTAATCAAAATTATTCTCGTCAATTTTCATTGATTTAAATAATATATTTGATTGGTTGAATATGCGCCAAAGTGGCGATATTAATATTCAATATATTTAAATTAATTTTAATTATAATTAATTATAACATATGTAAATTAATTTTAAACCGTATTCCGCATTCAATAATATAGTATTAAGATAAAAATAAAAGGCAACGTCGCGGATTCAAATGCGACATTTGATCTATCTTCTTAATATGAATTTAGTATAGCCGATTTAGATTAATCAATGACAAAGATATACACAGAAAAAAGTATCTATTGAAAAAATATTTGGTTATCACCGGGATACAAACAAGGAAATTGTGTATCATCTACATGAGATGTTCTTTTGCACAAAGGTGTTATTTTTTTTACTAATCATATGTATTTATTGTGGAGAAATTGGTACAGCACTTCCCCGGCATGGAAAAGTTGGTCGTTAAAGAATAAGTATTTATTTATAAAAATAATGTAGTTTTTTTAAATCTTTTAAAAAATAAATTACGGTTGTTACATAAAGTTACGGAGACACAGACAAAGAAAATATTACTATTGGCATAATATACCCACGTTCTAAAACTGCAACTTCATAATAAAGCGTGTTTTCATTGAATTTGTATTTTTAATTTTTATTATTAATCGAACTGGGCGTTAAATATATAAATATTGCTGGTGGCAACAGCAGATGGAAGAGATAGCCTTTTTGCGCGATGAAAAAGATGAATGACCAGAGTGTATTAACGAGATCGGGGAACTGAACAGCGGAGACGAAAGGGGGGTTCGACCAAAACATTTAATTATTTTTCACCTTCGTCCACCTGTTCACAACATCCGGCCTGTACATATGATCTAATGGACCGCGTGCGAGCAGCCAACAGAACAGCGTGTTGGCACAATGTCGAAAATCCCAAACACACCTCGAACATCACCCTCAGATAAAGATTTTTTTTGGAATAAGCAACACAAATTAATTGTTTTCACCGAAAAATCTAATTACACTATTAAAAACAAATTATATGAATCAATTAGAAAGATAAACAGAGAAACATTTGGCTCTCATAGGGATATGAATCCGGAGTTTTTCCATGACAGGGAATTGTGGTAGCAATGTTACCACAAAAACAATCGAAAAATTTTATGCTCATATGTATATGATATGTATATATTGTATATGCACTATATGTATATGTACAGATGATACAAAAATATCATATCATCAAATCAATATTTATATTTAATATATTTTTCAGTAGATAATTTCCGTATATATTTCTAATTGATTAATATATTTGGCTATACTAATTTAATAGTATAATAATATAATTTAATATAAATAATTTAAAACTGATTAAAAAAACTTTGAGACTTATAAATATTTGGTCAAGTGTCTTATTCCACTTTCTAATACCTATCATTCTTATAAAGAAATTCAATAATATACACAAAATAAATGACGCCAGCATAAATTTATATATTTTATATTAAATCTAGAATATCTTTTATACAACAATTTTTTTTGTGTGTGAAAACATTTTACTCGTAGGTACCTACACAAAAAAGTCTATATCTAGCTTAAATTCTTTGAATGAATTAATACAAAGTATCATTAATTACATTTTTTAAATAAACAAAACAATATGCCTGCGCATAACGTTATGAGTATCTCCATTATTTCGAAAAATATTAAGTCTCCTCACTATGAGTGAGTGGTTCGTTCGTATAATAGGCAAATAAAAAAAATATATAAGTTCCGTTACAATAAAATAAATTTTATGCTAATTCTTGATTGTCCTAAAAAGACTAGCATCTACCTTAAACGTGTTGTTATTGTCCTTCGGTTACATCCTCGACGTGAATACGAACCCTTCAACGGCGTAAAATTATTACGAGATTTAAATACAGGCCACCACCCACATCCGCCCTTAGTATCCGTCTTATAATAATGGCAATTTATGTATGTCACCATTCCTTACAAACCTTGAGACCTGCGGATGGCAGACCTTGAGCGCACCTCGCGTTTAGGGATTTAAATAATATATATATGCAGGATTTAAGCCCACGCTCTAAATTATTAATATACAAGTTAAGAAAGTCGTAAAAGGATGCTATTAATACACAATCTGGTTTCTTCAGTAACTTCCTGTTCTACAGTAGGTAGACAACCCTTAACGGATATCGATAATAACTCCATCCTTACCCTTAGAGCCTGTAATATTTTTCTATAAATAAATTTACCCCTTTTAGAAAGGCTGACATCACTTTCATACGGCTCCCTATTTACGTTTCAAAATTTAAATATTAGATACCTATTCATCTACTCACAAATAAATTATTATACTTAACATAAACTACTAATAAAATCTATGCAGGTAGATTTCCGTCCATAATATCTTTCATTTCAATTTGAATGTAGGTAGGTAATATGCAAAATTTAACTTCGATTGGAACAAAAAAAAAACGGAACCTCACATATTTCTTTATAATTGTATACTATGTTATCATATTTTCGATAAAGTGTATAGATAACCTATGTTTGTAGTATCCAACAATATAAAAATCACGGGACATAATTTAAGTATATTTGTTACATAATAATAAAAAGCCTGTCAACATAGGAGACGTAAATTAATGGTTCGCATCTTAGCTAAGCCCTGCTCTTACAATGTGTAGTATATATAGGTTTTTTTATGGGGTGAGGAAAACTGATGGTGGCTGTGTTGTTAAGTTGCCGCGTTTCCGTCCGCACATCCGAGGTTCGAGTGTCTCTCCAGCTGTATAACTTCGTTTTTCAACCGTGAATTCCAGGAAGTTACGGGCCAGACAGACAACGAAATTATTTAGATTGGATGGGTCAAAATGATAGTTTTTTATTACAAAATTTACCCAACAATATCAAATAATAGATATAAATACCTATATAACGTAGGTACATTTTTCAAATAGAAAACAAAAAAGTCGGGATGCTGGAAATAAAAGTTGGAAAACTGGAATACTAAAGTATATTAATATGTAACTATAATATTTATTTTACAAATATAATATATTACTTACATACATGAATTTAAAATTGATGATTTTTTAGAAATGTTGCATTCACAACGATCATTTTGAAAGATAAAATGTTAAACTATTTTTCTTAAAGCTTCAAGTCGTGGTGTTATATTAATATGAAAAATAATCCACAAAGATGGCGAGCCCTGACGAGCAACGAAAAATCAGATGTTTTTTGAATGTTGGTTATTAAAAAGTTAGTGATATTTAATTAAAAAGGATGAAGATCTAGTTCAGAAAAAGCCACACTTATGTAAATATACGGAGATGATGAGCAAAAGGAGTAATGAATTTTAGACAAACTGCCAAGGAAAACCTTTTTGTGTTTACTAAATATTACATAACTATTATATTCAAAAAGGGATCTAAAAAAACTAGTCCATAAAAACCAAGTTTTTATCATAGTACTCCCTTTCTCATTTACTAGTGGAAACAGGTTTGGCGCTTAACCTACGCGTTGGGCTCGAGTCGAGCGACGCTACGAAAGCGAGTAATAAAAAATTTCGAAAAATCCAAAATTATACTAAAACTATTAATTTTTGAAACGAAAATTTGTTAGATCATTTTTATCGTCGCCACGAGTCTGTCTGCAAAGTTTCAGCTCGATTGGATCACGGGAAAAGGGTTATAAAACGATCCAAAGTTTTTTTGACAGACAAGCAAGAAGGCAGACGCTACGAGTTAAAAGAAAGGGAGTAAAAACGATAACGAATAGCCGGATGAATAAACGCACTAGTCACTAGGTAGAGCAATTTCTAGCTTAAATCATTATTTTATCTGTATTGGTTATGTTATCTGGCAACATTAAGCACGCAGTAATAAAACGAATCGAGAAGCTCTCCAATAAAACCCGGGGAGACAAGTGCAAAGCGGGACCTGTTGTTTACGAGCTGCATGCACAGGTGGCACCAAACACGCCCACGGTGACGCCATGTTTATTTATTTGGCGCCAAACGATTATCGCGATTATCTCTCGAAATATGTGCATTTCAAATATGGCAGATAAGTAATTATTGTAAATGAGATGAATTAATTTTCCTTGAACACAGAATGAGAAAAATTTGTAGCGGTTCGAACCGGCGAGGACCGGACTGAATGCAAATGTATTCTACGAAACATTTATCAGCCAAAAACGGGACAGTTTCAAAATAAAGTATTAAGATAAGATGATCATTATACGAAGGAACTATACCGGAAATCGCATATTAATGTCACTAATGACCAACATAGATTAAGGAGACGTTGAAGGAGACAATAATTATATTAAAACCAGCTAACCAGCTATATTTTATGTAAGTGTGTAGGTATGTGTGAATTAGCGTTACGAAATTTCGAAGTTTTTAACAGCCGCCATTTTGAAACGAGTGAGCGAATCAGGCTGGTAAATTTAGTTAGCTGAGATAGGTAAATTTTTCAAAAAAGTTGTGAGATACTGCTTTGCAAGGTGCGTAGGTACCTACTGTGTACAGCTCAACATGCATATTTATCATTTTTTAATGAGACGGAAAGTTCATTAAAATTTTTAGAAAGTTGCGTCATGAGACTACAATACACGTAGTATTATATTTCTGCGAATCAAAATGTAGCTATCTAAAATAAATGTTTTTGATGATTTTCAGTTTCATTAACACTTCCATTAATACGTTGTCTGGCACTTCATCTGCTACAGTTTTTACAGTATCTCAGGAGACATCCTTCTATTCACAGGGAAATATTATTGTCTAATGAAGATATTAATACTCTGAGAATTCGATTGTTCTTATCTGATTCTAAGATATAATAGACGGGACAGACATATTTTTTAATTTTCTATGAGACTTATCAAGACATTTGTCAGATGACATCACGTCAAAGTTGACGAAGTGTACAATGTTACATAATAGCGGCTAATAAATTATGATTATGTTAAGCAAACCAGCGAGGATTGACCCGACAGTGTGATACCGCTGGCGAGCGAAGACGGCGCACATTGAAAATAGCAAGCGCAACACAAACGACATTAAAATGTTACAAAAAGACTGCCACGACGAGTCTGCTTTCACAATACAATTTTTATTACTCCGAAGTACCAATTTAATGGAGTTATCCCAAACAACAAGATAAATGTGCGGTTATTAAAATAATACTCGTCGCTGAAATAAACGCGGTTGTAACTGCCGCCGCAGAAGGTGGAAATAATAAAAACAGAACGAATAATGGGCGAGGAGAAACAACGGATCCGGCACGAACGTCATCTTGAATGGGGTTATAATATTTAAACACGGAGAGGAGTCTCCGAGACGTCGACTAACACCCGATCTGCCCACGTGTTTTTGTGCCGACCGCACACCGCACCGCGGCTGGTTCTGTCGTTATCATTATATTTTCATCGGCTACTGTTTCGTGATACGCGCCTCGGAAGTTAAGTTTTTCACCCGAGCGCTGCACTTTCGGGATTTTTATTTTATTTTTTCCGCAGCTAATGCGTTAAGGCTTTCGCGGTTCACGACAGCTTAACCGATCGGTTTACCTCTTGCGCGAATCGGCAGCTAAAAATTTGGGCAGTGCTTAAAATGGATCGGAAGAAGCCGGAAAGCTGCTCCGGTTCGCGATATCTTTTCAATTTCAATTACAGTTACTGTCTATTATTTTGGAAGCAATCAAAATTACTAAAAGTATTAAGGTTTATCATAAATGTTGAGAAATACGCGAAAAAACTTGATGTTTATAACTAGAGGATTACATGTGAGAATAGACGACAATGGCGAAAACCCATATGGCGGGTGAATACAAAGTCCTTTAATGATTCGTAGTCACTTTATGTTGATAATAAAATATGTTTAACAATAGAATATAGTTGTTAAATAAGGGCAAATTTTAGTTATCTTTTCAGTCATAAATCAATCCTTATGGGACGAAAAAATGTATCACCCGGCCAGCCAACCTTATGTGTACATATATTGGTTGTAGTATTGTAACATAAGTGTATACTTTTTGATAAATAAGTGTAAAATTCTGAATTTTATCCCAGTTCGTTAAATTCTCAATTTCTAGCCCTGATTCTAGTATCTTTTACGAGTACACTTACTGTGTTTGAACACAAAAAAAAAAAATTAATATCAATTTTATAAAGCTGTACTAAAAATAGTAAAATAATCATTAATTTTAGAAGCAAACGGACGCAATTAATCTAATTGAAATTGAAAATACGCACATAAAATTAAAGGTATAAAAGATAATGATTTCATCCTAGTTACGTGGAACGTAATATTGCCCTATGACTACATTCGTAAAGAATTTAAAATATGTATTTAAATATATAAAAAACGTAATTACGATATCGAGGAACGATTATGAACATACCACCACTAAGTGGAATGAATCATCGAATGTTCCCCTCCATTCCTCCTCGGGGTCCGGTTCTCTGATGTCTATCTACCTACAAGTACGTACAATTTAGCCCGGCTGCTCCGTTGATGTCATCCATCATTTCTTTGGCCTAATCGTGGCCTTCTTTCCAAGACTTGTCTCTTCCACCGGTCGTAACTTCTAGGTAGAACAGCAAGAATCTGATCAAAACTAATGTAGAACATTGCAACGTGAACTTGAAATGAGCGATGTTTGTGGCCCGGTCGATTGGATAAAATTCATTGCTTCCTCATTCAATCGCGGATGGTTATCTTCAGCATTGATTGTTACGTCGCTAGCCTCTCTTATATAATGTCAAGGTCCAGGTAATTAATCTAAACGCAATCACTAGCAGGACAGTAAGTTGTTACTTAAATTAGGGCTGGTTGTATCAACTTGGTTAATACTAATTTTTAAGTTTAAATCATAGATATTTACGAAAACCTGTTGTTTGATTGGTGGTAAATGCAAAATATGTGCTCTAGACTTAATTATTATTATAAACCTAGTTGATACAAATAACAAAATACCGAATTCTTATTTTTATACATTCTGAGACGCTTATAAATCGGTATCTAAGTAAATCACCTATCTTGCAAGATTAATTGCAAGATTCTAAACATACGTTAAGCAGTAGAATATTAAATATAAGATTTTATTTCTTCCAAATTCGTATATTTTTATTATACCCACAAATTATCATTACTTCTAGTGATTGGGAACAACCAAAAGCTTGACTGCCGGCAATTGTGATCGGATGCTTTGCGCATTGCTCGATATTGTTACAATTATAAGAATATAACTGCAGCATGGTAGTAAATTTGCGATGACTTTTTTCTTAATTATTAAAATTCTTACCTTAAGTCCATCTTTCTAACGGTTGGGAGATTTGTGAATATATAGCAACATCTTACCTGAAACAAATAAAATAATTTTTACCTTCGCCATAAATGTACTGGAATTTCTACAAATGTAATATAGAAATCTAAAAATTACGTATTATGTACACCCTCGTATATTTGAGTAACCAGAAAACTGAATAAAGATGTGTAAAAACAATATTCAAATATGTACATGATACAACTAATTATTTGTTTCAATAATTGACCAGTCCACCTGTGTAATATTGTATCTAGTCATTGTTTTATATATTTTTTGAAGAAAATATTTAATAATGTAAGTTCCTAATATATATCTACAGGTACACAATAAATATGTATGTAATTTGATGTGTGCATTGATAATACATGAACATAGCATTAAGATTTCTTTCGCGGTTGGTACACGCATACGTGATTGCAAAATGCGACCAACCTTTAACCACAAACATCCGAAAATATTTGATATCTCAAGAACTAATACGATTTACTGCCAAGTGCACTGTAAATATTAAAGTCCATTTTTACATTATTTTTTTCTTCCTTCTTTCCATGCACATTAAGTTGACGAAAATCCATTAGGCTGACCTTAGATAATTCCGTGTATCGAGTATTCATTCCAAACTGCTATATGAATGAACGAATTATAATTTTGAAGATATTTAAGAATCCTAAAAAATTAACTTTGTAAGATGTATTAATTAATATACCAATGTTATTCTATATTAAATACAATTTTTAAAATCACGACATGGACATAATTTTTGTGCACGAATTGAAAAAAGACATTGTTCAAAGAAAATCTGTGAAAAGTATTTCAATAAATTTTATATGATTCCACATTTGGAAATCTAAGCTGTAATTCTGTTCCGAACCGAACCTAAAAATATTTAAATTTTTTTTTTTTTTGACAACGCCTCCACGCGACTAAATCCGTTTTTAGTAAAAAAAAGACGACAAAAATAAAAAGTGTTTATTTTCATATATGTGATTATGGAGTTATACAAAAATTGGAATCAGAAAACATTTAAAACAATTGACGAAAAATATTTTAATATTTTTCTAAAAGCCCGTCTCTATAGCCAAACTCAAAAAATTTTCACGAGTGAGATGAATAAAATAAGTCACTAATCTTCTATTACTTATTTAAAACAAAAGATGAATATTTAACTTAAAATAAAAAATATATTTCTAGATAGTGCGATCAAAAATAATCTTGTATTATTTAATTTTATTAATTGCACGAAAATAAACTCGATATTGCATTTCGTACACGGATTTTAGATTTTCTTTTTACATGGCAAAGTTTTCTGCTAGTTACAAAAGGGTTTTCAACATTAAACAATACGTTAAACGTTTGTTGTTGCAGGTCAATGCTAACACCTTTACCATTCTAAACTGTTCCCCAGATGTGAATGCAATTGGTGCGTGAGTGAACGAAGTGTGTATGCAAAAACGAATCAAAAGAATCTAAGGTTTACTACGTTTTACGATTCACGATTTTCTGTTACTCATTAATAAATCCTTCTGTATTTCTTATCATAAATTCTAATAAATCACTCTAAGATACAAATCACCGTACACATAAACAATAAAACCACATAAAGTTTGAAGATATAATAGGTATTCAAAATATTTATATTTAAAATTACTTACTTAAAAGTAAAAATTAAATTTTCACCCAAAAAAATTTTGCCTCATTCTCAAGTAAAAAGTGGGCGCTTACCATATTGATATGGATTACATAATTCTGTTGTTGATGGTGGGAAAGCGGAGAGTAAGGCAAAAAAAAATTTCGCCGAAAATTTATTTGAAAACTTTTTAGTGCATTTAAACATAAAGGTGTTTTTTAATATATTTTTTCATGTAATATAATTTTATACTTTTAAATCTTAATATTACCCAGCGTACAAAATCACTTCGGTAGGAAACAAGCGCCATCTTATGTTGAGCTCATTAACTAAATTCCCATATAAATCTTTGATCAATTAATTAGTGAATCTGATGATTGATTCATGTATTGTCTTCGCTTAAATATTTTTTCTCATACTTCAAAAGAAGTTAGATGAAACCAGTATGTCAATTATTTTACACATTTGGTGTAAACATGTAAGAGCACAAGTTATTTCTGTCACATTATAGGAATCACGAATGTCTGTGGAATACACTCGGTCACCGCTATGTAAAAATAATGTTTATGAAACTTTATTAAAAGACACGAATGATTCAAATCATACAATAAAAATTATAAAAACTAAAATCAAACATGTGCGGATGGAAACTTGGGAGCTGTTTTGATTTATTGCTTCATTTGAATTTCCCGTTTCAGTTTGCAAAGTTTCCATTTTGAACAAGAGCGTCTCTATTCTATGACAGGAGCATGCCAGTAATAAGCATATGTGTTTGATTGTTAGTTTTGAGCATGCTCACTCATGAGCATGATTAAAATAAGCATGCCAATAACGAACAAGTGTGTACAGTTGTTGGAGCATGCTAATGAGCATTTTCAAAAATAAGCATGTATATCTGTGCTTTAAAGCTAAATAAAATAACATGATATTTTCTTCAAGCTTTACTCTCTCGACTTGTGTGAAGTTTGATGGCGTAGTCTGATCACAGCAAATACGGTGAAGAGACTATTCGCGGTACCGCTGGCATAAATTAGCACTCTGTTAAGAATGAGAGGTCCAGGAGTGAAGTAAATAAAGTACTATACACAGGTGTTTGGAAATACATCTTGTTATGCCATACGTGTACGAGAAATGAAGATATGAATGCGCATTTAAACGTATATTTGGAAACTGTTACGTCGCCTGTGTATACCTGTATTAGCTTCCAAATATATAAACATACAAATTTATTCAAATTGTTATTGTTAATTGAACAAATTATTATATTTATACATGGTAAAAGTTAGTCATCACTTTATTCGTAGGGTAGCGCTAACCAGCATTTGTAAAATACTCATAATTTCAACTGTCGTGTAACACTAATTATAGCTTTGGCAAGAGTGAATATAAGCCTTAAATTATCTGTTATAATGCGATGTAGCGTGTTTCATCATTTCATGTTTAGAGATAGATTATCAAATATTTCATTGTAGATTACCTCATTCGTGGAGTGACATCAAATATGGCGTAGCGCACGGGTCATTGAATGCATTTTAAAATTTACTCATAAAATTATCAAATAGAAATAATAAATAAAAATATGAAGTAATGCTTTGAAATGCTACGTCATTTTTCCATTCCCTTGTCCCCTGTCGATCCCCTTTCTTTCCCAAGACTTATTGGTAATTTCTGCATTTGCTAAACTCATTCTCTGTCATTTCCGCCTTTCTTATAAACTTTCTTTCTTTCCATCTAAACCATCCTCATCGCATTGTTTTTACTATTTGAATTAGGTACATAATGTTACATGACGCAACCTTGCATGATTAGTCCGTTTTATTTACTTCAATGCGGTGACTGTCTGGGTTTTAGGACCCAAGTAACCAACCTATATCGCGGTGCAAGCCAAGGTAACAATATCTTCGGCGAGATAGACGAAGCTGAGGGGAATGAAAGACCATAGATAGCTGGTATCAAGTGCAACCACAAAAGTCTACAGAGCTCGCGGTCACATCTTCCACAGGCTCACTGAAGCGTTAAAGTTCAGGTGCGTCCTCGACATTTACTGTAGTCGATTAATAACACAATAATATATTATTATGGATAGAAAACTATGCATAATCCCCACTTGTCTGAATAAAATTTTTAAAATCTGTATGTGTTGGTTTATTCATATCAGAAAAAAATCGTTGAAGTTTAATCCCATGGATTACAATGTAAAAATTATCCAAGTGTTTCTCTTAAATTTAATTTTTTTATGAGATAGGTATATATATTTTTTACAACATTTGCAATTACACACAAAGTTCTGTGTAATTTAAAACAAATTAAATTAAATCAATTAGAATACCAAAAAAGTATTTGATTAGTACCGGGATACAAATACGGTAAATTCCAATCCAGGGTAAATTGCGATTATCAATTTCGCCACGTTTGAGATTATGTAAAACTTGAGACAAATCATACATCTATTATAACATTCGAAAATTGCAACTTTACAATTAAATGTGTGTTTATTAAAAAATAAAGTAGAAAGTTATACCAAAAATATTCCAGATTTAAAAAAAAATGTATAGATTTATTTTTTTAGATTATTATTTTTTGGCAATTTTAGACACGTACCTATGTATAAATGTAGTATTTTGATTTTGAAGTTATATTAAATAATAGAGGTCCGATGCCAGAACCTTGCGGAACTTCTGAAGTTATGTTAATGTAATTACGTGGAATCCATTAAAGACGACCATCTGAATGCGATTAGATATATTTATTCGTGAGATATCAATTAGCTGAGGACGTTACCATGAATTGATAAGTTATTCGTCGACGCAGCTAAAAGCTTTCGGAAATCAAACGTATATGTATATGAATATAGTCTATTGAAAGAAAATGAAACCTTTTTTTAAAAAACATTGTAAATGCATCGAATATGCAATTTAAAAATGAAATAATTGTCCATTAAAGAGCTTATTTTATTGTAGGTATGCTAATTAAAATTAGTGATATCTTTAAACGAATTAATATGTGACTAGCAGCTAAGCAATCGGCTATCAAAGGCTATCGCTATCGGCTTGTTAATATCAAAATAATGTTTTTTTTTCTCCGAAAGGTGATTAGAAGATATAATAGTTATTAATATTTAAACGTCTTAAGTGCTCCTATATTATAATATCAAAATTTGTACAATTTTACCTATAAAAAATATAATAATAATATATGTGCATGTTGATTATTTAATAAATAGTGGTTTTATACAAATTATTTCCTTTTTATTATAATACATTTTATTATTTACCTTCAGATGAGATATTTACCGTTTAGTTAATTTTAGTACAAGTTTTTTTTCCTATTTTACCCTATGCTATCTCATTTCTTGCCCTTTCATCTACTGTAAGCTGCTCTGCCTACTTGGTTAAGTGTAGGACACGCGGCCAAAGCGTCGCGTGGTGCCTTCACCCGAGGGCTATGTTTGCTTTGCCCCGTCATAAAGTACACGACATTAACCAAACTCGGTCCAGCGGCGATGGGGCTGAGCACGCACGGCCTGCCGCCGCAACCGCAGACTCCTTCGGTTAATATGTGAACGCATATCACATCTGCGGACGAGGTGAATGAGACCTATTATGGTCGTGGTACACAAGATAGAAATCGTGTAGAAAAAATACTAAAATACATCGTTGTTATTTATTTATTTATTTAATGCCCTTATGGGCTTTTACAAATATACAGAATAAAATTTTTTAAAAATAACATAAGACAGTTAAAATAATAATACAGTTAAAAGTTACAATAATAATAGTTAAAAGGTAATAATAATAATAATACAGAAAAACATGAGACAGATAAAATAATAATACAGTTAAAAGTACAAATAATAATAGTTAAAGGTAAAATAATAATACGGAAAAATTTATTGTCCACTTCCATTTCGTTGAGATGTAAACAATTGTATCAGCTTTGTCCTATACACAGTTACACTATTAGCAAAAATTTCAGCCGCCTCTGCATGTTCATTCCCTATTATTATCACACGTTACCTGAACGGTTCGTACATACTTTATACATAAGAATGTCACTTACATACTTTGTAAATGAGAGGATCACAATACATATGATAGAATTATAGAAATATATTGTATGTAAGATAATCACTTGATAGGCTTATGAATTTATTATCTAATCATTCAAAATGTTTTTAAGGCTATTTATAGTACATATTTATGTGATTAATAAATATTGAAATATGTATATATTTTTTCTTTTGGATTAAAGTTTCCGTACGAGTCATGAAACTATAATGCATGACCATATTGACCAAATAATAATTTCAGTCATTTTTTTATGTCTATTTTTGATCACAATCCTATGCATTTATTTAAAAATCCGTTTCGTTGAAGCTGAATCTGTAAATATCTGCATTAAATCAAAAACACAAAATGTGTTGATATAAAACGATGGTCAAGTGGAAAATTAACATAATTATTTAACCTAAGTATAAGGTTATTAGTGTCCAACAGAGGGATTAATATTTGAATCGTAAGCACTTTAAAAACTTAAAAAAACAATACAACTGCATAAAATCTCGAGAATCTGAAAAGTCACGTCATTCATTCATTAAAATATCTCAATACGTTTTATTTGTGCGAATCTGTAAATACCTATCTTATTTCGTAATACGTTATCTCTTTTAGAAGTTTAGAAATTATGATGAATTGATCATTGAATTTTAATTTCATGAATTGAATTAATAATTCTTACCGAGGTTTTCAAAGATTTTTTACCTAAAAACATTATAAATCAACCGAGATTTTTTTTTAATAATATGCATAGCTACTTATATAGGTAAACAAAAGAGAAGTTTTCTCGGCAGATGTATTTACGAATTTACTCTCCATTTTTAAAATAGGTAGAAAAAAAAACTGAAACTGCTCTATTGTTTTGAGGGACACGTGCTTTACATTAATAGATGTGGATAAAGTAAGTGTGAGCAGGAGTAACTAATTCATTATAAAGTTTCTCATTGAAAGAGTTTGAAAAAGAACAGTAAACTGACGGATTGATGACTGCACAATCGCCATTATAAAGAACCAAAAAAAAAATACAGTACGGTGTGTGTTGGCATAAAGCGAGAAATAAATTGCGTTATAAATATAATTAAGGAAATCAGATTTATAATATAATATTGAATATGTGTAGTAGCTACGGAGCGCAGAAGATTACAGAGAAAGCGAAGTCACTTAGAAAATTATTTTCTCGGTGAAACTAAATAAAACAAGATTTAAAATACAGAGCGTATGTACGTCATAAACTTATATAACTTTGAAATAATTTTTCATTAAATATACATATGAGTAGGGAATTGAATTTCAAAACCTAGTTAACGTCAAAAAGTATTTTTTTGGCTAATCAAAGAAAACCTTTTACATCTTGTTTACAACTTGAATGAGATGAAATAAAAAGTATTAATATAAGGAATTAAAAATAAAAAATTCAAATTATATGATTTAAATGAAATTTGTATATTTCATGAGTTGTTTCAACATTTAAAATGGACTTACGTACATTTTGAAACCAGAAAATGGATTTAGGTTGCTTTAGAACTTTAAGCATTTGGATTTAGGTTGAATTTGAAGTAGATGGAAGTAAATATATTGATTGCATTATCAGGGATGTAGCAAAATAAAGTTCTCAGTAATTTAAGAGTGTAAAATGTTATTAAATGTTTTTGATATTTTTATTTAAACAATGAAGATATTCATTTTTTATTCTAGTGAATTTGGGTAAAGGAATGTGTTGAAACTCAAGCCGATTTTCAACAAGCAATAACTTCATATTGATACTTGTTACGATAGTTAACTAATACGTAAAATGTAGAAATGAGCCTAGAGACATTCAAATCTAAAAAAAGTATGGTGGTTGGTTAGGTTTTGATACTCAACGACTCATATTACAGTTACCTATATTAAAAAAAAGTTGATGGAAATTCTAAACACCGCAAAATTATAATATTTGGAGCGAGTGTACATATATTTGAAGAATAGTCGGAAAGGTTTTCAAAATATGCTGAGGTGGATTGGGCGTGTGGAAAGGAGGAATGAGGAAAGATTATAAAGAAGTACAAAGCGAATGCGCTGCAGGCAATGAAAACGGAGGAGAAACATAAATCAAATATTGGAGCATGTATGAAGGTGAACAAGGCGAGAATGGCATGTCAGGACAGCGTGGCGTTTTATCCCCTTTATGTAACTCTGCTAGAAAATTCGTATTGAAAATTTCAATATAATATTTGTAATTAAAAAATCTTATCTTTTTGAAGTATGTTAACAATATTGATCACGTGGAATTATTCTACAAAGCGGATTGGTATATAATTTTTTCACTTCATAAACCTGTATGGAAAATATTTCAACGAACGGTTCGGCGCGATATTATTGTGCAATTCGAACGTAACGAGAACTTAAAGGAACCGAAATTTGTTTATTCACAATCAACATTACCTGTATAAATGTTAAGAAAACATTATTTAATAATTTAGAGGAAGAATAAGTCATATTGAAAATTTTAAAAAATGCGATTGCTAGGTAAAGATTTAGTAGGCACATGCGTTTAATCCAGCAGAAATTAATTTAAGACATATGAAATACTATGAATCGCGTACCAATATGTAACTTGTTGTAGGTTATAAGCTGTAAAACGGCCATATTCATTTCATTCTCACATATTTTCATTATTTCACTTTCCTTGTTACTCTTATCTGTTACGAAGTTGTATTCTAGATTCTAGGTCTCTATACTGTGATTATTTTTAAATATTTTATTTTACTGAATCTTATTTTATTAATTGTTATTGTGATTATTAACTTATTTTATTTTATTTATTAAATCTTATTTTATTGATTTTTAGCCATGCTTTTCACTTTATTTTATTTTATTGATCTTTTTACCAAATTACGTTCTTTCATGTTTCTTCTATGAATTCCAATTTATTCTTCTTTTTTTATACTTTTAGTGAGCTTGCCATTGCTTTTGTAGATTTATATGAAAGATGCTGTTTTTAAAAGAAATTTATTTTCATTTTTTTCCTACACCTCTCATGATAGTTTAATATTTTTAAATATTTTTTGCTCTTGGTTTTTACTGTATATACTTTCTTTCAAAATATGTAAATATTAGATGTCGACCTAAGGGAATTATATGTAAAAAAGCTACTTACTTCAGAATAGATATTTTTATATATCTACCGAGGTAGGTAGTGACCGACAGGCTTGTTACATATTATCCTAATTTATTTGTATTATGTGTATGTATCAAGAAATAAAATGTCTATTCTTGTCCAATAAACGCCGATTTAACGGCAATGAAATGAAATTAAAGAATTATATTTTTTATTTCAATAAATTTTAACATGTAAAATGACTGGAGTTCGCTCCAAATCTAAACTGGTTGTGTCTTAACTAATTTGTTTCATTTTCTCCTTTGAAAAATAAATAATAATGTCCTTTTTTAATTCCAGAATTCTGAAGAGGATCTTCCGATATGTAGTCCTCACGCGGTCTGTAATAAGGTGGACCTGTACGATGACAACATGCCTTGGGTGGAGAGGCAGTGTAGGTGCGCTGGTCATCATGTGTGTAAGAGGTATGTATCCAATGCTTATTCTTTATAATGAGTAATAATTATGATCCCTATTTGCCCGCTGTGAAAGCAAAGAGGATAGAGTGGTCAATCTTTTTGTCGCCACATTCAATTCCTACTCCATCTTCTACTACATGGTTGACATTAAGTCGAATACCATACGACATTAAATTATTGTTTACATTATAAATTTCTGAGTCTGAGAAATCTTCGTATTGTTGAATTAATACATACAATTATTTTTAACATTCACATAGGTAAGCTAGAATAACCTAGAAATTTGAATAGGCACTCGGTACGATATCAGGTCAGTCAAATGGATGACGTCAAGCTTATCAAGTTGGTCAAATAAAGTGAGCTTATTATAAAATTGTGATTGATTTGTTCAACTGGTATAGAGTTTGAAATTAGTGAACCTTGATAAACGCTTTCATCGCATAATTATCAACCGAAAATGTAGTTTCATCGTATTATTATACATATGTATATTTAAAAAAAAATTTAGCGCAAATATATTATGGTTTAGACGAGAACTTAATTTACTTTTATTTTTATTTATACCTATGCAATTGAATAATTTACTAATATTAACGTCACGTACTAGGTATTCATTTTTATATAATAATTCCATTTTATTCTGTGATTTGACTGACATCTGCATTCCGTCTTGAACATGATATTTGTGTTTTTATTTTTAACATTATCTTGTAAATTATTGTATTCATTTAGTCAAATGTATTTATTAACTTTGTTTATATAACCAATAATTAATTCCTTTCTTAGGGTGGTAAAATCAAAATCAATGAAATTATAACCCTTGTTTATAAAGTTCAATTTTCAATTATTATTAAAATTGTTAAATTACATGATATTTATGAGTATTACCCAAATCAGTAAACATTATGAACTACTAATGACGACCAGATTTAGCTTCAGTTCCTCCTTTCCTGATTTCCGCTGGAAAATAAATTCACTAAAAAGGCGAGAATTCCCAGCAAATACTCGAACATGGCGCAAGCGGACGGCAGCGCTGTAAAAACGCTAATTCGAAACGGCGATCTAAAAATTGTCTCATTACGCTCATGCGGCGGTGTTAGGAAATCGGCGATTATTACGTTACATTCTAGCCGATTAAGATTATCCAACGTCCGGCCTCTAACCGTGTTGCGTCCCGCAGCAACCTGTCGGCGGACGACGGGCACACGCTGGTGGACAAGACGCGCCACTACAAGACGTGCGAGCCGGTCAAGAAGCTGCCCAAGTGCCGCTACTTCCGGGACGCCACGTGGACGCTCATCTCCAGCCCCGACGCCAACGCCACGGAGCAGATCGTGCACTGCCACTGCCCCAAGAACTCGGTCACCTACCTGCTCAAGAAGCAGTCGTACGAGACATCTAGCGGCCACCTCGGCTACCAGTACACCTTCGCGTGCTCCCCGCAAAGCGTGAGTATATTTTGTCGGCGGTTTGGGTCTGGGACGGTTCGGAAGGCAGTCGCCAGGTGGGAGAAAAGTAAATGCGTTGGCATCAATTTATTTTTATTTTTTTTCATTTACACGTACATAAATACTTATTAAATATGTACCTAAATTTAATGTATTCTTATTATCACAATTATTATTCAGAGTTTAATTAATATATCATAATATTCTCTCAAACAAATATTTTATTTCTTTTTCTTTTCAATATATGTGTTAAAATACAATTAAAGACTCAATGTTCTGACTGCACGCCCCTGGTATTTAATATGCCAATTTCACTGCGCTTCACCCGTGCTGTGTTAAGTATTCTGATAATGTTTAAATTTTAAAGTACTATTAGTCAATTAAACATTAATTCGGTTAATGTTTTCGATGTTTATAGCGTTAACTTTGTGATCGGACATAATTATTAATTATAATTAAACAACTTTGTATTAACTACTTAACTAGTAACTCTACGTCTACCGGTTTCGATACCACTGTATCTTCATCAGGACGAACGCAAACTAACTATCCATAATCTATTCTAGCAAACAAATCAATTTTTGATCGGGGGCGTGGCTACAGCTATGGTGGGGGTAATTGAAAAGTGGACGCCGAAATAGGGAATAATCAAGAAACGGGCTATTCATACAATTTATTTGGTTGTTGTTGTTATATTGACTTTAGACTTCGGGAATTTTTTTATTTCTATTATTTCTAACTTATCTAATCTAAAGCCCCTAAATCTCGATACCGTTTTCCTTTTTCAACGTGTGACCTGTTTCCAAAAGATGGTTATCGAATTCAGAAAATTTATTGTTATTGACACAAAGTTGTTTAATTAAAATTAATACTGTTAATGTTTAATTGATTAAAATTACTCATATTGTTGGATAATTTTGAGATATACTCTTTGTACCGTTAACATTGATCAACATTAACGTATTTTATTGCTAACGATATTAGAAGCGATTAAATGCTCTAAGCTAAAAGTATTCAGTAAGGAAATATTTTAAAGGCGGATAATATGGCCCGTCAGAAGGAGAGCGGTTATATTAGCTAGTACTAATATATATGTATTTTCACTACAGTTTTCACAGAGTATAAAACTGTTCAGAAATGAACTGAACTCGATGTTTAGGCGAGGGGATTGGGATACAACGAAAGTATGTCTCCCCTCGCGTTTATTTATACTGCAGTTAAAGTATTTATTCTTGCATAGTGAAATCCCGTAGTACCTGATCAAAATATATTTTTTTCATTTTGAAAATTTTTGTGCCAACCGAGTCTTTTCAAGTAAAAACATATTTTTGTTATAATGCGCGACTTTTACATTTTAAGAGTATTTGTGTCGTTTGACCTTTTCTTAATTGTTTCAAAATTTAAAATCTCGTAATATTTTTTTAAAACAAATCAAACGTATTGGAGTCAGCCGTGCAACAATTAGTAATGGTATTTTAACCGGTTCCACAATAACCGTTATTAGAAATTTGTATCGATGAATGTTAACTGATTTTTCGCATTTCGAAGGGCTTAGTTGTAACGTCGATATAATCAGATACAAATCTCAAATAACTGTACCACGAGTTAAAATAACGATTCAACCATCACTAGGAACAATACAATTTTATGTTAGCTCATGTTTTGGCGGTCTGTGGCAGTTCAATATTGTTACGATTTTTTGGTTATAATTTTTGTTTATTAATTTGCAGAGGCTTCGCTGTTCCCGCAAGGAGCCCTGCAGGCTGTTCACGGTCAGGAAGCGGCAGGAGGCCCTGGACGAGGTGAACACCAGCGGCCTCTGCCAGTGCCCGCGGTCCCACTCGTGCCCGCGGCGGCACACGGCGGCCGGGGTGCTGCCGGGCAAGACCTACACGGAGGAGGCCATCCGGACCTACTCCGGCTACTGCATGCCCACCCTGCCGCCCCCGGAGCCCCCGCTAAGGGAGAAGTGAGCCCCCGGCCGAGTCACGCGGGAAAACAGTCCAACAGCGCGGGAAACGGCGCCGCCATTAGTGAAAAAAAAATGTGAAAAATCGCGCGCGCGGGAAAACACTCAGTGACAAATAAGCTTCGTAGAAAAAAAAAAACGTGCCGAAACAACGGAATCTACAGCATTTTATTACTTTCAAGAAATAATGTTGTATTTATTTTAATCAAATTAATTATAGTAACATTGCAGAGACTGATGTGTATTATAGAAAATGTATTTATTTCATATATGTGGGGGTATAAGAGCAAATGCAGCAACATTAAAAACATGATTTTGGAAGGGATAGACACATAAAATCTAGAATCCAGTACAATTTTTTAAATTTTTAAAATATTGCTGCCTTCGCTTTTTATGACCCCCATGTGAACTATGAATTTTGGCATGAGTAAGAATTTGTTTCCTTCGAACTAAAAGGTATCTTTACAGTAATTAAGAAATTATGTTTTTATTTATTTTAAGTTTTGTTAATATTATTTAATTGTTTTATTTATTTTCTTAATATCCGTAGCTGCCATGTTAAACAACTTACCTCGAATAATAAGATTTATTTTATTTATGGGTGCCCATTCTCTTAACATAAATTCATTTTAATTACATATCTTGCAGTTATACAAAATAAACACTTACTAGTTTATTTTTAATGCAATCAGTTTTTAAAGCAACTTTTTTTGTTTTTTAATCAACAGCCTTTTACGTAAATAATTTTCAATGGGCCAAAACGTTAATCCCACCCAAAACATTAGTAATTAGTATTATTTTTAAAAATATTTATTTCATTAATTATGTTACAAAATCAACTTCATCTTTTATTAGCGAATTCGTTACAAATGTGTGAAAAAAGCTTTAAGAATGTTTTAATGAAAACTATATTTTTAAACACAAGTTAAGCCTACATTTTATTAGTCTTAGTAATATTTATGATAATAATAGAAACACGAAATCTATTTATTACAGTCAAACAAATATTTTTAAGCATACAATATAAAATCTTATAAATAACCACAATGGTTTATTTATAGAACGTGTACATATATTACTTTCCATGTTATGTTAATATTTTGTTAAAGAGTTTATACTAAAATAATTTGGTATAATTTTTAATAAAAAGATAATGAAAAGAAATAGAAATGATTTCATCTTTTTTATAATGAATTGATTTTTAATTTTTTTAAAACAGTTTTACAAAATATTTTTTTTTGCATGATGGAATAGGTTTATCAACATGTATAACTACGGTTTTGTAAAAAATTTTATGACGAGGTTTCTCAACATTGTTTAAAGCAACCAACTGAATACATCGAATATTAAAAACTGTGACAAATGATGCAGATTTCATAGAAATACAATGAAATTTTTAAAGATCGATTCCAGGCAATTTTTTGAATTGTCTCAACTGGAAGTATTAAATAATTTATTTTTATTATATTCAACCGAAAAATTATACTTTTTTCATGAATTATTAGTAATCAAATTTGAACGCTACATAAATACAGTGAGTTCCAGTGTATCAAAACAATATGGAAAAATAATTTAATAACTTTAAATTAAAAGGGAGGCGAAAAATAGCTTTCTTAAAAAATTTTATATTATCTATATTTTCGTTTGATTGGTCTGGATTTAAAATCTGTTAAAGAAAAATAATACGTTTTCCTCTAAATTCAGCAATTCTTAAATTATGGAAATTGGAAATTGTTGATTGTTTCTGACGAAATATTTCAAAATATTTTTTCATCTCAGTTAAAATTTATAATTTAATAGTAGATACAAGATAAATTAACCATCTGAAAATCGAAAGAATCATCGACTTTAAACTGAATCCAAAAGTACAACGAAGAACACCGAAAAAATATTTTTAAATATTGTAAACACTATTTAATGTAAATTATTAATTAAAAAATAAGGGTACCTATAGTAAAAATATATAACTTAAAATGTTATCAATGTATGTATGTACAAGCGAACATTAAAATATCATTAAGTGGCAAGCTTCCTGTTAGTGTAGTGAGTAGAAGATGTGTAGAAAAAATAGTCGTAAAATATCCTGCTTCCAAGCAAGTTTGTAAAATGACATACTGCTATAAAATGTATTGGTATGTGTATTAAAAATTAAAAGAGAGAAGCTGTTTATATGTACAATGTTTCCACGTGTTAAAAAAACACTATGTAATGTTATGGAGTGTAGATTTTGATAATAAATGTTTTCTATAATTATAACCTCTTTTATCCATTACCCGTTTTCCCTTCAATAGAAAGAAAATATTATTTTACAACATTAACCGATACTTGGTGTAAATTATAAGAACATAATAAACTAATTGCAATTGAAAAAATTTAATTGGAATTTCTGCACAGTTTTTGTCGTTTTACTTAAGTGGTATTGAAACGTACGTTCTAAGTTGTACGTTGATTTCCACCCTGCATTCAAATTGTATGTTCATATCCACCCTGTATGTTACAAATTGAAACCTTCCATATATTTGAAGGGACTATGCTAGAGACATCTGCAGTCTTTATAGTGACATAGTATTGTAACGTGATGCTAAAAATAATTTACGCACTGTCCGAAGCCTTCGTAACATGTCACTTGTCAAAACATTATCAAAAATCGAGAACAGTATATACCTAACTATCTATGTAGATTGATCTACGGAAACCCGATAAACGGGTTCGTAAAAGGTCTAGAAACGCCTAGTACAACCGAGAAGCAACAAGGACCTTCTCCTAAACACTAGAGGAATCTAGGAAGTACGAAAATATCAGCATTTAGGTACAAATATGGAGCGAAACCGTGGCGCGGAGAGAGAGAGAGAGTTACCGTGTTTGAGAGGTCGATTCAGTGCGAAGTACGTGCAAGCCGCGAGTGCGAGAACAGAATATTCTAGCAAGTGATAAAAACGAGTTACCCAGCGACAATAAAGTTTTCAATTACGAGTGATGTTTGCGAAATAGTGTAATTAAAAGAATAGCTTAAATTTATTTTCTTTAAGTGACTTTGTATATTGAATAGTTAATTAATCATGAATTAATAAATCGATAATTAATTTCCAGTATTTTCATTAATTCTTTCCTATTCACGACACGTGACAGTACTCATTGATTTTGTACTGTACGGCGAGGACCTTTTGAGCTCCTATCCCTATTTAGGCTCACGAACTAGTATATTAACTTATTATTTCAAAGGATCAAATATAGCTAAATGACAATTACACAATAATTTAAGTCTTTTCAGAAATAATTATGAGCGATACGCATATTATTTTAGGTAAGTTTTTTATCCTCCCTGCCATCTATTATTGTACATCATGATGCGTTGTGAAATAACTGCTAAGCTCTATTTAAAGCTTAAAGTAAGAATCGCAAGATGGTGCTGGTGGTGTATCAGAAAGCTGTGTATCTGAATAAACTTTTGGATAATACAGGAAACAGTTAATAATTTATAATCGTTACATTTAAATAGTAAGAATATTATATGCGCATGTATTCAGTGTACGCATATCTAATATTTAATATGAACTTTTTTCCATCGATCTATTTTGATTGAAAGAGCTTTGAGTGCAATATTTTTTCAACTAACAACTAAATTACTCAGTACTTGGAATAAACATTAGTATTCTGATATTCTCCTGGAATTGGAAAATAAGTATTTTTTACAGGAAGCTTCGGAATTCCGACACATAAGAATAATGGGTATGACTGCTTAGTAATTTCGTACTTAATATTTTTTAAATCTTAAAGAAATGCGTATAATTGTATAGGTAGGTACATAGGTTTTTTTAAATTTAATAAAATCTCCAATATTTTATTGATATTACAAGTACATACTGAGACTATTGTGGAATGATAAACTGAGAATTTTTAAGGAATTACAAGTTGATATGATCATGAAAGAGCATGATATTTTTCACTCACGATTGATAGGTGTAATAAATTTCATTGAAAGACAATCGAATTAGTATGTGTAAGTTGTTTGTTTCGATTTGTTGGTGTTTATACCCGTAAACACCAACACAACGAAACAATGTGCCTCGTACGCACGGCTTACACATACTAATCCGATTGTCTTTCTAAAATTGAAAGATGTCTACATTCTGATTAAGATGGGTATCGATGATACGGCCACTAGTGATGTGCTATTGTAAATGTGATTGTTTGATTGCAATGATGCTTTAATAACTTAAATTATATTCTTACCTTTTTGAAATTAATTGTAATTCGGCGATAAATGACTGGTATACTAGAAAATGAACCTCAATTTGTTAAATCGCAGTTACCAATCAACGTTACAATACAATTACAAATACTAATCACAAACACAGCTTATCTCAACACTGATGGCCGATACAAAAAAGCGTAGGCATAACCCATTGACTAACCAGAAAAAATAATTATTCTTAGTCTCCTACAATGCACATAGACGTTCATGATTTTTCAGGCTTTTTAGGAACACGTTTTGGATAAAAACTGGTTAAGTAGGTTACAAAGTTCAATTTCTCATTTCTTTAAAAAAATTATGAGATGTTTGACAGTAGATCAAAATTACCAGAATTGCTTTATAGTTAATAATGAGGACAGATACGAAATTCATTGTGATGTATACTGAATAATAATCGTTAACATACATTTTAATTCAGTAATATAACAATATAAATCTCAACAAACAAAGGAAGTAGGTGACATCCGACACGACCTCTCAAACGTAGTAGTATAAACGATCGTATTTATGATACGTTATTTTGGAAATAATAATGCATAATTTCCACTTGCATAGTATTATATTTAATTAATTATTGCACTAACGGTACAATACAGGCAGTGAGGATACGAGAGCGTTCATAAAAATAAAGTTTATGTTTTATAAAATAATATAAATTGTGCCAAATAATTAAGTAAAAAAATGGTATTAATAAATTCATTTTGATTTAAAATAAATAGACTGTTCCAATATTCAAATACATCTATTTATGTTTTTGTAGTATGAAAGTTGTCTAGAACACGGGTAAAATTTCAGGTTTCTTCTTTGAAATTATAATAAATAAGAATAAATCTAACCGAAGACTCGAAGACTCACACGTGACGAATATTTTGCACGCATATGAGGAAAATTTTGGCAAGGTGTTTATTTCATTTTTTCATTGCTTTACTTAAACACATTGGTAAGGTTTGATTTTACTATCCTTGTCTCTCTAGAGAGCTCTTTGTTGAGAGTGTTAGTATGAGAATAAAGAATAATACTATGGTTGTGGTGTGTAGTGGTACATACATGCTAGCGCAGTGGTTGTCCTAACGAAGAGATGGTTACGTCTCAAAACCGGTAGAATAAAAATCTTCGTAAGTGGTTATATACTAACAAAACTAACATTTGATTAAGATTTTCTGCTCAAATATGATTAAATAAATAATGGAATTTTTCATTTATATCCTAAAAACACTTTTCATTTATTAAAACCAATTATGTAGTTTCAGAATATACCATATCCTTCATTACATTAAAAACAAAGTACCTATTCTATTACTTCACCTTTTTTTAAAAATAATTGTAGTAACTGTCTTATTAATATATTTAAAGTAATGTAAGATTATTGTAAAAAAATGAATAGGACTTAAATTTATAGTGTATATTATAGATATCTCACAGAGACGAAACTGTATTAATTATGGGAAAGTAGGTATAGAAGTCATTTGGGTGTAACAGGACTTATGACCTGTCTTTTTATGGTTGGCTTAAGTGATCACTTTACACAATTGTAACATTCGCCATTTCCACCCATGATAGAATATACCATGCTTATTCATTTTTTGGAAGTTGTATATATGTTCAAATTGCGTGAAAAGCTTTCATATATGAGTTGTAAGCGCCTTTTCCATGCGGCCTGTACAAAGCCATTTTCATTCCCCTAAATCCCCACAGATGTCGCTAATGAGAAAATCTACATTGATTACGGAATTTTTTTGAGAGCAATATACTTTATTGTGTGTAATGAAATTCATCCGAATACTTGCATTACACTAGGATACGCCAGGAAATATTATTTCCAATTTTTGTTAAATTCCTTTTTTACCAGTATTTACAATTCAGAATATTTTGAGTTTGTTCAAATCAAAATATTCTGAATTGTAATCAATTAATCAATTAGTGTATATTATAGATATCTCATCTGTATAATTAATACAGTTTCGTCTCTGTGAGATATCTATAATATACACTAATTGATTAATAATGTCTCTGTGACATAAATCCAGCACTGTTCTGAAAGATTTGAACAAACTCAAAATATTTTAAATTTATAGCTGTTATACCATTATTATGTTTACATGATTTTAAATTATGCAATTTAATAATCATTGTATATTATCATGAAGAAAGTAATACATTTTGGTGCAGTCAGGAATTATAGTTATGCATTGAGCCCAACAATTGTACTAATTGCGTGAACCGGGGCATTTTGTAGCGACACTGGGAGGTATTCTAATATATTCTATTCGAAGAGCCAGATTTACATATCTTCAAAAATAACCCCCACCAAGAATGCCTCCCTGTACCGTACCTGGTAACATGCGCCGCAAAAACTGAAATAATGAAAAAAACAACGGTCATTACGAGGCCTATTCACGCCTTATGATCTCGGCCATTATTGCGGCAACGCGGACATCGGACATTACACTGGATGACATTGCAACGAGACAAAGAAAAGCGAAGGCAATGTTGTGGCGTGAATCTGTGGTCTTCTCATTATCTCAGAGAGAAGCATCATTATTTTCAAGCTGACCGATTGTATTTTGCAATAATTCTACGCTAGAAATGTTGCGCCTTCTATCATCTTAAATTACTATGCTTTAAAACTAGTGATGCAACGAATACTACTTTCACGAATACGAATATCAAACCTACTATTCGGCGAGTACGAATACGAATATCAAACCTACTATTATGCAGAGCATTGGTTTGTATGTTCCTGATAATTACACTAGACATCGTCAGCATAGATTGTTTCACATTCCAATATACAGGACCAACCTGCCGATGGTTATGCCTGTTGGAAGAGCCACAGCTATGCTGAACAAAATCGCTTTGGGTATTGATATATTCCATGTGTCTGAGGGGGTTTTCCGAAGCGGGATTCTCCTACACCTTTGATCAGATTTTATGTTATTTTTAATTTATTAAATATTTTTATTTTTGATATATACTTCCTAATATGTATGCCTTGAACATTTTGTTTGTCATGTACATATTATCATTAAATAAATTGAATTAAATTGAATATTCGGCGAATACGAATACGAATAATTCAACAAGGTAATAAATAATAAAGTCCCCGAACAAAACAAAATAAACTCGTCTCAATGGGCCGGCTTTGTTTTGGGACGAGTTCACTAACAAGTCCAAATACACAAATCTATATCTTTATTCTTTATTAAAAAAACAAACAAATAAAGTTATACTTATTTAAATTTATCTTATCAGATTTTTTATCGAAATGTTTCCAAATATCACTTTTTTCACGCTTACGAGAGGTCATGTTATTAGATTTATTTTGAAAACATTTTATAAGAGTTTACACTTTTACACACAAAGGAAATAAAATGGAATGAACAATACGTATTACAAAACAAAAACTACATGGAATGAGCATCTAACCTTTTTAAAAACCCAAAAAAACTAGATGAAAGAACTCATGTTATGCTGTGAAACAAGAAACAAGTAACAATTAACAGCTTGAGTTCCATAGAAAAATAATTTGAGAACTCAACAAATCCATTCATTCAATGTAAGGGGAATTCCCGATAATAGAGGTGTGTTCGGATACACGGTGCATAGTTAAACCGTAATTTGCGTTGCGTTCAGTTATAATTAGTTTGTTTTTAATATTCGTTATGATATTCGTGATGATATTCGGCGAATACGAATAATCGTGATGATGTTCGTGATGATATTTGGCGCATACGAATATTCGGTAAATGTCTACTATTCGGCGAATAAAAATATTTGTATTCGTTGCATCACTATTTAAAACATTATTCATAGACAAGCCGTACACCCGTGAAAATCACAGGACATAATACGAGTAATTGCAGGATTTTAAGTTGATAATTCATGAATAGAAAATCATATGCGTTTTTTAATTGACTATTCTAAATATAATAACACTAAAATGAAATAAAACAAAACACTGACTAAAACTAAATATAATAAAACAATAACATAAAAATGTCAAAACCATGTAATTTCGACCTTTGCGTATTGCTTGAGCCGCGCGCTGATTGCGGGTCACATTCTGATTGTCTGATGTTTTAATTAGAGCAAGTTACAAATTTACAGACTGACAGACAGATAATGAAATTATTATATTTAGCAGATACTAGGGTGCCATAAATGCCGCGAAAGAATATCGACGGTCCCTACACATACTGTCGAATGTGCAAAAATTCCATTACCGTTTTTCCATCATAAACTATCCAATTTACTCTATATTTTCAGACAATGTTAAAACAGTCAATTTTTGTTTAAAAAAGTAAATATAAAGGAAAAAAATTAAACTTTTTTTAAACTACACGAAAATACACGTACGTACGTATGGACCGTTGATATGAGACGGTAATGAATTGGAGATGAAGGTTACGTTTGGGGAGAGAATGGACAAATTAAAATAAACATTTCAAGTATTAGAGATGGTGGAATCATACAAAATCAGCCGACTCAGACATCTTTATTTTATTTTAACTAATTAAAACAAATAAGCTCTAGTATAATTTTTTTAAGGGTTGTTGTAATATACGACCTACCATAAAAGAAGGTACCATATTTTCTCAAAGATTTTAGGTAAATCAATAAATTAATGTAGATAATTTAGTACATGAATGAATACAGATTGTTTTTACTTGAAAAAATATGACATCCCTGAAATAAAGAACTAGCCCGTATTATTACGATCAAAATCTAACATAAAATTCGGTCACTTTTTCGGTTCTTTTTAAAGTAACGAATGCATATAATTTAGTCTTGGGCGGGAAAGAATCATCAATACCGGATGCATATACATACCGGATACTTTTATGCGGGCGATCATTATATCGCGTTCTCTCGCTCTAGCGCGTACAGCTGAACGGATCGGTGTTGTATCTGAGAGCTGAATGTGTTTCTTGGTTTTGGTTGGTTTAGAGTGTTTCTTTCGTTCGTATAATATCGCTCGGAGTCGAAGCCGGACTGTAAGGTTGATAGATTTCCAAACGACTCTCTATACTTTGCAAATTCAGAAAAATTTATCGTAGTGATAATCGTCAACCAACTAGATGCCTAATCCAGTCCTAGTTCGTGATTAATTTGACAGACCTTAAAGGACATTGTAACGAGGCTGTAGATACAGTATAATCGAAAAATTTCCGGAACGTCTGGACATTTTAAAGTAAAATAAAAATGATTAGAGCGTGCCTGAGAAGACGTATGAATGTGGCCGAAGCAAAAGAGGTAAATTGACAAATAGAAAAATGTGGCATGCTATCCTCTCTACCTATGCCCGCGGGAAAACGGCGTGATGGTAATTTAGCTAAATAATATTCGAAGCACGTCATTTAAAATTGAACCGACATTTCCAAAATTTCTTCTAACGTTTCCACTGCTAGCCTGTACTGCTATTAAATATTCCAATGACAGAGTTTAATATATTACAGCAGTTACAATGATCCTAAATAATGTACGCTAGAATAAGATAAAAAGCTATATCTTTATTTACATTATTATTTAAAATTTTGAACAAAAAAAATGCTTTGAAAGATTTCGTTTGCCAATGTTCGGACAAACACTGATATGTTAATTTTGTTACATTTTCATGTTTTATTGTAATATTGTGTTGAGTGTGTTCAAGATAATTAAATATGCACATAATAACATAGAAAGAATCTTGTATTGATATAAATTACATAGGTTTATTTATGTATATGCGTATTATTCAAATGTCCGATAGACATGTGTGTGACAAGAGAGTGAAATATAGTGACAACGGTAAATACGGGAGTATGGCAATACTATGAATACCCACTATCGACCGTAAATAACAACTTTTTCTATAAGTTTTCGTTTTTTTACCACGCTTATATTAGCTTCACCTGTTTGTCTTGACGGAATCTTATAATCGATATTTCACCGTTTCCCAATGTTCAATTGAGCTGACATTTACACATAGACGTATTCTCAATGACATTACATGAAACAATTATCAGATTCACTAGTTAATCAATTAATCCATCATAATTAATTAATCTTAGTTTAATATGGGAAATTAGTTAATAAGCTTACCAAAAGATGGCGTAGTTTCCTACTGAAGTTATTTTGTATGCTGGGTAATATTAGGACTGAAAACTAGAAAATTGTATTACGTGAAATTTTTTTTTAAAAAAACACGCTCATGTTTAAATGGACTAAAAAGTAAAAAAATTGCTTCACTCTCCAAATAAAAGCGGGGGCGGTTTCCCTTCATTAACAACAGAATTCTGTAATCTATATCAATATCGTAAGCGAGTCACTTTTTATTTGGAGAGTTAAGCAAAAATGTTGTGTCCGTGAATTTATTTTTTACTTTTTAATACATTTAAATATAAGCGTGGTTTTTTAAAAATATATATTTTTCATGTAATATATTCGAAATTATACATCAAAATTTAAATAATTATGTCATACGCGCAACACTATATATTTTAATAATATAAAATTTATATAAAAACCCAATTATCTACTCGGAAAAAATTATAAATTTCTCACAAGAAATTTGCGTATGCAATCGAAAATTAGATAATAACATAAACATATTTATGTACAGATACAAATGGCAAAAAAATATTTATTTTCAACATTTCATAATTTTTCATCTTTTCTTTTATTTCCACTTAATTTATAAAATACTAATTATTTATTTTTATGTGCTATTTTTTATCATGTATGCATATGTGGATATGTTTTATTTTCAACTGTTTCATTATTTCTTTATAATTTTATTTGTATGACCAGATATAAGGTTTCTAGTAAGTAAGTGTATATCGATATCATAAAAATATTAGTTAAAAATTTATGCAAATTTTAAATCAACAAAAAAAAATTGTTCCTGAAATTGTTGTCAACCGAAAACTGTGGTAGGGTTAATAAAATTATATTTTATTTAAACCAGCGGTCGCCAAGCTTTAGGACCTTGCGGATCATCAAATTCATATTTTGGTATCCTGCGGACGTAAAATTTATTAAGAAAAATTTTCTCGCTGACCACCACTTTGGCGACCGCTGATTTAATCCAAATAATTAAAAGGTTCGCGAAAGTTATTTTATTACGAAAATGTCAAAATTATTAACTGTCACAAAAACAAAATTATTTTTTGAACATGATAAGTTTGCTTAAGAATGTGTTTAAAAACGTTTGTTTATATATATATGATATATAAATCAGTAAAATTTATGCCGACTTTATTGCTTCCGCATAATCTTGTCATAAAGTATATTTTGGCAACAATAAACTTTACACAAAGAGGCAAAATTTAAGTTAAAGGAAAAGAAAAAAATATATATATAATTTAAGCACAAGTTATGTGTGAGCATGTCATTGTTGAGCTGTCAAAATTGGCTACGCGATTCTAATAAATTTTAGCTGTTACAAGAAATATTTGATGTCTTTATTTGTTAGTTTTTCATTCATTGTAAAGATTTATCCCTACGCCTACTTCACAAAAGAACATTTTCATGAGCAAAGAGCTATTCAGACAAACCAAATTTAGGAGAAAATGGAGGTCAAATGCTATACGGAATTCGGGGCCTTACAGAAAAAACAAGAAAAGAAAATCCAAGTATTTGAAAATAGAATTGTACTTAGAATACTTGAATTAATTTGAAGTAGTTTGTTGGTCTAGTGGTTAAGAAACTTTTCTGGTGATCGTGGGTTCGAACCTTTTTCCAAATCAGCAAGTGATTCCTATTTTTCATAGCACAGGCGTTTAGTTTACTTTGAAAATATTAAGAATATTGATGTTACACGTATTCCGTGTATGCATCTCCGTATTCTGAAAATATTAATATGGCTTATTCAAATCAACTCAGGACGCGAGATTTTAAAACAAATCAAAACAGATTTATAAAAGTTTATGGAGGAAACCCAGGTCAGACCGCGACTACAGGAATAGGTAGGCGAAGAAACAAGCAGATGGATTGCAGGTACCAGGATTCCAGGAAAACATTTAAGTAGTCGTCATTCTTTTAAATACAGATGCGAATACATAATATGTGTCACATCAATATTCCTACCGTTTTTAAATTAAGCTAAACGCTTGTGTTATGTAAGAGAATAGAACTAATTTGCTGGTCCATCGACAACTGGATCACTAGGCGAGATTCTTAACCAACAAGATATTATAATTGAATTCAAATTGCAGTTGATGATGATGATGTTACAAACGAACATTATTATTTCACAAAAAGCTAATTGCATTATGTAAAGAAAAAGAAAAACTATTCGGATAAAATTTATTATAACCGTAAAAGGCGCAAACAGTATTTAGAATTTCTGTTCAAGTATTAAAATAGTGATTGCTCGAGGCCCATAAAAATATTTTAAAATAAAGTTAATTAGTTACAAAACGATAATTTTTCTCATCCAAGTGTCTGATAGAGCGTAAAGGGTATAAAATACAGATTATAGCGCATCTAAAATACAATAAACGACTTAAAATATAAAGGAAACGCGGCCCAAACTGCTGGTCCATGATAAGCCGAGGTTCCAGCAGACCGCGTCCACCTGCGCTCCAGACTGTTTGTTCTTACGGTCAGGTATGCCTGGCAAACAGTTCAACATGGTGCAGGGTCAGCCGTGACTGCAGCGCGAATAAGTGCCCACATCAGGCAACACCTCCAGGCCCAGAGGTCACGTACTCTGCTCATACCAAAACACTATTTTTTTAAGTGACCGATAGACGTAGTGGAATTCTAACCTACGACCTTCGTTGTCAGAAGCGGGCAGCAAACTGTACTTAAGAATGGAGTAGAGGATGAAGCAAAGGAATTAAATACAATTTAATTTAATAACATAGCTGATTATTATCAATTTCTTAAATTTTAATTTATTTAAAAAATAACATGGTACCTATTACATTTAATTAATAAACATTAATAAGAATTTTTATGAGATTCCTGCATCGGAAAGCCCTCTCAGAGATATGAAACAGATCTGTGTCCAAAGTGATATCGTTCAGCATAGCGATAGCTCTTCCAACAGGCATAACCATCGGAAGGTTGGTCCTGTATATTGGAAGTGTGAAACAATATTTGCTGACGCTGTCTAAGGTAATTATCAGGAACATACAAACCAATGCTCCGCATAATTTCGCGATTATCGATCATACCGCGCAACAATATAAAAAACCAAATACACATTCCTTCTAGTCTCTAAACTATTGTAGGCAAGCATACTGTGGAGAAACTCGGTCGGGAAAAGGCAAGGATAGTGCCCGTACTCTCTCATGTAGAGATATCTTAGAAACTTCTTTTGCACTTTCTCTACCATAAGAGAGTACCTACTTATGCTCATGTGACCCCCAAATCAACGAGGCACTCTCGAGTCTACTTCGCACCAAGGAGTTGTAAAAAGTTCTCAGTACGCGGGTATTTTTGAAAACCCTTGCAGTACGCAAAACACGATACAATACGACTTCTTTCTATTGAATTACACAATAACCTTAAAGTCTCTTGGAGTAGTATTTTTCATGGGAAAAAATCAACTGCAAAACGCAATAATGTTTTAATTTCGATACAATGAAGGATTCAAGAAAGTTTATCTATGATTTGTCTGAGACGCATCCACCAATTTTTTGGATTTCGCTATAAAAAGAGTGAGCACCGGCGCTCTCGCTCTCTCTTTGTAAATAAATGGCGCGTAAACAGCAAGGTGTATGGGGGGTCGGTCGGCACATTATTATCGGAGTAGTACTTATATTGGTGATCATCAGAACCAATCTACTTTTATTTAGTTCACCAAATTACCTGGTTGGGAAATATGACAGATGTATATCCCGCAGAGAGGATGATAGTCTGTGGAGGATGATAGTGAAAATACTTGTATCTACTACAAGCCTGGCTTGTTCTTAGGACGACTAGAATATCTGCATCTAATGTGCGCCATTCAAGGTGTTCCTTTCTTCCACTATGAGGATTTCTCCCAATACTTTCTCAGAATACGATAGCCCAGTAACCTATTTCAGTTCGAAGAATTCTGACACCATTCACAATTATATATTTTTATTATTTTATATCTCTGACCGCATGTTTTATGGAAAAATCATCAACTCGTGTTCAATCAATATCAAAACATTATCGATGTTAATGTCATCGATAATGTTTGATAAAGATATTTTGATTTGCAAAACTGAAAAACATCCGGGATCGAACGTGTATAGCGCACATCAAGTGTAAGATGGTAAAGATAAACCGCTTGTCAAAGAAAGCAGATTTTTGCAGTGACCACTTTGCGAAAAGAATCGAATCTTTTACATCCCGTGCAGTAATATCACACAGCCAAAAATCTAAATTTTACTAAATGCCTCCCCATAAGTGATCTCGCAGCAGACCAAAGAAAACCATGAAAGACAAGTATATGGACATTTCTACTTGAAGTAACCATTCTGTAAATGGAGGCGCACTGGAGAGGGACTTGAACTGATGAAGGAGAGCGCGGCAAGTGGGAAACACGATAGATGAAAGCAAAGACGTGTTATATAAACAAACAACGCAAAGAGGTAAATGGATCAAGTCCATAAAATGAATGAAAATTTAAACAAATATAGTGCGTTTGCACAAATAGTGGACGATATATGAATACTGGAAATGAACAAAGCACTATGTGCCATAATGTTCATTTTAAGATACAAGTTAAAAAGCGAATATAGATTTTTTGGTATTTATGTGCTTATTTTACATAACTTTTCATTATTTCATTAATATTTTCAACACTATTACACGCCGGTACCTCACGTGAGTAAGTTATTTTAATACTAAAAACTATTAAATGTCGTTTAGTGCCTTATTTATAAAAAAATGACGCGGCACTTAATACTTGTGCGATATGCATTTCCATATAACTAGGAAATTAACACATATAGAACATCAGTGCAGTGTTTAATGTATTGGCGAAGGCATGTAGTACTATTAGATACATTTTATTTCTAGAAAAACGTAATTACGTTAAAATATATTGAAGTTATTTTTAAAAAACTGTTTTTAGATTAATTGTGCGGATGAAGAGGATCGATTTACTGTGGGGCTTATTAGCTTACTAGCAGGGGCGTGCAGTGGTGTAGAGAAGCATGATATTCCGTAAGCATATATTTTGAAAAAAAAGAAATAAAAGATGTAATGATACTCCTCTCCTACACACGTGTTTATGTCACTTAAGTAGAAGAGAAAAATCCTTAATAAGTAACTAGCTCTATCTTGTAAAAAAAATGTATTTGTAAAAAATAAAAAAATAAAAAATATATCTCTGATATATTTTCTGAGTTTGCATAACACATTGACAATATTTGTCGCAATTGAAATAGTGTTAATTCAAATTTTAAACTACTGGAAAGCCAGCAGGAACAGTAATATTTCTTTAAACAAACAGTATCTATAATATAAATTATAATTAATAAAAATGTACTTTTATTTCACCACTTGTATACTGAAAATATGAACATGTTTCAAGTATAGACAACACAAAATATAAAAATATAATATATGGGAAATTAATAATAATTAAGTACTAACATGAAAACAAATTCAAAGATAACTATTTGTAAAAAGGATCTGGTTATTTATAATTTTCAATTTACTATCAACACTTTTTCTTACTTCCAAAATTTTGTAATTCTGTATAATTTGTATGTCAAGTTAGTAAACCCTTAATAATATCAAAAGAATGATCCATAGCCAAAAGAAGATTCTCAAATTCGGAATAATTATTTATTACTACTTAAACACCTCAAGTGTTCTTTATCACTAACACCAAATTTCTACACGTTTTTCATTTATAAAAATAATCACAATCATTACAAATCAATTTGTTAATACCCGATTTTTTAATGTATCTTCCTTATCTTTATTATTTAATATGTATTTTTTAAATTTATTATTGGTAAAGTGAACTGGTTCATAACATTCGATATTTTTTTAACTATTGAATTTTAAATTTTATTATTTATAAATACAATTTTTCTCCAATGTTTTTCAAAATCAAATATTGGAGGGTAAGCGAAACTTTTTATTTAAAATACTATCCATTATTTTGAATCAAAACCATTATTAAGAAGGGACCATTGGCCCTGAAACATGTTGATATTTTCAACATATAAGTAGTGAAAACAAAGTACCTACATTTTTATTAATTATATTAATAATATCACTACAAAATCATTTTGGTCTTTTTGAAGATAAAATCTTTTTGTTAGACAAACTATATCTAATTTATGGGAATACATTGAGATTCGCTTAGCCTCGATGGCTTGGCTTATTGCAAACCTAACTGTACGCATTTTCGATTTAGAAATATCGGTCAGTGTTCTGGTAGATTGTCTTTTAGGTTAGACAATATGGATTGGAATGTTCGACGCAGAGCAATAAATAATTGCGTAAAATTTCATAAAGTTTTTTTATATTAAACTAAGTTATGCTGGCACGCAAAATATTTCGGAATTAAAATTTTTCGGATTATTTGTTTAGAGAACGGCTCGATAAATTATTTATTTATTTATTTTATTTTATTTATTAATATACACGGCCAAATAGCCTTTAGCTACTATGCATTTATACATAATATTAATACAACAACATACGAGTATGTGTGTAAATTATAGAAATAGAATTGTACATGAGTGTAGAAATAGACAAAAAATAAGATATAAAAGAGAATATAATACAATAAAACAAAAAAAAAATAATAGAAAATTTAGAATATAAAAGAGTAGAGATATAATACAATAAACAAGTGAATAATAGAAAAAATTGAAAACATAAAACATAAAGGAGTTGAGGAGTAATACAATAAAACCCATGAATAATAGAAAAATTGAAAACAAGTATATGTGCACTTATCATGAAAGTGGCATTATATTAAATACATAAAATTTACATATTTTGGTTGGATTAGGCATAATCTTAAATATAAATATTTTAAACCAGTGCATGTGTTGTAATATGTACTATGTTTGTTGAAAGAGAAAATAAACCTTACTGTGCAAATGATATTTGAGCCACAACCTACATAAAAAATGTCAATTAACTAAATGAATTTATAAATAAATGGTGCTATTATTGTAAAAAAAGAATAATAATAGAGTTATTATAACTATAACTTGTAACTATAAAAGGGTAATATATTATAATAGATGTATAATATATTATTATAATATAAAAAAGTATAAAATATTGTAGAGGATGTATATTATAGATTGTTTTTAAATGATAGATTGCAAGAGTAATTGTATTATATTATAGATTATGGGAAGTAAATGTAAATATGTATTAATAATTAATGAAGAGAGAATGCAATATAAAATAAGTAAAAAAAAATAGACTAAAATGTAAAATATTAGTTAATATACAGATGTAATATTAACTTACTTTACAAAAAATAAAAAATGAAATAAAATAAAACAATTGGTTTAAATTTAAAAGTTTTAAAGCAGTTAAAACAATATTTAGAATTTTTACAGAATAGACTATTGATTATCCGGGGTCACATAAATCAGGTTGCGGGTCAATTAAAAATTAAAAATTTCTAAACATTTCAAAATATTATTTAAGGTATAAAAAATATTTTTTAATAACCGGAAGCTCCCTTATTCTCGTTTTATTTAAGCAAGCAGGCTATTTGTTTGGCAGGTTATTTGTTTTTTATTTTTTAATCCGGGTCAAGATTTCTGTATTACAGGGGTTTCTCATAGCAAGTAGCAAAAACTTTACAGGTTGATTCCTGTCTTGATAATGACTCGAAAATGTGTGAGCAACCATGACCTAATAACTCCTCCTCCTCCATAATATCAATAGTTATGGAGATACGCAACATCAAAGTTTGCATTTTTTTTTCAATATTTCTGACTTATATTTTGCAAAAAGTTAAAGTAACTCATATCGATTATGAAAAATTCATTCGCTTCAATGCAAATCAAATAAAATGATAAAAAACTTGTAAATGAAAAAAATTCTATTTTCTCTTTTTGCAAAGTTTTTATAATTTTATTCAATTTTTAGAACTACTAGCTGAGATACTCTGTATGTATACTATCCTACATTCAATGGCAGATGGGTACCGCTAGTTTTTTAAAACAATAGGAAATTCTTTTTTATGTATTATTAAATATTATGCTGTATGTACCGTCAATTCATTTTTAAGAAGCATTAAAGTATATTTATATAATATACCATTAAATGAATGTTTATCGTCGTGGAAGACGCGGGCTTGAACTTTTGGTGTCAAGTGCGTCCAGTGTTGCAGAACATATAGACCTAACCGTTTTTCTATTAAAATATATAAAACCCAACTCGGTAGAGAAATGTCAAAAATGCCAAACACTTGTAAAAAACACACATGACTATATCTTAAAATAAGTTTATAATATTAATATTTCACTCGGTAAAATAAGATTTCATGAAGTCTCTATCTCTACTTGAAACTAAAGCAAAAAGATAATGTTCTTTTAACAACATATTTATAATAAAGTTAAGTCATATAAATATATCGGTTTGGTTCTCCAAATTCAGAGACATTAAAAATCAAACGTATTAATTTCGTTGTCTGTCCGTCCGTCCGTCTGTTATCCGCCTGTTTGTCTGTCTGTCCCCGTAACTTCGTGTAACGTCCATAATTTTCGTTCGAATTCACGGCTAAAAAAACTAAATTAAACCGTCGGAGATGGGGCTTGAACCCCGGACCAGCAAACCCGAACCAGTCGCTCTACGCATGTTGCTAAGGCCGCCTCTCCGTGGACGGGTTACAGCTAGTAGATTAATAAATGTATAAAAATTCTCGCATTCGCGGTAGCCTCGGTATCACGTATATAAACAGTAAGCTCGAGGAACGACAGCTGAGAGGTACGGGCATATAACACGGAGACCACCAGACCACACGGTAAAGCATGCATTGTCTATGGACCTTCATCGACAGTCATCCAGAGGAAGACCAAAGAATTCCTCGATGACTCAATGCTCCAAAAAACCATCTGCACTGAAAATAAAAAGATCGAAACGGCATACGTATCAATATCACTAGACACCATGGCCGACATTGATCGAGCAGTAGTTCGCCTTAATCAGTCGGAAGTGCCACTTATTGTAACCACTTTGAGCACTTGTTGTAAATCTAGAAGACAAAAATGACTTAAATTCATCCGTTGATATCTGTAAAATTTAATATCACTAACATAAGTTCTATCAACTATCATCACTAAAAATCCTTTGTTTGTATGTCCCTCACCACACACAAGAATCATAATTCTTTTTGGTGAGGTATAGCATATAAAAAAAAATTGAATTGTAAACCTATTGTAAATCTAGGTATCATTGTAATAAAATATTATATATATTGTCAATCAAATAAATAAAAGTAAATAAAAAAAAATGTCTAATATTTCTAACATTGCCCATATCCTGTACGATTGCAATGAAACCTGTACGGAAAAATGAGGAATTATCTGCAGGCACTACATTTATCAAAAATTTGTGTATTTTCTTTTAGAAAGTTACATTTTTTTCAATTTTTTATCTTAGTATAGGTACCAGATATTCATAATTTTTTTTAAATTCTTTCTAAAGACACTTATAGAACCAACGAATACGAAATTGTATAAATATTATAATATTGATCATCATAAATATGTTCTTCAATTCTAAATATTAGGTCCTTACATATGAAATTGACGTTTTACCGTACTGGCAAATTTGATCTCAAATATCTTCTCTTTGGTTAGGAATTCCAAATCCAAATTTTTACAGCTATTTACTCATGTATTTGTGTTTTGAAAATTATAATTCATTTGTTTTTTCCTCAATTGTTTTTTTCTTTGCGAGACTCAGTTTACAAAATGAAAAACTTGAAATATCGCGTTATTTACGAGTACGAGTTCCACCGTGGCACCAGTGCTGCAGAAACGGCTCGAAGGATTAATGATGTGTATGGCGACGGTGCCGCAAAAGAAAACACAGTGCGTTTTTGGTTCCAACGTTTTCGTTCTGGAAATTTCGTCCTGCAGAACAAGCCCCGTGGACGGCCGGAGACCAAAGTTGATAATGAAGAATTGAAGGCTATTGTGGAAGCGGAATCCATCGCAAACCACATCCGAGTTAGCTACAGGCTGCGGTGTTAGTGATAAAACTGTTTTAATCCACTTGAAGCAAATTGGTAAGGTGAAAAAGCTTGAAAGGTGGGTACCTCACGAATTGAGTGAAGCAAATCAACAAACGCGAGTTACTTGTGAGCGTTTGGTGGACTAGTGCTGGTGTCGTTAACTACAGCTTTCTTAAATCTGGCCAGACGATTACGGCAGATGTCTATTGTCAGCAACTGCAAACCATGATGGAAAAGCTAGCTGCTAAACAACCGAGGCTGGTTAATCGCTCTAGGCCACTGCTGCTTCATGACAACGCTAGACCACACACTGCACAACAGACGGCTACCAAATTAGAGGAGCTTCAATTGGAATGTCTAAGACATCCACCGTACTCTCCGAACCTTGCCCCAACAGATTACCATTTTTTTCGAAATTTGGATAACTTCTTGCAAAGGAAAAAATTCAACTCCGATGGGGCAGTCCAAACCGCCTTCAAAGATTTTATTGATTCCCGTCCTAATGGTTTTTTTAGTAAAGGGATCGATGAACTACCTATGAGATGGCAAAAGTGCATAGATAGCAATGGTACATACTTTGATTAAATAAATATATTATAATAAAAAAAAATCGACTTTATGTTCCTCCCATACTAAACGTCAATTTCATATGTAAGGACCTAATAATAATCTAACCAGAAACTTAGAAACATGCTGTATTGCCACCTACTTCATATCTCACCTGCTCACTAGGTATATCTATATACCTAGTTAGCAGGTAGTGATCGATAGACTTGCTTAATAAGTTCTATATACATATGTATTGTCAAAATAATATAATAAGTATGATGTAGTTTTTTATAAATATGTCGTAAGTTATAAATGTCACGGAAAAATGTAAATAATCGCCAATTTATCGTTATTATAATTATTTTTATTGTATCACAATTTTTCTCCGAAGATCACACAAAGGACACAACTACACGACAAACAGAGTTCTCTAAATTTATAGTTTTATAAATTTACAAGATAATGGTCATGGTAGTGCAGCGGCCATAACGCAGCTGCCCGCAAGGCCTGGTAATACAATCGGCGACAGCCAATAGTTTTCTGCCAGCACCAAAAAATGACGTATTTTTGACGTTTTGCCTAGATTTCAAATTGTCATGGGAAAATACATAAAAAACAAATATATATTAACCGCTATTTAAAATGTTGACATTGTAGGCGGAAAGAAATAGTAAACATAAAGAAAAAATATTCGCATCACGTATTTTCTCCGGCCCATTTAGTTGGCAAAAATGGTCGTTCACTGTAAGTATGTCTCCCGAGATGGGAAATAAAAAAATCGCGCTGTCAAAAGCCGAGAACGTGAAAAAACCGTGGGTCAATTTAGTGCTTTCAACCATTTTTTATGTACTGCGTACTTAACAGATGAAATCTTTACGTTGATTGTAACAAACGAAATAACGTAAAAAAGTCGTTAGATTTTGTAAAGAAAGGGAACATGGTGCCGGTGACAAAAATACATATACGCTTTTAAGATGTATAATTGGATAAAAGACTTGTATTCGTGAAGTCTTAACAAATATATCTGAATCAATAAAATAGCTGATTCTTGTAGGTACAATACGTGGTTAAAATGTTACTTTTGCGAAGTTTCTAGAAAGTTTAAGAATAAAGAAAATAAATTTTAACTTATTTGAAGCTTCCGACTTCCGACGGCGTCAGTGATATTAAATGAGTGTACACGTTCACTTCTCTGCCAGCATGTAATTTGCATGTAGCATGCATGGCTTTCTGAGTAAAGACAAAAGCATCCGAAACGACTTATTGCCCTACGAAAACATATTTTATTTATCACAGCATGAAATGTTTTGCCTATCATATTTTGTTTGAAGCAGCTTAAAGCCATGTATTCACTAGGGGACAAATAGCGCAACATTCCGCGCGGCATTTCGCATCAACATCTACGCTCATGTTTCGGGGACAATGACGCGGTCATTTGACGTGTACACACCGGGACTCACAAATCAATTGTCGCGGAAATATCGCCCAAAAAGGTTATGATGATTAGTGCTGCGTATCTATTTATTCTAACGAGTTTATCTAAACGTAAGAGCAGAAAAAGGTGGTGGGTGCTAAAGTATTTACTGCAAAGGAAAAGAAGGATGGATATTCTTCGCGATTTTCGAATGTTTGACAGATCATTTGTTAATTTCATTCGAATGACAACAACTGATTTTGAAAATGAATTACAAATGATCAGGTCTTCCATAGCCAAGCAAGACACAATATTACGGAACGCTGTTTTATATCACATCATACAGCATATGTAACTATAGAGCATGCATCTCAGCTTGTCAACATACCTCGTGGTACTGACGCGCGGTACGATGTCCCCGTGTGCTCGCTCGGGTACCGTGCACATGGAAACGTTGCCGCGGCACGTAGAAATTTGTCCCCTAGTGAATACGTGGCTTAAGTCTGATAAAATTAATGGAATACAACGCCAATAGTAAAATAGACAGCATGCATTAGCGTAAGGTTAAATAAAACGTTCACACTGTCAAAATTCACATCAGTTGGAATATTATTTTATTTCCTATAGTTTTTAGTAATGCAGCAGTTTCTAATAAGCTTTATAGCTCTATACCGCTCACGCCTCTGGTATTGAGATTTACGGACTAAATCTAAGATCGTGGCCATTATAACCGATCCTTCTGAGAGTAAGTACACACGGTAAAGTTGGATGTCCTGATTTCAAAATAAAACAGAATTGGTGTGCAAGTAATTATTAAAAGAGATATATATTACAGTTTTCGTAATTTCGTCATATATTTTGACATTTCAGAGGCAATATCTAACGACAAAGTGTAAATCATGTAAATCATACAAAAGATTTACTTAAGAAGAATTTTATTAATAGACCAAATGTTTACATTAGTCTTAGACAACAAGAGCATAATGAATACTGAATCAAAACATATTTAATGGTAAGAATATTTGCTGAGTTTAAGCATAAGATAGCGACAAATATAATATGCAATTTTTTGTATGCAGGTCTTTATCGTTACCTACCTCGCTAGGTACATAAAAATACCTGTTATTCCATTTCAATCCAAAAATCCAATCCAAAAAAAAATCTATAAAATCCATCCATTGAGACTCCGTTTAAATATCTAATTTAATGGTTGTGTTATAAGAATAAAACGAACAATAAAGTAGAGTAAAGTAAATTAGAGTAAAAAGTATATACTTATATGAGCAAACAAAAAGTGTAACTAAGTAGATTAATACCCAGGTAGATAGTATAAGAACAAAAGTATAGACAGAGTACATAAGTGTCATTAATGAGTGACTTTGATCATCGGAGGACCTCTTCCAGGTGTCTTTTACCAATTTTAAAGATAATGATATTACTTCTTTATTCAGACCTAATTTCTCCACAATCTATTCTGCGACAGTTTTGTTAATTTGAGGATCTCTTCCAGCTGGTTTCTCTCAATATTAAAATCACGTACAAATAAAAAGGTACATGAGAAAAAAAATTCGTAAAAAATTTAATGTTTGGCAAATGAACAAAAAATTGTGGTACTGGGAAAATTAAGGGATTTAGCGTTACATGTTAATAACTCGTGTATGAGACCAGTGATTAAGGTTTTAGAATTAATCATATGCAGGTAAGTTGATGGAAATATAAAATTATGACGATTAGAGCACATTAAAATTAAAAATAACGTATACCTACATATCTGTACCCACGTCGTTCAGAGAAAATATGTCAAATTCAAGCAACACCGAACGTGACAAGACTCTCAATTATTTTCTGTTATGGCAACGAAAACATGAGATTTGTTTGCGTCCATAGATGTCACGTTTGTGAAGAACAGTAATATTAGCACACTTTTAAATTGCAAATATAAAATATAAGTCCGGGAAAAAGAAAATGATCTATTGGAATAACGGTCGCGTTGAAGTGGGACTCGAAAATTTCTTGCATTTTAATTAATACACATGTTTGACACGGCTATAAAACTATTACTGATTAAATATACCGACATGATAGACTTAATCGTGAACCATGCATAATGTAATGTGAAACAAACAATGAATTAGAAGATGTTAGAAATAGAGGAGCCAAAGTTTTTTACCATTCCAATCTACGAGTATGTATTGAATTTAATATTTCATTATATTTAGTTTTTCCATTCTCTTGCTACTGTTCTTGCCTATTATTCATTTTTTGTTCTTCTTATTATTTATACTTTTATAATTTGTTTCTATGTGAAATGTGTTAGGACACAAGTCAATATGTTCGACTCTGATAACCCATCCTCTTATTCATATAAATCATTAACTTTGTCTGTTATATTTCCGAATAAAAAATAAATACTTTACATGTTTATACTAAGAAATAGTTCCTAATGTTTTGTTCTTAAGTTTAATTAATGTCAAAATCATGCTCTATTTCGTTGATTTTAATGATACTATACTCGTAAAAACTGTTCTCTGAAAGATTCACAAAAAAAATACTAAATTACCCACTATGACGTAATTTACGTTGTTATTTCTCACAAATTATGAAATAAAACACTGATTTTTGTTTTTTTCCATTATTTTATATTTGAGACCGTTTCCTTCTTCGGGTGAGTTAAGACTTAAGTCACCTGAAGAAGGACGCGGATGTTTCCGAAACATTTAGTGTAACAAGTCTCAAATATAAAATAGTGGAAAAAAACAAAGTTCAGTGTTTTATTTTATAATTTGTTAAAAATGGATTTCCACAAAGTTAACGCCGAAACGTTCAATTACTTGTTATATATCCGCTGGGGTAAGCAGAGAGGATGGAGCACCACACTCTTCTGTCCTGACACACAACTATCGACTCATTCGCTTTCGTACATCTCCGCATGCGAGCTCGACGATTGTTGCGGCTTCTAACAGGACCATCTTCCAGTATCTTGTTAATCTGATCACGCCGCATCCTCCGCTGCCGCCCTCTCTGGCGTCATCAACATTTGCGTCATATACCATTTTTACAATTCTTTATTATTAAGACTTAATACTTAGTAGTAGTAGTTGTACTACTTGCGTGTCGGTCTAGTTGTTAAGACTTTCGCCTAGCGATCCGTAGATCGGTGATTCGAGCCCCATGCCGGGCGACCAGCAAGTAATTCCTATTTATATACCGCAAGCGTTTAGCTTAATTTTAAAATAGTGAGAATAACACGTATTCCGTGTACGCATCTTCAATTTTTATAAATTAATTGAGATCTGGATGATGAAATGGATAGAAAATAAAAGTATAATACGAAAAAGAAATACGTACATTTTTTTTGTAAGACGAATAAAACATTATTAGCACAAAAATATGCAAAAAAAAACTTTATTAAAAAATTATTAGCAGACAAAATCGAGTTTACATGTTTATTCCGTAAAATAATTAGCATCCCGAAACAACATTATCTTGAAACCTTATCCATTAGTTTAAAATATGATTTTTATTACTTTGTACAACCGACACAACATGAATTGTTAATAACTACTATAGTTTCAAAAGGAGCAGTCCCTCTCATCATAAAGTATAGTTAATAACTAACTTAAATACAAAATGTATCAATCTCATCGGGTAGGTCGGGGTGATGCGCGGTGGGGAGGGGTTGCTTTGTTGGTCAATAACGGAAAAGCTCTAGGATCGGTGAAGTGGACTGAAACGTGATATTATTTATAAATGTATGCGATGCATATCGAAATATATGTGGCGTGTAAATGAATAATAAAATATTGATCAATCAATGTATATTATAGAAGTCTCACAAACACGAAACTGTATTCTTATGGGAAAGTAGGTATAGAAGTCTTTTGGGTGTACATAGGGCTTACCACCTATCGCACGGCTGGCTTAAGTGATCACTATAGACAATGTAACGTTCGCCATTTCCACCCATGATAGAATACCATGTCTACTAATTTTTGGAAGTTGTATATATTTAAATTATACGCGACGTTCACATATGAGTTGTAACAATCTTCATCATCACTATTATTACTAGGATTACTAGAAGCCGAGCAAAACACATTAACGGCGTCGCTGGAGAAACCCACTCCTCCACAAACACCTGACGCAGAATTTTTCAAACTTTCACTTGACGGTGAGCTCCGGACCCAAACGGTTGTACGCTTTTTGGAGAAGCAGCTCATCGACAAGGCGCCCTGAAGATGAACAGTGAGATCTGTTCGAAACGTCGGCAGACGACTGGTCCTGACGACCAGAATTTGACGCGGGTTACCCCCAAAGTAGTTAGAACTAATAATAAAATAATAATATAAGAATAAAATATTTTTACGTCTTAACACCAATCTGGGTTTTTCTATGTCACGTGTACGATTTACACGGTCTAACGTTTTTAAAAATGGTGGCGAGTGTGGTTAAAAGATAAATAAACAAAAACGACGAGAATGTCACATTAAGATTCGTCTTATCTCGGAGATAATAGTCGGATTCAGATGGGTTCAATAAGCAAGTATGCTGCATTATTTATATATAATTTACACTGCACTTATTAAAACTAATTCCAATATTAAATTTATGATAACTTGCCGTTTATTAAAAGTGGAATACTTACTCTCATTTTAAATGAAAGTAGGTTTCGCTAGTATTTTCGTTGCTCCAAGACCAATATAAACAAAGGCAAAAACGACTACGTCACGAATATTTTAATGTCACAATTTCGTTTGGGCGATTCATGACCGTGGTAAACTTGTATGCGGATTAGACTGTTCATCTGCGCGAAATTATTATCTTCATTTAAATTAATATAAGACGTGTTATTAAAAAAAATAAAGAGAATAATATGATTAACAATATTTTTATACGTATGTGTCTCACAAAGATGAAACTATTCAAATGAGAAAGCGTGTTTTTTATAGGATGGCCCAGGGCTCACGACCTGGCGTATGTGATCACTCTACACAATGCAACGTTCACCAATTTCATCGAAGGAACATCCACACATTATAAAGTTTTTGAAAGTTGTATAAATATTTCTCAAAACTGAAAACCTTTCATATATTGGGTCCTTACATATGAAATTGACGTTTAGTATGGGAGGAACATAAAGCCGATTTTTTTTATTATAATATATTTATTTAATCAAAATATGTACCATTGCTATCTATGCACTTTTGCCATCTCATAGGTAGTTCATCGATCCCTTTACTAAAAAAACCATTCGGACGGGAATCAATAAAATCTTTGAAGGCGGTTTGGACTGCCCCATCGGAGTTGAAATTTTTCCTTTGCAAGAAGTTATCCAAATTTCGAAAAAAATGGTAATCTGTTGCGGCAAGGTCCGGAGAGTACGGTGGATGTCTTAGACATTCCAATTGAAGCTCCTCTAATTTGGTAGCCGTCTGTTGTGGAGTGTGTGGTCTAGCGTTATCATGAAGCAGCAGTGGCCTAGAGCGATTAACCAGCCTCGGTTGTTTAGCAGCTAGCTTTTCCATCATGGTTTGCAGTTGCTGATAATAGACATCTGCCATAATCGTTTGGCCAGATTTAAGAAAGCTGTAGTGAACGACACCAGCACTAGTCCACCAAACGCTCACAAGTAACATTTTTGGAGTCAATTTTCGCTTGGGGCATGGTTTGGCTGGTTCGGCAGGGTTCAGCCATTGCGATGAGCGCTTCCGATTATCGTACAGGATCCACTTTTCATCACAGGTAATGATTCGATTTAAAATCCCTTCATTATTGTGCCGGTTGAGTAATGCAACGCAGCAGTCAACGCGCGTTTGTTGATTTGCTTCACTCAATTCGTGAGGTACCCACCGTTCAAGCTTTTTCACCTTACCAATTTGCTTCAAGTGGATTAAAACAGTTTTATCACTAACACCGCAGCCTGCAGCTAACTCGGATGTGGTTTGCGATGGATCCGCTTCCACAATAGCCTTCAATTCTTCATTATCACCTTTGGTCTCCGGCCGTCCACGGGGCTTGTTCTGCAGGTCGAAATTTCCAGAACGAAAACGTTGGAACCAAAAACGCACTGTGTTTTGTTTTGCGGCACCGTCGCCATACACATCATTAATCCTTCGAGCCGTTTCTGCAGCACTGGTGCCACGGAGGAACTCGTATTCGTAAATAACGCGATATTTCAAGTTTTTCATTTTGTAAACTGAGTGACGCAAAGAAAAAAACAATTGAGGAAAAAACAAATGAATTATAATTTTCAAAACACAAATACATGAGTAAATAGCTGTATAAATTTGGATTTGGAATTCCTAACCAAAGAGAAGATATTTGAGATCAAATTTGCCAGTACGGCAAAACGCCAATTTCATATGTAAGGACCTAATATTTGAAAGGACTACACTAGAAACATCTGTAGCCCGTGTAGGTAATGATACCTTTTTATTTTTAAAGCGAAGCATTTAGCAATATTCGTTTTAATACAGGTATATATGATATTCTTTATCAAAGCATTTCATTAAAGCATAAAAAAATTTAACTTCCGATTTACCTATGAAATCTGTAACAAATACTTAATATATGTACTACCTTAAATATATGTACATACAAATACTAATCTGGTGCTTAGAATTGATTCATTATCAAAATCTTTACATTTGATTTTATCTGATATAAAATACTGCAATAAGCAGTAGAAAGCGACCCTATATAATACAGGTCTCCTATGTAGGTAACATGGAAAAAATATTGTAATAAATTTTGTGCATAATTTATTTTGCCAAATAAACCAGCAAATTTACAGAGTAATTAATTAAACCAGTTAGAATTCCAAAGAACCGCGAAGTGCGGAAATAAATATTCTCGATATGCAGTTCGCACGGAGTCAGCAGTTGGGAAGATACGCCAAATAATGGTGAATATCGGTCAAAGATTCGCAACAGTTTTAATTAAAAAATGCAAAACAGCCAAGGAAATTCTCACGATTCTGCGATCTTCCTCAGACGTTAAATAATTGCAGTTTATCAGATTTCGCTAAGGCCGCAATCCATGAGCAAACAGCGACAAGAGGCAAGAGAGATTAAAGCCATGTATTCACTAGGGGACAAATCGCGAAACATTCCACTCGGCATGTCGCATCAACATCTACGCTCATGTTTCGGGAACAATGACGCGGCCATTTGACGTGTACACACCGGGACTCGCATATCTTGTCGCGGAAATGTCACCCGATGAGCTTATGTTGACAGCTGCGGTATCTCATTTGGCGAAAACGGGGTTCCGCGCAATTCGAAATGTTTTTTTGGGTCGCAATTTCAAATAAACGAGGTTTTACTGTAGTAAATTGAATATTATTAAAAACAAGGTTTTTTGCAAATAATTATTGTTTTCCACACGTCGCGGAAATATATCGCCCTATGAGATTATGATGACAGCCGCGTATCTGTTTATGTTAATGAGTTTATCGAAAAGTAAGAGGAGAAAAAAGAGGAGGAGAATGCGAAATTATTACTGCAAAGAGAAAGAAGGACGGACATTCTATGCGATCTTCGATCGATACAGCTCGATCAGTTCAAGAACGATTTCGTTTCCCCGCATTGTCATCTTGACAGATACAGCGCATGCGTATTCACTTATAAACATACCACGTGGTACTGACGCTCCGCGGAATGTTGCAGTGAGTACGCTCGGGTACCGTGCGCATGGCAACGTTGTCACGGCACGTAGAAATGCCGCGCTATGTTGTGCGCGACGTGGCGGAACAGTGCACGACGTTGCAACGTCACGTAGACTCTATGCCGCGCGTGCTGTTGAGGGACAATTTGTTCCCTAGTGAATACATGGCTTAATAGGCGAGAGAGACTAATAGGCAAGCAGGAGCCCAGCGGCTGAACAGTCCGATTTACACTCGATTACTTCAGGTTGTTGATTATTTATGATGACTTTTTAGTGAACAAAATAATGGCATACTTCTTACCGTAGCGAAACATCCTTTTAGTTCTTGTTCTGAATTGGCTATCGGTCAGCAATGTGCTGACCTAGCCTTTGAAAAATAGACGTACTATACAATTATAAGATTATTGGCATTTTGGACATCGCACCACTGATGGAACATTTTGATGTTTCGCAGACAAGATAACCTTTCTTCCGTCGTCTCTAATATCTTTTATCTTTCCATTCATACGGGTCTATTGGTTGCGGCATCATAACAATATTGACCCCTATAATATAGCATCGTAAACTTTGTCAATTTTTACATTATAAATATTATAAAAATATGAATTCATCTTATTTTTAAAGTAGGAAAAAATAAGTTTGTCTCACAATTACTATCTATTAATTTTCTCATCCAAAGTGTCAAAATAATAAAATGAAACCAATTTTTCTGCTACAATGATAGAAATATTGTGGTTTCTCATAGAAATGCGTACACATTTTAGTACTTTCCGTCTAATCTGTGTCGGGATAACAACTATCCTTATAATAACCTGAGAATGGGGGATAATGATTCATTAGAATAAAACTATTATTGCGGAAAAATGTCCAAAGCTTTCAGATTTTCTTGTATTATAGTTACTGTTTGGTATTTGTATACGAACAAATAATGAATTCTGTATTTATTAATTAACAGTCGTAATCTATTTACTGTCGAGAAAGAAAGGAGAAGGAACACTCACGTGGTGGTGAGTTTCGGCGTTCCATCCGCGTTTCTTTCCCTATCATAAATAACAGTCCATTCGTATCGTACCACCCCTTCCCCATCCCTATCCAGTCATTGCTCCCTATTCCTGTAAATTTCATTCCGTTTCCCGGCGAGTCGCGTCGGGAACAATTATTATTATTATTATTTCCCTTATTTATGTGTCGTAGGTACCTCTTCAATGACAATGTCTAATAACCTTCTTATATCTTCTTGATGTCTGATCGACCCAGCTTTTTCGCCGATTTTATATTTTTATGGTGATACATATACAATATTATATTATAATAAATTTATTTACTATTATACTCTTTTTTGTAGTTTATTTGTTAAACATAACTAAACCACCTAGGCGACTTTCCCTGACTTGTTCATCATTAAAATTAGCAATGTGTTCATTCTAGATATTTAAACGCCAGACCGTTAGATATTTACCGGTTTAAATGTACATAAATATAGACAAAATCAAGAGTAAACGTATATTTAAAAATGAAAAAAAAAATACAAAAAGAAAAAATAATATTCAAGTAAATGAATACATTTTATGATAAATGAAAGGCCGTTTTCATTCGAAACTGCCTTATTCACTAACGACCAAAATTGAGTTATTTCAAAGAGTAATTTATTGAAATTTGATGACTGGCATTTTTTGGCGTTGACCATCAACATCGCAGCGACAAATACTGGTATACCGCTAAATAGATAAAGATAAAAAAAACGAATGCTTGATTGAATTTTTACATATTTTATAAAAAAAAATCATTTAAACAATTTGTCGTTTTCAAACGAAGGTGGGTAGCTAGGTAGTATAATATAATTATGGGAAGCTGGATAGTTGAAAGTTTGCTTTCGCACAACACGACATGATCTGAAAACCGCAAATTAACGTTGCATAAAAAACGCGTGGTTTTTCAGGAAATCAACATTCATCAGAGTTAATCTCGAATCTTGGAATCCACAGCGTCGCTGCGTTTTGCAACCTTTGACCTTAGGGGAGAAGTAGTAAGCCGCAAACCAGTGGCGCCGTTGAGAGCCCAGACAGAATTTCGGGGCCCTAAACAATCGTGTAAGTTCGAATTTCATCACATGTTATTCATAGATTTGATGTTAACGTTGTAGAGATGATTCATGATAATCATTAAATTGGGTGTAAAAAATAATGTTATATCTACTTTACTTTAGTTATAATTTTATTTTTTACTACCCTGGTTTCGAGAGAATCAGAGTCTATCATCGAGAGGTGAAGTATTAAACGAGTAGTACAATATAAAATTATAATTAAACTTAAATTGAGATGCATATTTAATGTTTTCAATCGAACTTAATATTCGTTCACATAAACACATTACGTACAATATATAAAATAAATGCCACTCGGAATAATACAGGGCGTCTCATGCTTTATCCATTATATTATTAATGCAGTGATAAATAGAGAAATAAATTTATAAGTACGGAGATAAAAAAAATGCTACGTATTGTACAGATAGACCAAATATAACATTACCATTTATAAAATTAGTGAATGTATTTTTATTATTTTTTATTATCTTTTACATTATATTTTACGTAGTAAAGAGTACTATTGAGTTTCAAAATTTTTGGATGTATCAAAAGAATATATTTATCTTAAAATTTTCTTCATTATCAAGAAGCGTCTAGAAGGCTTCAAAGATGTATTTTATGATAATCGGGTGAAAGAATGAACCTTTGAACACAGAGAGAACTTTTTTAGACAGAGGGATTTTTTCTGAGAAAAAAGCGGAGTGTATAAATTAAGTTATAGAGATTGCGACGCAATTTACATTGGAAAAAGTGGAAGAAAAATGAAAGAACGATTAGAAGAACAAAAGAGAGCAATTAAAAACTTCGCCCTAATTCAGAAATGCTAAAATATACGTTCGATAATAATAATTTAACACTGTTATATAGCTGCAATAAAGGAAGAAAAATGGATATTTCAGAGAAATTCATAATAATAAAATAAATAATAAAAACATAATAATAACATTCAGATACCATTCATAACTTCCCCACTCCTAGCCATTCTAACCTCGCCTATCTATTATAAAATATCTATTTAAATCTACATTACATACACTCAATCCTCATAAATACTGTCTATAATTGTTTTTAATTTAATTGAAAATTTGTCATTGATAATGAGAGTGATCTCGAAAACGGTTAAACAATTAAATTAAATATATAGTGAAAAAAAAACAGTGTTTTTAATTTCGATTCATATTTAATACAAACCTACCTACATTAAAAATGAATTTCCACAATATTTCACAAAAAAATTTGAACATTTAAAATTTCTTGTTTTTTAATTTAATTTAAAAAACTCTCTAAAGGTAAACATTGTGAGACTCGGTACTCACTGGGAATGAGGGATAATCACAGCATGGGTTTGCCATATCACGAATCGATTGACATAGAAATACAAGCGCTCCAGACTTCCTTAACCGAGAATAATGCAGCTAATCGGGATTATTACGACAGGTTATAATGTAAGATCCGATGAATGCGCGGGCAAAGGGAAAGATGATATATCCTATAAATATACAATGAGGTCTATAATAGTTATATTCATAATCCAGAAATATAAGCTCCGCGGCGCCGGCAGCAAGGGCGATGAAGCGACTCATAGGACGGTCTCCAGTTTCCAATAGAGCAGTAGCACTAACATTGAGCATCATCTCAAACATACAGAATTTATAAAGCAAATTTATCTTAACAATATATTTACATGTATGTTCCGAGAACACAATTAATGGATTGGTACACACAGGGATAATTATTAATAAATAAAAATTATAAAAATCTCACAGAGACGAAGCTCTTTATATGAGAAATGTATTTGTAAAAATTCAGGGCTTACGACCTGTATGAGCTGGCTTAAGTGATCACTGCACACAAAGCATCGTTCACCAATTCCATCGTAAGAACATAGAGTATTAAGCAATATTATGTTTTTAATGTACAAATGATATTCTTCCGAATTATTCAACACATACACTTGAGTACGCCTGAAAATCAATATTTTCAATTTTCTAACTGCAATGCAAATTTATGTGATTTATCATATCAAACAATTCAGAAATTAATTTAAAAAATGATATTTGATATTGATCATGAATATTCACAAATATCAAACATCTGAACAGTCATGTTTTGATTGTTGTTATACAGGGTGTCTCGTAGTTAGTAGCTAATAATTTGGGAGAGTCTTCTTCATTCAATTTTAATAGAAAATATTCTTTACACTTTTGGTGAAATATTGACAGTTACTGAGATGAGCGACATCACATTTGCATTTTTTTTAAATAGATTCTTTTTATTACTATTGCAATGCGAGTGAAATTGACTACATTATTTTATAGTTTCTCTTTCATTTTTTATCATATTTTTAAAGTTTATAAGACACAATGCGCTGTGCCTTGATTAAATAACTGAAATAGAAATATTGACTAAGATTCAAATTTTTCAGTATTCACTTTAAAATAATTATGTATATCTTTTAATTTAATTCAGTGAAATTGAAAACTATGTAAAAAGGGTTAAAAAATCACGCGAAAAAATAAGTGATTATTTAAAAACGATCTCTTTTGGAACACAAACTAAGAAAATCAACTGAACGATTTAAAAATTATTTTTAATAATTGAATGCCATTGTTTATTTTTTGTAATATTATTGAAAAAAGAATAGCCCACAGAGTGAAGCAATTTTTTTAATTTCTTAAATATCGTTAGTTCGGTAACTTATTAATTGGCTAAATAATTTAGTTATATTAGAAATATATATGAATTTAAAATATATTGAAACTAATGAATAAACTTTATTTCATACCTTTCCATACAAATATATGATAGAAAAAATGCAAGAAAAGCTTTGATGAATTTCGCTCACATTGCCAGACGATCGCCTTAATATTTCGAGGTGATATTTTTGTATTTAATGCGTCTTTGTGCGAAAATCGGTAAATAGTTATATAATGTTTTAAATTCTGAAACTACGAATTGCACAGGTTAATCGTTTTGTAATAATATAATGTTTCCAATGTAAATGTAAATAAAAAAAGTCTAGATAACAGTCGCTAAATAATTTTAATTTGGCACTAATCATTTATTAAAAAATGCATTGACAACAGTTATTGACACGAAACGAATGAAAACATCATCAACAACTGTTGTCGAAGAACAGTTAACACGACAGACAGCAGATGAATTCACGCTTAACATGTCGAGTAATTTGAGAAGATGGATGGTACTTTCAAACGCGAATGTTGTCAGACCTGAACTAGTTATCTCCATATTGTGGGGCAGTGCAGGAAACCCAAGGAATGTGCGAAATCTAGCAACAGCTGACATTGTGTGCACCCACACGTGTGCGCGTCTCTACGTGAGCGCTAAGTGTTACGCGATCCATTTTAGAAGAAAGGTATACATTTCATTCGTTCGATTTCTAAGTGCACTCGAAGCGAATCTAATGAACATAACAGAAGAGTGTTCGATTCCGAGAAAAGTGTAACATTCCGTGAAGGAAAGATGCATAGGCATCTTCATTACTGAATCTAAGTATCGCTCTTCAATCAAATATTGCAGCAGATATTTTAAAATATGTAGGTACATGATTATGTTACTTGCAATTTTTAAATCTGACATATAATTTCTGCTAATGAATGCTTATAGTCTGAAAAAGTGTTTTTTTTATAGGGTGGATGTATAAATAATATCGTAAAATAGCTATTTGTTTAAGCAAATTATATAAACAAAAAATATATTAAAGGGTTAGGTCTTAAGCATCTAATTAAAGGCCATAAACGGCCATCATAATATATGAAACATATTTATTTATTTATTTAATAAACACGGCTAAATAGCCTTTAATCTACAACGCATTTATACATAATATTAACACAACAATATATGTGTGTAAATTATAGGAATAAAATCAGTGTAGAAATATACAAAAAATAAAATATAAAAGAGATACAATATAAAACACACTAATAATAGAAAAATTTGAAAACGTAGAACATAAAGGAGTAGAAATATAATACAATAAAACGTGTGAATAATAGAAGCATTTGAAAACATCACATATAGAAGAGTAGAGATATAATTTAAAAAAACACATAAATGATGGAAAGATTTGAAAGCATAAAAGATATTTAAAGCAATATTTAAACAAAAAATAAGGTTACTGATATTGCATGATTGACACTGACATTTAACAATTTGAATTGTAACAATTTTATCATTATAATTTATATATACTCGAAGAAATAACAAAGTAACGAGTCAATCGTAATTTAGCCTTGATTTAATTTTGATACACAGAAATAAAATCCAAGATATTAAATATGAATATTCCGGAATTATAAATCCTTAATAAGGATCCTCTAAACTAGGTGGGGATCACGGGATTATATTTCCTAGTCACAAAGTATAATGAAGTAAATGAAGTGCCTTCGGTTGCAAATATTAAGTAATGTTATATTTATATTATATTAATAATAACAGCATACTCTTCTTCGACAAACCTACTGCCAGTTCTGATATAAAATTATAGCCAACAATTATTTCCCGCCGTGTCTTTTACGTTTTGAAAATGTGTTTTATCCCCAAATTAGTCAATTGAAAAATTGGTGGAAAAAAGAAAAAAAGCATTTGATTTGAATGCGTTCTGCATAAATCATAAATAAAATACCTATGCGTATTTTTGAACAATAACAATAACTAGTGAATTCATTGAATTAATTGAGATAAATCTTAGAAGTCTCATAAAGACGAAGTTATTCATATCGGAAACGTTTACGGCAGTCTCTGTAGAGTGGCCACAGGGTTTATGACCTCTATGAGCTAGCATAAGTGATCACTTTACACAATGCAACGTTCACCAATTTTATCGTAAAAACATCAACTCATCATCAATTTTTTTTAAAGATTTTGTATTCTCAGAATATACATATAAAATATTGTTAACAATTTATTTAATTCCTCGTGAACCGAATGAGCTGTCTTTATTATATATTGGACGTTACTTACTGGGCTTTTTTGTTTATACAACAATATATATTAACATATATTATATAGAGGGGAAATAGAGCTAGTCCATTTTATGGGTGCACTCCTTCCTAAATTATGAGTCGAAAATGTTATAGTAAAAATGTTCCAATATACAATAGCGACCAATAGCTTACCAATAGCGACTTCACAGTATACATTTTATTTCAATATTTTTTAAATTACTTCTGTAAAGCATTTAATTAACCTTAATTTTTTTAGCCTTAGTAAAAGACAAATAAAATTACTAAAACCTCATAAAAAAATCTGGCCCTTAAGAATTTAATCTTTTTTTTGAGCGTATCACTTTTAATAATCGTTATAAGTTACTTAAATGATAGTTTATTTATCGTTTTACAGAAGATAAGTCAGAAATCTAAATATAATAATTTCGTTCCCTGTCTGTCTGTCCATCTGTCTGTCGGTCCGTAAATTCGTAACTTGTTGGAATTTAAACTTTAGATAATTAGAGTGTGACACGCAATCCGCGCCCAGCTCAAGCAACAAGTAAAGGTCGGAATTACACGGACATGATTATTATTTTATTATATTTAGTTTTACGTCTGTATTATTATTTTATTATATTTAGTTTTACGTTTAAGCAAATAGTCGATCATTAAAAAAAGAAAAAAATGGTTTTCTATTCATGAATTTTCAGCTTCAAAATCCTTCAATTGTTATGTCTTGTGATTTTTCGCGGATGTGCGGCTAGTATTGAAAATAAAATGTAAACTTTGAAGTCGCTTATCTACATGGCACTTGATATTGTTGCTTGAACATTTTCAACTCATAATTTAGGCATAAATCTATCTGTAAAGTATTGTAGATTAGCTCTATTATACTTTATATAATATTTTTATTATAATAAAATAATGTTTCTAATATTAAGGTAAAAAAGCTAATTACTAGGCTTACAATATATCAAAACAATTTTCAAGTGGGTTGATAATTGATACATTATGAGAGAATACCATCCATATAGACAGTATTGTTTTTTTTGGCTCGGTTATTGCGTGGGGTGCATATTTGCCAACAGATTTTAAGATTAGCGATTCGATTCTCGCATCCCACAGTCATAAATTAATCACATTTTCATACATTAAAAATTGTAGCTTTGACCCAATTTGGATAAAATAGTATTAAATTGAGATGTTATTTTATTATTATTCATAAAAAATTAACACTTAAATTTATTTTGCTTAAAAACGTTTTCAGGATCTCGCGGCCGCTCAGAATCTTCTGCATGGATTTTTTCGGGCTATTCTACAGTGTGTTTCTAATATCTCTGGGCGAGGTTTTGGATCCCATTTCAGGGTTCTATTAGATGCTGATGCCTCAGCGAAACATCGGCAAGACATGTCTGGGATACGGGACAATAGCCTAAGAATACAGAAAATTCTTTAGTCTTTTACTAGATATACAATTAACGCATACAATCAGAATATTTTGAGTTTGTCAAAATTTTTCAGTAAAGGATTTTGTCCCAGGGACATCATTAATCAAGATATATTATAGATGTCTCAAAGAGAAGAATCTCGTTACAATATAAAGGATATTGCTTTAAAAATTTCCAATCAAAAATAAATATCTCATTAGTTACATCAGTGGTTAATTAAGGGGAATGAAAAAACTTTGGATGCCGGTCGCGCTAATGATAACTACAACAAACATATGAAACGAATTTTAAAACTTAAATATATAGGTTTACAACTTCCAAAAATTTGATATGTGTGGTATTCTATCACGGGTGGAAATGATGAACGTTACATTGTGTAAAGTGATCATTTAAGCCAGCCGAATGATAGATGGTAAGCCCTATGAACACCCAAAAACTTCCATACCTACTTTCCCATAAAATTTAATTTCATATTTATGAGACGTACAATCATCCTTTAGAGAGGAATGTATAGAGGTTACGAAACCTAAAAGCTTAAAACATTACCAAGTACGTAAACATTATATAGGCACATTGTTAAACACACATGTTAAGTACACGCTATATAAATGCCAAAATTTAAGATAATAATGTACCAGTCTGAAGATGGCCTTGATAGGCTGAAACCGGTACGCTCAAAAAACAATTAATAGAAAAAACTTAAAAAGTGTTTAATAAAATCATTAAAATGGAACTCTACTACGAATTAATAGCTTCAAAAATATAAATTACAGAAAATTATCTCCATGAATCATTTTTCAGTATTTCTCTCCCATTTCCAATTCAATTTCGCCTGTGTCCATAAGTATCGGTGCAAAGACTTCATTACGGTTGGAGAAAAAAAGGTGTCAGATATTTATTGGTTCTAATTTCTTGTGTCTTCGTCGCGCAGTCGATCCGTAAAGAATTTTAACAGTTCTTTTTTTAATAATAAAAAAATAACGACTAAACCAAAATGAATTGACGAGAATCGGGACTATTGAGTCGTAACAGATTCGTACAAGCAATGATTCCGGACCGCCTGTCACGATTGTCTTTTATATACCATCATTACGGAGAAATAGTGAGCGATGCGGCGATCTGGGTCGGCCGTAAATATTTCGATAATTTTGGGAAAGTTGCACCGCAGCCATTGTTATGATTGCCTGATGTACAATAGGGTGGGTCATTTTTTCGAATTGACTAGTGATGGGTACCTTGTTGGTGTAGTGGTTACGATTCTCGCCTAGTGATCCACTGGTCGGAGATTCGAGCCCCATCCCAGGACACCAGAAAGACAACCGTTTAGCTAACTTTGAAAATTGTAAGATGCGACACGTATTCTGTGTTCGCAACTCTATTAAAAAAAAATAGTATTCAAAAGTTGCATTTTCGTGTGCAATAAAATACTGCATTTACAGTTTTCATTAAAACGGGTACATTCAAATCGGTCAATTACCTTGAAATAAAGAGATATCAAAAATATATCGAAAGTCCCTACGTATACTGTTGAATTTGCGAAAATTCGATTTTCGATTTATTGTCTTAAACTATCAAATTTGCTCCATATTTTCAGAAAAAATTAAAAATGTTCCACTTTTTTTTAAATTAGCTTTTTTGAAATAAAAATTCAACTTTTTTTTTTAATTGTTCGAAAATATGGAGAAAATTAGATAGTATAAGATAGTAAAATGAAAATCGATTTTTTACAGAATCAACAGCATATGTAGGGACAGTCGATATACTTGTAAGTTGCATTTGTAATTAAATACTATTGATTTAATATTAACCCAGCTCGCATGAGAATAACACCACATTTAAGTGGATTTTGACAGTTTGTTAGCGTTTTATATCTACCCTCGTTCGGGCAGTCTCAGCTTGTTTTCTTTTAATTAATAAAGCTCAAAATTTTCAGCAATTTTTTATTTTATAACTAAGATAAGTATCTAATCTAATAAAACATTTGGCGCGTTTGAGCAAGCCAAACGTTTGCTAAAACCGCAACTTTTGTGCATTTCCTTGTAGATATAAACGCAATGCAACTTTTGATGAGTATTACTTGGAAAAATATTTTTTTCGCCATATATAATGACACACCCTAGGTCGAGTCATCAAAACGAGTGATGTACACTCGTTTTGATGACTCGACTACTTTAAAATAGATTAAATGCGGGGCTCGCCGTTGCGTCGGACATTACCTGGTTGCGTGATAGGGCACCGATAATTACGATTATTATTTGGTAGAGCCGAGCGCGCTTCGGGAAAAAATTCGGTGAAAAGTATGAATACGGTGCAAAATTTATGTCAAGCACCACCTTTCTATGCGCCTTTCCAGACGTGGCGTGACTGGGAGTACCTGCGTCGTTAAATAAAAGTAAAAACATATCCATTTTATCAATGGATCACGTGGGTTAACAGGACATCCGGCATTTGGTGTGTAGATGTTCGCTTCGTAGAATAACGAAATAATATGTAAACAAAATAATGAAAATCATAAAAAAATGTTTTTTGGTGATTTTCGTGTCCCGTCAATTGGGATGGGACACGAAAATTGAAATATTTTTTATTTATCTGATCTATTTACGAGTTATAAAGCTCATTTTATATGAGTAGGTACCTCTTCTATAACGTACTTAAGAATGCTTATATAATATGATTAATTAATAATAATTATACATTTATTTTTAAAATTTTGTATTAAATTTTTATGTATCTTATTATTGTTTAACTTCTTTTCGTATTAAACGATTTGTAAACACACAACTATACTTTAATTTTTTTTTTTTTTTTTTTTTCTTCTTTTATGTCTTTTTTTTTTTTTTTTTTTTTTTTTTTTTTTTTTTTTTTTTTTTTTTTTTTTTTTTCTTTTAGTCTTAGTCTTTTTTTTTTCTTTTTTTAGTCTTCTTTTTAAACGGATTTCATAAGTTAAATATTTTTATTTTTTTCATATAATACATGATTATTAGATGATTTAAAGATAAATTACATTTGTAATATATGTATATTAAGACTAGCAATATTATGTGCACAATAGCGGTAGCGAAATGTACACAAGAGAAATAAAATGAATTGGAATATGCTAAATACATAATATAATTGTGGGCAGACTCGTTGTGACGAGAAAAATGTTCTAACAAATTTTCGTTTAAATTTTTAAAATTATTATAGTATAATTTTGGATTTTTCGAAATTTTAATGGTTTTTTTCAAATCGGAATCAATACAAATTAGTTATGACCCCGATGCGTGCAGTAGGCACGAAACCTGATTCAATGAGAAAAGGACTATAATAAAAACTTGGTTTTTATGGGTTAGTTTTTTATTAATTACCTATATAAATAATGTCAACACAAAATTATTTTGCTCTTTTTCAAGAAGAATATAAATATTTTTCTATGAAAGTGTGTTCTAAGAGCACAGAATATAAACATTGGTGGATGGCTGCGAGTTGGTATAACATTAAAAAAACTTAATCTTAGATGGAAAAAATATAACAAAGGAAATTTATGCATCTGAAAACTACACATCACGTAAAAGATGAGGAAAGACAAAAGAATAAATGACGTATTTACTGGTTTTAAGGACGCTGTCATGGACAGCTTTAACACGCTATCGTTAAAAATTCCCGAAATGTGTCAAACATCATGACAATTATGATTTCTCAAATCCAGACTTGTTGAATTGGTACAAGATATTTTCGTAGCGCTTCAGCGTTCGACTGATTTCGCCCGTCCTACAATATTTCTTAATTGTGTTGGAATGCGTAAGGGTCACCGTTACGGGTCGTTCGTAGCCGTTCCCTTGGAAGGCTTCAAATTAAAATTACGACAAACAAAGCACCATTAATTATATTTCTGCTGCGTGGCTGCCTCACGCTTCCCCACGTCATCTTCCGATCAAATAATTGTTTCAAAATTCCATAATCTTTACCTTGCCCCAAGCATTAATTGAACGCAATTTGTGTATGCACCAGGTGTACGCAGTCAGAGCATTGAAACAAGCTGTTCGTTAATGTATATTTTGGGAAAAAGCTAAATTAAATATTTATCAGTCAACGATACGTACATTAAAATCTCAACAACATTAAACATAACTGTTATATAAATTTTGAGAGATACATATTTTATTTCAAGGTAATAACTGCACGTCGCATGTATGAACAAACATATTTAATCATATAAAATTAATAAAATATTTTTTTATTAAATATACTTAGTATTCACCACTTATTTATTGAATATATCAACATGCTTCAGGGCAAGTGGTCCCTTCGTCAGGATACAATGTATAAATGGACGAAGGGACCATTGGCCCTGAAGCATGTTGATATTTTCAACAAATACGTGATGAAAATAAAATATATTTTTATTTATTTTATACCTATTTATAATGTCACCGTAAAATCATTTTCATCTTTTTGGAGAAGATATTTTAATAATTGATAATTTATAATATGTCGGAACATAAATACATATAACTTAATAATTATGAGCACTTTGCTATGTTTTAGCATGAATGATTGTCTTTAGCATCACATTACAAGCGGCTGATTTTTTCATTGTTTACTGGATAACTTAAAGGACACCTAAAAAATAACTATTATATTCTTTCATAATATTAGAGAATATACAGGGGGTATAAAGGCAATAAAATTATGTGTGTTTATTATGTTATTGTTGTGTGCTTCTGTATGACTCGATATAAAAATATACATATTGGATAAAATTAAACCACATTTCAAACATGTAAAGTTCTCATCAAAAGTTATGAATTTTTTTCTGTAAAATTTTTATAGCAAAGAACACTATTACTAGACATTAATAACAAATACAAACAACAACACTTCGATAAATAAAAAATAGTAAATAATAACTATACAGCAAATAAAATAGTGAATAAATGAAATTTTTGTTTTATTTGTATGCTGTGTAATTGTTGGCAAAAATTTTTTTTTTCGGACGATATGTATTTATGAATTAATAAAAATAATAATAAATATTTTAAACCAAATGGTTTCGGAACTATTAAGTTCCTTTAGGGAAGTTCTATGCTTATTTATCTACTTGCGAAATAACATACATTTTTCCGAAAAGTTAAAAGTACATTTTAAGTAATAAAAATGAAATAAGTGTTTACAAAATAATTTTATATTAAATATTTAAATATTTTACAGCAGAGTTATGGCTTCATACAGTTAAAAACTTAATCATTGGACAGTTAAAAGATATAAACAAAAGAAGGGGCGTAAATTGACCAAAGTGAAATAAAATATGTACATGTACTAAAAATCAGGTCTGGCTTTGTGATTAGCTTTGAAATAAAATGACACCTCGCAAAGAAACGTGTTTTGGTGAGAAACGAAATATTTCGGTAATTTTTAAAAAGACACATTAGTAAAATAAGAGGTGTATGAAATCATTACGTCTGTCCAAGTGTGATGACAAAATTGCGTGCCAACTAATCGGCATCAGTAAATTTTCCCATAATGGATGACTCCCGTTACGCATTGATGAAATAACAATATTGTTACGATGCAACTCTAATGAGCGTATCTTCAGTTGTCTGCATGACTTGGTATATGTTGTAAAGTAGCAGAGTTGATGAGATATTAAGACTTAAGATTTCAAAACTGTTTTTTTTTCAATATCATCCTCTTCCTAATTCTTTAATATACAATTCTTTATTTTTGAAGTATATAGCGTTAAATTTGTGGTTGGACTTAATAATTATTTATCAATTATCCAATGGATAGTTGGTATGCGTTCGTCCGACGAAGATACAGTGGTATCGAAACCGGTAGACGTAGAGTTACTCCAAGTGGTCAAAACAAAGTTATTTAATTAATTAATAAATATAATTTTTTAGTTTATTTTTAGTCCAGAAAGCTGGTTGCGTAAAATATGAGATGTTTTTAATAATTGAATTTGAAAATATGATTATTCAAAAATACGATTTTCCTATAGTGCTTTTCAGTATCAATTATTAAAAATATTTTTTCTTTTTATTAATAACATATAATTTTATCACAGAGCAATTATCAAAGAAGAATATACAGTGTATCATTCAATAGCATAAAATGTGATCAATTTTATGAATAAAATACCCCTATAAGTCATTTTTCTCCAATCATAATGAAATTTCTCCAACCATTGTGTCAATTTACTAATATCTATCTATGTAGAGGTCTTATAAATATCAAAGAGGTCTCATTTGAAAGATAAAACAATGAGGATTAATATTACGTTAAGTATTTCAAGAACAATTAAAAAAAGAGACCTTTTAAAATTTTACGAAAAAAAAACATGTTTTTTATACATATTGGGGGTCTTTTGTCGATGAAACTGATCATATTTAATGCTATTAAAGGCGCCGACACCGGTCACCGGACACACTTTATATCTACTTCGTCTGTCTTCGTCTTCTATTTAGCAAGCACTTGTACTATGTTGATTTATCAAAACAGTGCAGGATTTATAGAATCACCGGCATTGGTTGAACATCGAAACTCTTAGGTTTCGCAGTAAGGATACCTTATTTATTTTTAGGCACTCATTAAGTATGTAATTCCGTTGCCTTCTTCGATATCACACTCTCAGTGAATATCAAAAATACTTCTAACGTCATATTCCTATATAAACTAGTCACTTCTATAATTGATTGCCCAGCTCTGCTCCAATGGTCAGAGGGTCCGCCAGATCGATTGACACGCCGAGTCTTTCCCACTCTAACACAGACTAACGGCAAAACTCTTTTATTTTTAAATATATTTAAAACTTTATATTTTTTGGATCACTTTAGTTCATCAATATATGATTATAAAACTCTCAGTACCTACTCGTTTCAGTCAAAACGCTATCCACGCAATATATATACCTTGTCTTTTGTATATGCGTGTATATATACGGTTTGTATATGTGTGTGTATACAGATTATTAATTTTAACTGTTCGAAGAATATTTTTTCTTCTGAATGAAGGCTTGAACTTTAGATAGAAGAAGTAGTGACATTATTATTAAAATAAAACACAAATCACTTTGTTTTCACCACTTTATTAGATTAAACAATCTACATGTTTCGAGAACAATTTTCTCCTCTTCAGGATTATTGGTGTACTAAAAATTGAAAAAGTAAACCATGCAAATGAGTACTGTGTAAATGTAAAGGGATAGGTGAGGGAAGGGGGGTTCAGAGGTGTTAATTATTATGAGTCATCTGTAGAGGATGGAATGTTAAGCGTAAAAATATTCAATTGGCTTATGCAAAAATTTTGTGTGTGTATTTATTAAATTTGAATTAATATTAACATTTTTCCTAATTTCAAGTATTTCTAGATTATTTATTTGTGGGATCTTATAGCTAAATTGTAAAAATTTTAAACCTGTGTTAATACTAAATGTATGGTCAAATTCTTTTATATGTTTTGCAAAATCAGACTCAAAATATTAATTTTAATTTATCTTTTAGCTAAATATTATTTTTCATCAGTTAGAAAGATTTTTCTCCTCTACTACTGACATCCCCTTTTAATTTTTATTTCGATACCTCGTTGTTAGACACTGTGCGTTAATACAAATTACTTTATAAGTGAAATATTGTAAGATATGTAGTTCACGTCTAAATTTGTAATTGTGCTATCAATTGTGCTACGTTGCATTCTATCTTCCCCTGTGTAATGAGGTGATCGAATTTCGAAGTGTGAGCTTTCCTTCAACCGATGGTAATTACTAGCTCTCCTGGCGTATTTATTCTTGGTTGGTAATGTGGTCAACTCCGCGTACTCCGATATAACCACTTCTCAAATGCCTCCAGCCATTTAATAGTGGCTTATTTTAATGTCCACACCACGACTCCGTAGAGTAGCCGGGTATAAGGTAACATTATGCCTCAAGGTACCTACACTACCTACACTTTCTACCCTCTTTACATCGGTGCATCGATTGACAATAAAACATTCTTAAAATTTTGTCTACAGTTATACGATATCGAAAAAGGACAACCACCGAGTGAGTTTAATTTCGATTAAGATGTTTTTCTTTTTAATTTTGCTTATTTATTTAAGTACAAATGAGTTTTAAAAAGATTGTACTAACTATAAAATCAGTTTTCAATATATTTATATTATATTTAATATTAATAAAATGATATCACAATTAGTAGCGAAACACTTCACAAAAACACAGGCTTGAGAAAATCATACTGTAGTCATATGTAATGAAACATGTAACCTTACCAGGAATCGAACTTGGAAACTCCGGTATGAGAAGCCAGTATCATGTCTACTAGCTAGTGGAGTACCGGGTCTAATGAACCCCTTTCTCATTCACAAACATGTAGCAACAATAGTATAATTATATTATACAATAGTATATATAGTGTATATTATAATTTCATTTACTTGCTGTTATTATAAATATTAAGATATCTGTGAGAAGAAGCTTAAATGAGCATGTATTTATACATTGAATTGCTAACAATTTTTTTTTTCACATTTGAAAAGTTGTCGCGGTTCAGAATATTTTGAGAATATTCTTAGGTTTTCACGGCCACTCAGAATCTTCTGGTTTGTGTCTTCTGGGGTATTATGCCGTGTTTTAATGACCTTTCGGACCGACATTTCGGATCCCATTGCAGTGTCCATCATCAGGGCTGATGTGGACCCTGCAACGGGATCCGAAACGTCGGCCAGAAAGGTCGTAAAAACACGGCATAATACCCCAGAAGACACAAACCAGAAGATTTTGAGTATGTTCAAAAGTTTTCAAGAACACAATACTGGACTTTATCTCCGGGGCACATCATTAATCAAGATATATTAAATGACTTCTATATCTACTTTCTCATATAAAAAAATAGCTTTGTTTCTATGAGACATCTATAATATATCTTGATTTTTGCTTTTCTTGCATACTTTAGGAGGCAGTGTATTAAGAATTTTGGATATTTTCATGAATCAAAAATTTGTTCCAATGACGAATTCTAAGATTGGCTGAAATCATCAAATATAGGTATTACAAATAGGTATCCTGTGCAAGTCGCATTGTAATAAACCTTTAAGTAAAAAAGTTCTTAATAGAAGATGTCGGTGCAATCAATTTTTAAGATTAGATCAGATTGGAGATAATACCGAGCAACCGTGAGAGGAATGAAATGGTCATAAAAATATTTAGTATGAAACGGTTGCTTCATCGTACGAAAAACCTTAAATAAAAGCTGGCTTCTATGTGTGTCACGAATGGGAGCCGGAACAGAGATGGCCGAAGTACGTTCTCTCAACAGTACCGGCACCAGATGGCGATTGCCCAGTGTGACGCGGCGGTAAATCGATAGAAAGAAATAATTATAATGTATTTGTTTGCATTATTTCGATTAGTACTTACAGTTAAATAACAGTCGGTCTGAGAATTTCGTTAAACAAAGTAAACTTTAATTCTTTGTTCTACCTATTGCACCACATTTTGGGAAATGTGAAGTGTTATAGGCAACGGTTAAGGCTTTTCAGGTGTATGCGTAGGCTGTTATAAATTATTAAAAATTATATATTACGCAAACCGTACAATATTATAGTAGCTGAACTGGAAAGAGTATATCTTTTTTAAATACAGTCGGTAACAGCATAACCTAGGTTATTGTCTATTGGACACACCTTTTTAGTCGGTACGTGTGCTAAAGGTGGAAACAAAACGTATGATAAAAGTGAGAATGCATATAAATGTAAGTGCAAATGTATAATAAAAGTGTATAAAATTTTCAGTAGTTAATTTACAAATAGCAGAGGCGAATACGAACGGAATAGAATTCAGAACAACATGGTTTTATCTTAACAAAGGACCGGCATATTTTAAATTTATTAAAAATAGCTGTTAGTACCCGGCATTGCACGAGTTAAGGATTAATTAAAAAATAAATTTTTGGGGAGAAAAAAGGTTCCATTGTAATTAAAACAATGTTTCCATTTAATCAAGGCTGGGATGGATAGGATGTCTAGGGAAGAAATATGGCCTATTTTTACATCGGGAATATGTATGCAAAATTTGGGTCCAATCGGTGAGGCGGTATAGACTTGTACAGAAAATATATCTGGGTGAGGGAATGGATTAGAGGGGGAAGGGGAAATGTCATCTATATTAACCGACGGCTCCTAAAAAAAGTTTGCAAAGTAGCAAAGTTTGCAAATTTTGAGTCCCATCGGTAGAACGGTACAGATTTTCATTGAAAATATATTGTGGCGAGGGAAAGGGGTAAAAGGGGAGGGGGAAATGTTGCCTTTGTAACCCGACGTGTCTTAAAGAATTAGTTTCCAAATATTAAACCGATCGGTCAAACGGTGTCAATTTGTATAGAGAACAGACAGACAGACATTGAGTTTTATAGGTATAGACATATGGTTCAAACGCTTTATTTAAGCAAAGACAACCGAATATAATCAAATAATTTGAATTCGGAAAATGTAAGGTGCCTATATCTAAATACTTATCAATTTTGAGAGGGTAGGTACCGGCGCCTTTTTTTTCAAATAATTTGTGCGAATTAGAATTTCAAGGAAATAATTGAACTTTTTAGGAGATTTAAGATTTTGGATAATCAAACATTTATATTTTTATTTAGATAAATAAATAGTAGGTTAAAAAAACTTGTACAAAAAACATCCTCGTATGCCAAAATTTCAAAGTAATCGGTGAAGAACTTTCAGAGATTAGCGATTTTGTACAAACGAACATTTACATTTTTATTTATATAGATAGAGACGCGAACACGGAATACGTGTCGCATGAACATTTTTTCTTTATTATTTACAAAATAAGTTAAACGCTTATGCTATGAAAAATGGACTAACTTGCTGGTGTCCTGGAATGGTGCTTGAACCACCAACCACTAGATCACTAGGCGAGCGTCATGACCATTACACCAACAAGCTACTCACAAATGTACACAGAAAAAAATCAGCCTAGATGCTCAACTTATTTGGACTCGGGAGGCATTCACTTTCTGCAACTTTAACCTGCTCCTAAAGAAACAAGAACATGATCACTCCGGTCGTATTATTAGCGTACTTGACATTTCTGCAAAACAACACACAGACGAGATATGCAGGTCGCGTATCGCCGTAACGACTAGGTTCAAAGACTCTCTCTAGAAATAAAAAGTAATAATATATAAAAATCTTGTATTTTTTTTGACATGCTTTTTTAATAATTTCACTGTTATATACAATCAACGGGGCAAAAAATTATACGAATTGTCGATTTTAGTGTAAGGTTCCGCTGTTATACGTCAAGAAACTTTTATTTACCTTAGTCACAGAATACAGTCTTAAATTAGATGTTTACATTTAAAATGTTTCACATTGCAATCGCATTACGAGAAAATATTTTTCTTATTTCATTATATAAGTAGCTGGTCGTGCCCAGCACTGCACGGGTTAAGGATAAAGTCAAAATAGGTGTGTGAGGGGAAACAAAGGTTCCATTGTTTTGAAAAGTCTCCAAAAAAACAATGTTTCCATTTAATCTAGGGTGGCATGGATGAGATGTCCAGGAGGAAATGTGGACTATGTTTACAGTCACGTTCTACATAATAGGTATATATGCGAAATTTGGTATAACGGTAAAGATTTGCATTAAAATTATATCAGGGGGAGGAGAAGAGGTAAAGAAGGAGAGTGAAAATGTCGCCTATGTTACCCGCCGGGTCTTAAAGAATAAGTATACAAAATTTGGATGAGATCGGTCGAACGGTACAGATTTGCATGGAAAATATATCAGGGGAAGGGGAAATGTTATTTATGTTAGCAGCCGAGTTCTAAAGATTAAGAATGCAAAATTTTAATCAGATCGGACAAACGGCGTAGATATGTATAGAAAATTTATCAGGGGAGGTATGGGGTAAGGAGGGAGGAAGAAATGTCGCCTATGCTTCCCGCCGGTTCCTAAAGAAAAAGTATGAAAACTATGGATCAGATTGGTCAGACGGTACAGATTTGCATGGAAAATATATCAGGGGGAGGGGTAAAGCGTGAGAAGGAAATATGTTAATTATGTAATCCGTTGGTTCCTGGATCCTAAAGGATAAGTATTCAAAATTTGGTTCAAATCGGTCGATCGGTCCAGATTTGCACGACAAATATTTTTGGGGAGGAGGGGTAAATGTCAACTATGTTACCCGTCGGGTTTTAAAGAATAAGATGCAAAATTTGAGTCAAATCGGTCAAACGGTACATATTTGCATGGAAAATACATCAGGGTAGGAGGAGGGGGGAAATGTCACCTATGTTACCCGCCAGGTCCTAAAGAATAAGTATACAAAATTTGGGTTAAATCGAATAAACGGTGTAGATTTGTATAGAGAATAGACAGACAGACATTGAATTTTATAGGTATAGATAGCGTGTGTTGCTTTTCCGTCCAACAGCTGTTTTACAAAAAAACGCTTATTATTATTGGTATCGTTATAAATATTTCGTCCGAATTAGAGAACCGAAAGTGCATTTTATATATAAACAATTTTGGTGCAAACTACTTACTATGTTTCTACAATGAATCCACTTTTAGAATCGTAGAAGTATTTGTTTGGTGTTTAAAATTGTAAAATAATGCGGAATGAAAGGATGTTATGAATCTCGGAATGATGTAGTCTAAAACGATAAGCTCGGAAGTGCATTTTCTCATTGGTTCAAACGCTTTATTTAAGCAAAGACAACCCGATGTAATCAAAAAATTTGAATTCGGATCATGTTAGGTAAGTACATCTTAATATTTATCAATATACCGGTGCTTTTTCAAATAATTTGTGCGAATTTGAATGGAACGTTGTGTCAAAATTTCAAAGATGAAGATGAAGAACTTTAGGAGATATAAGATTCTGGACATTTACATTTTTATTTATGTAAATGAATAGTAGGTATACAAAAACATCCTCGTATTTGAATGAAACATTGTGCCAACATTTAAAAGAAATCGGTGAAGAACTTTCACAGATTAGCGATTTTGTACAAACGAACATTTACATTTTTATTTATATAGATAATATCTCGTACTTTTTTATCGAGAATTCAATAGTATTATATTTAAAATGAAATGCTCTAGAAGAATTAATTGTATAAATAAGTAGCCTGCTCTTGTCGAATTTTGTTACGTATTTATATTAAAAAATCACAGAGTTGGTGTGCGAAATATAAAGAAAGGCATGCAGAAGTAGACTAATAATTTAGCCATTTTTAAATGAAGTTGGTAAGATTGCATTAATTAATTATGAAGTTATTACTTTTTAAAAAATATTTTGGTACCGTTTTTAAACTTTAAAGTGTCATTTATCGATATGTATTTATAATAAATTCTGATTATAAGTTATGTAAAAAATACAAATACCTAGTCTATTAGATAAGGTTATTTTACAAACATGTTTATATTAACAATATCTATCGTATTTTGTTTGCAAAAAATATTCATATGTTTCTTATTATTATAAATAAATAAATCGATGAAATTACAAAAAAATTCAATCATACAGATTATATACTTAATTATACAGATAATATATATAAAATAAGTATCTCTGAATAAAACAAAAATTAACAAAGTTAGCAAAGTATCTAGATAACGTAAATATTACGAAAAGATCATATTATTTCATGGAAATTTTTAATTTAGTTGTATTATATTTTGTACAAACTTAATGAGTTCAGTTATATATTATGACATAAAAATTCTCCCATAAGAATTTTAACAAAAAAGAAAGAAGAAATTCCAAAGAAGAAAAAAGAAAGTAAGAAGAAGATTCAAGTAAATTATTGTTTCACTTTATTGTAATTTACTTCATTGACTATTTTGTACATGCATGTAATACATAGATAAATATTTTGTCATATTTAACTAATGAACGTTAATCAGTCAAATTATAAGAAGAAATCAAAATTATTACACTATAAAAACGATACAATTATTTGCAAATAATTATAATTCCTTTATGTTGCAAAAAGCTTCGAAATAATATAATATGATGAGAGGGAGAATGAGAACGACCATCACCGCTAATACCGAAACATTAAGACGAGAAGATAATTACAGGCATGATATTACCCACATTCCTAATAAACTAGAGTAGTTGAGCATTTTATTTCTTCATTTGTCCGGAAAAACATACAACAGAAATTGTTGAGAGCTTCGTAGTGCTTACATATTTTACTGCAATAGACAAGATGCTATGTACAATATAAGAAGAATCAAAGGCGAGCGTACGTATGTCAAGTGTTAAGTATTACAGGTATGTTATTTTGTGATAGTTAACTCTATGATATTACATACTCCGTGTTTCCTGACACGACTTGCCAATATCGATTGACACGTTGACTCTAGTTTGAACTCTGAATACCTTTATTCCGCGGATATGGAAAGAAGTGTTTTAGCTTAGATGGTGAAGTACTAGGACGGTGAGCTTTGTACTGTGTAGGTACCTCGAGCCAAAACCTGTCACCGTGGTAACTGTGTACAGCGCGAATACCATTTCCCATACTATAAGCACACCAAGATTTACAGTTCAATGGATGAGAATTTAGAAATGATGCAGTTTATAATATTGAAAACATTAATATAAAAATTATTAGAGACTCCATTTATTTCACTTTTAGGATTAATAGTAGGTACAAGATTGTGGTGAGTTATTGAAAATCGAAAGCAAAAAATATTAAAGCCTTCCCATATAATTGAAGGAAGACGTAATTGATTAATCCACTGAAGACCTCATATAATTGAAATATATTATTAAAAATAATATTTTTCTTATCAACGTCTTTATTTCTCATTTAATTCACATGACATAACCTCAGTTGAAGAGAGAAATTATATCGCTCCTGTTCAAAAATAGTTTGAGCGTGTAAGACGGATTCTTCGGAAATCAACCTAAACAAAAAATTTATAGCCACAAAGCGCGGGTACACATTTTCTGACTTAGTTGACCTGGGAGCCTACATGCCTATTATGTCGTGCGGAGAATGTGAACTTGGTTCATCTCGTAATCGCTTATTGTCCTATACTTATAATGTATAATGTATTAATGTTTTATTTTAATGTATTACCGTAAATTGTAACTGTATTAATCACCTTGTCCTAAATGACTATCCATTAGGGTCATTCTGACCTGTCGATAGTCTTTAAATTAAAAAAAAATGTACATATATATATTAGTTTTAACGTTTAATTTTAATTACTAGTACCTACGTTCCATTTGATTTTTGTTACTAGAAAGTTAAGAAAACATTTTGAGGTGCCAATACAAAAAAATGCTTTCAATATCGCAATTTACAATCGAAGTATACCGAAGTTTGTTGTAATGTTTCATATAACGTTTAATATAATATGATTATTTTGACACGTCAATAAGCGCACGGTTTAGGTTACACGCAAGGGTCGTTATTAATTATTATGACCCGTGATTTTTCAGAGTTTACGGCTAATAAGATTACTAATTCAATAATTTACATAAGTCAATAAAAATATTTTATTGACTTATGAATATAATTTAGAGAAATTTGTTCAATATATGTACTCGTATACCATTACCATTTTGAACCATACACGAACAGTGCAGAGATGACCCGTGTGAAGCTCATAACAAACACATATTTCTAACAGACCAACAGATGTAATTTTTTATGTATATTTTATTTTATTTTATTTATTATAAAACGAACTATTTAATGGATAAATTTCAAAATACCTATAATATTTTTGTATATTATAAACAATTCTCGCACTAGGGTCCAATTATTTAATTAGGTGTTAACATAAGTAGTGTCTATTGTTTTTTCAACTTTCAAAGTGTACACCTAAATTAAAAACAAATTGGTAAAGATTTTCTTCAATCAAAAGAAAAAAAATTGCTCTACAAGATATTATTTGAGTTTTTATTGTTTTTTTTTATTATTTTATTATTTATTATTTTATTTAATTACAGGCTTTCAAAACTGAATGTCGAATGTAAACACTTTTTAAACACCTCTATAAATTTTATTAACATTTTGATAGAAATTAATTCCGGCGATTAATGTAGTTCATGTTTATGAAAAAATTACACTGAGGCTAATTAAAAGTCAATGTTAGGAAGACAAAAAATGAGCACTTTTGACACCTCATTATGTTTGCATTCAAACAAAATAATAAATGATTTCTATCGCAGAGTCATCGAAAAACTTGTAGAACGTTGACAAGAAGTTGTAATAATAAAGTAGAATATATAACAAACAAATTATTTTTGATTCTGAACTCTTCATTTGGAAAACACACTTATGTAAACACACTAATTACGTTACTAGTCACATATAAGAAAAAAAATATCTTAAAATTATCCCCCATTACATCATATCAAGTCGCTAGGGATAATTATGAAACATTCATATGTTCAAAAATGTAATAATTAAAAGATCGTTACGGACTAATTTCAAATATATTATTGTACTTACCAACAAGTTAAGGCTTGTATCCAGTTTTGGAATACTTTAGTATTAGGTTACGTTCCAAAACGTTGAAGACATGAATATGGAAGTAAGTATTATGGGTTTCTAGGATAAGTACCTCCTGGTGTCAGAACAGGTTAACTGTATGCGTAATATACAATCTGCACTGCTGACGTTCAAGGTTCTATTAAATCTTGATCACTGATTCTTGCGTGGAGCAATGCAAATGATGTAAACAATTAAAAATTTGTGGAACAAATTCGTACACGGAATAGTCGCTTCAATATTGCTTCTATTTTAAACAAAGCTGAACACTTGTGATATCAAAATATGACTAATTTGCTGGTCTTCCAGAATGAAACTCGAACCCCTGGCAAGTATTTTAAGCCCTAGACCAAAAAGCTATATATAAATGTTATGAATTTTTATGTGAAAGGAATTAATTTTTATTAATGTTAATGTATTCATTAATTATTTCATTATTATTATTCTTTATTTATTTTTTAAAAAATAGAGATGCGAACACGGAGTACGTATCATACCAATATTTTTACTATTTTCAAACTAAGCTTGTGCTATGAAAATAGGACTAACTTGCTAGTCTGGAGCGAGGTTCGAACCCGCGACCTCTGGATCACGAGGCGAGTGTTCTAACCACAAGACCAACAAGCTACTCGTTATTTATTGTATTTATATTTACTTATATTTTTTATTTAGATTAATATTATACTAATATTTATTGTATTTCGGATTAATGTATTTCATGTTTAGGAAGCAATTATATTTATTGAAAAAACATGAGATTGATTTAATCTTAAAATCATACAAGTATGAATTTATAAGTTTTTTTTTTTAAGTTTCTCATTAATTCATAATTCATGAATTTATGAGACACTGAAAATGTTGGTACGTCAGTCAGCATCTGGTTTTCTTGATTTCAACGCTCGGGCAAACAGTAAACTTTATACTCCCGGGAAATGAAACATGTTTACAAATATAAATGCAACTAGCTAACCATCACGCCGTTTCTCAGCAGGGGTAGGCAGAGAGGATAGAAGCCATATTCTTCTATCTTGGCACGCCACCACATTCATACATCTTCTCATGCAAGCTCTACGGTTGTACTTTTAACAGGGCCATCCTCCAATATTTGTAGTATTTGATCACGCCTGGTCTTTCGCGGACGCCCTCTATTCCTGTTATTACAGTATAAAACACTTAATTTTATACGCACCAATATCCTCAGTAGTGCACACTAAGGCCCGGTTATGTGATCAGTAGAAGTAACAGTAAAGCAAAGTTTTTTGCGTTTTTCCACTAATGAAACAATCTGTTTAATTGCAAACCAAAGAGGTAAATTACATATCATATAAATAATAATAAATGTCATTTTATATTTAACAGTGGTCTTAACTCAGGAGACACTAAGTTGTCGTATAATTAGAAATCTTCAATAAATTATTTTTTAAAAAAAATAATGCCGTAAATCAAAACGTTGGTATATAATATTTTTTTTAAATTAACGTTAATATATTTATAGAGATAGAGACAATTAAATAAATTTATATAAGATAATTTTATGTAGGCAACAAAAATATATTCCTACATATATACTATTACGTCAGTCAAATGTAGGCCGTGTTGTCATGGACAGCATAAAAGTAAAACAATTCGCTTACCAAATAAGCGTAGAGAACAAAGAGAATCAATTTCTCCAACGGCGACGCTGTCAATCATCGGCAGTGACCCCGTTACCATGGGAACGGTTGAACCTCGACACGAGAAGAAATGCGGCGAAAAGCCGACAGCGCGGTACATTCTGTACCTGTAGTAGATTTTCCGCAACTCCGGCCGGCGGTGAGAGTCGGCGGGCGCGGGGAGGGGGGAGGGGGGAGAAAGGTGAGGGAAGTGCATGTCCCCGGTGGGCCGCCGCCGCCATCCAGCCCTCAGTCAGCTTCGCGCCAGACCGCGAACGGTTGTGCCGCGTACCCACCGAACCATGACTTCCTGCGCTCTGGCCACTCTCGCGATCGTCCTCTTGGTCCAAGCCTCGAGGGCCTACCGCACCGGCTCCGGGATTGCGGAAGAAGTGCTCGACAAGAATGGCTTCAACAATGGTAGACATTTGTACAATTACCCTCGGGTAGACGCAAACATCCCCGCGCACTCCAGAAGAAACTCTAAATCGATGTCTTTCGTAGACTATTTCTTTCCTGCGTCGCGGCAGGCCAAAGTGTCCAACAATTTCAACACCCCGAAACAAATATCGGAGGTGGGATCGACTGTACAATCGGACAACACGGAAAATGATGTCCTCGCTAATACCATAACCGAGGGTACCACCGATTATGTAGAAACTACTCCACCGTCGGAAGAATCGTCTTCCTTTACCCTCGAGGAAGGCCGAGCCACGGGCTCCACGAAAAAAGGGACCACGACATCGGGGAAAAGGAAGACATCCTCCCGCGTCACCACCGCAACCCCTAAAACCAAACATTCTCAAAAAATCAGCGGCCAAACCACGCACACAAGTTCGAGTTCACACTCGACCAAGTTGACGCAAAAAGCCACAACCGCCAGACCCGTCACGAAACCAGCCGCAGAAACGACAATCGGAAGCACAAAGACAACTCACAAGCATTACACGATTCACCCGAGTGTCGTCATGACGAAAACCAACCCTCCGACCAGCCTGCACAAAACAAAGCAGCCGGAGACTACAACGCCCAAGGTCAGCAGCGGTGTTTCGAGTCAAAGTCAATCGACTCCTGCGCTGGATCAAAAGGCCACTTTGGCAGAATTGGCAAAAGTATCGGAGTCCGTGACGGGAGACACGTCGCCGGGGTCAGAGAGCACCACCGAGACCAACGCGAGGGAAGGAGAAGTGGACCTCAGGGAAAAGCCGGAGAAGCATCCTGTCGAAGCATCTAAAAATGAGGTGAGTAAATTAAAAATATATCTAGTATATGCTCAATATGTTTTTTAGTGTTTTTATATTTGTACATATATTTAGTTAATTTAACATTTAAAAACTATATGCAATATGTGATGTAAGGTAATAAAAAAATTGTAATTAAAAATCAATCTTATTTTACATAATTAAAAAAGTTTTCACTCGCGCTTTGGGGGGGAATTAAGACTTTTTATGATATAAAATGTGGGGTATTAATGCAAAGGCAGCAATATCCAAAAAAAATAAAAAAATGTTTTGAATGTAGTCACCGAGGATTACTGTTTTAAAATGTACTGAATTCTAGATTTTACGTATCTATCCCTTCCAAATTCATGTTTCTTATAAATGTATAGGCTATGTTTCCTATAAAATCTCAAATTCAGTATATTCTAAATTAGTAATCCATGATGACTGCATTAATTTATTTTTGGATATTGCTGCCTTTGTTTTACCCCCCACAATTATGCAGTAGTTGTGCATAATAATTTTTTGTTCTTATTTTCATTATTAATAATGTTAGAATATATTATATATTATATTTTAATGTTTTTAGATAAAATCTCATTTTATTTTTGAATACACGATTTTTTAAGAACTTAGTTTTTGGATAATTACAATAAATTAAAATTGGGTTCTAGTACGACGGAAACTATAAATACTGATTTCTCTGTGTAAGCCATTTAACCAGAATGTTTTATATTATTTCACTAATTTTGGAAACATAAACTATATTTAAAAATAATTTTAAACTAAAACTAATTAATATCGGTAAATAATGCGCCTAGTACTATTTTTTTATTATAGGTCGACCACAATCAAAAGACCATTTCCCTAGTTTTGTCCGGTAAGAATAAAGCGGGGGAAAGTCGCCTGGCAAGCCCGTATTACAAGCCTCAGTATGATATTCCAAATAAAAAAATATTTTTTAGTTTAAAAAAGGTTACTTACTTACTAGAAAAACTTCTTTTGTGTTCATTTTTTGCATCGTAACAACACACATATTTTTTGCGCACATTCTTTTGAATGCGGTCTAGCTATAGTAATATAATAAATTGTTGAACAAATTGAAGAGTAATGAATTATAATAATTAAATTACTCCAACCATTTTGAGGACTAATGATTTTCGCTGTACGTTTTAAAGAAATTAATTAATAGATTTCAAAGTTAATGACTTTCTTCATTGACTAAAACAGTCTACACAGGTGAAAAAATTGCTAATAGATATTTACAATACTGTTATATTGCATTGTGTTAAATAATAAATGACGTTCTACCTTCTAAACATATTGTTTCATGATTGATGGCTCAAAACCTTTTAAGTCTAAAATCATGCATGACAAGCTGTATAAGAAATTTTCGTGCACAACATTGTTGTTACTTTGCAACACCACAATACATGTATTGATACAAATGTGACACACGAACAGAAAACAACGAGTACATATTATTTTATTTTTTATTTTATTTTATTTTATTTATTCATGGGAAACTAACAGTACATATAAAATCAGATTAAACATGATTATTGAAGGTATAGAGACCATCTTACAAGTTTCCACAGAATTAACTTGTAATTAACATATAACAACAATAACTTGAGTTATACAAAAAAAAACAAACAAAAAAAGTGAAAGTTTTAAGTTACGGACAAACTATGAGAGTCACATAATTAAAGGTAAAAGGGGAATAAGGAATGGATAGGAATTATAAGAAAATAGTGCATTGTAATGAAGAAAATGACTGTTATAACTATACTTTAGTTCAAACATCGCTATGATTCAAATATAATATAGTTCAAACATGAAACCTGAACCATATGAGTACATATTATAAGAAAAATTTTCATTGTAATGAAGAAAATGATTTTTATAACTATACTATAGTTCAAACATCAAATTCTAATGATTTTATATTTGTATTGCACTAGCATGCCGTCAGATAATAATATTTATTATCAGTACAGAATAATAGAAAATAATATTATTAGTACATAATTAACAAAGTATCGGTCAAATGCATCGATAAACATTAATAGCTAGTTCACAGTTTAATACTTTGCAGGTGAATTCCTGTCTCAATTACGAGTGGAAAATGTTCAAACAACCGTGAGCTTAATATAAATGATTGTGGAGATATGCGACATCAAAGTTTGCATTGTTTTCAATAATGCAGATTTATATTGTGTAAAACGTTACACTATCATTAAAATAATTTATATTGAACATTAAAAATTCATTCGCTTACATACAAGTCAAATAAAAATAAATAAAATGATAAAAACCTTGCAAAAAATTAGTTTCTGCAAGGTTTTTATAATTATATTTGATTTTATATTTAAGCAAATTAATTTTTAATATTCAATACAACTTACTTTAATAATAGTCTAACGTTATACAGAAAATAAGTCAGAAATATTTTTAAAAAAATGTCGCATACTTTCATTACTATTGATATGCTCACGGTTGCTTGAATATTTTCGACTCATAATTAATGCACCAGTGAAATATTATGGACTAACTCAATTACACCCTATATACAAGTTGTTTAAAGTTTTAAAAAGCTTACAACTTAAATACAAATATTTATTGTAAAAACACTGTAAGTCACAATAAATGAAAAAGACACGTAAATTTTATTTTGTTTTATGACTTTAACTATTTCAGTAATTATTCGACATGACAACAAGTAGTAATGTAAGAGGATGGTATGTACAGTACTCTCAATTTGCTAATTTACTAATAATTAATGGGAAGCAATTTAACTCTGGTAAAAATACGAGCTCGTTGATCTAATCGTTAAAACACTTGCCTAGTAATTCAGTGATCGGGGGTACGAACCTAATTCCAGGTGACCAACAAGTTATTCCTATTCTCAAAGCATTTAGCTAGATCTGAAAATACTAAAAAATATTGATGTAACACGCATTCTTTGTACGTATGACTATTTAAAAAATCAACACGGGAAAAGGAAATTTAAAAAGTAGCGGGACTAGTTATTCGGATTAAATAATATGCCAAAGACAATATTCCAATATTAGAACCTTCAAATATATCTAGCCAATCATCGGCACCAGGGCAATACAGAAATATCTTTTCCAATCCGGACAACGATCGAAAAAAAAATTATAGTTGATTTGTATCTTAATTTACACTAAAGTGAACCATGTAATGCACAACGTGCGTGCATTACAAAATTCAATTTAGTGTAAAATAAAATAAATTTTAATAATCATATTGCACTACAAATTAACTGCCATATGAATCGATAATAATGATTATTATCATTTATCATTAATTTTATTAGAGTACAAACTATTCTGCTGCTTGCATCAGCGACAAGACAAATGTTATTCAAAACGAAGACTACCAGGATAACAGATACAATAGTATAACAGGATAACAGATACAATAGGATAACAGATACAATAGGATAACAGATAACAATATAGGATAACAACAACAATAGGATAACAGACAACCAGGATAACAGATACAATAGATAACAGATACAGACAGTACAAAGAAGAAAGTCCCAGATATCGCGTGCCGTATGATTTTACTTCAAAATCGTTTAGCCAACCCACGTCCACAGAACCAAGCCCGCAATCAAAATGTAGAATACGCAAAAAAGCACACCTACTCACTTCGTTCTGGTACAGAACAATAAACATCGCCGTGATTAGCCGATACAAAAAATAAACAAACCGAGAACAGCCTTGCTGTGACCTATCTGGTACCTCAAGCAAGGCATGGGGGGCGCCACAGCATTAGCTCCGAAACACCGCTAACTTCGTTGCGAACTACCTTGTAGCATTTCAGCGCGAAGAAGAAATTTACCGTAAAGAGTGAAAAAAGAAAGAAAAGAATAATCATAGTTGACATGATTTTGATGTTATTTGTGTCGGCACCGCCGCGCTCAGTTTTAGAATGGACTGTAAAAATGCTTACGACAAAAATTACTACAGTGGTATTTGACTGCTTTGTAATACAAATGTACTCAAAACGCATAATCGTTTAATAACAGCGGTGATGTCTACAGACGCATCTCTTTATAACTGTACACCCGAAATCCCACATGATCTGTGACACCTACTGCGGTAATTATTCGTAATGGGACTATTACAGGTGTATTTACAAAAAATATACCTGTAACGATGTGTATCTATGTGGAATTTTTTAGTAAAAACGAGTTTTTTCTTTAATATGCTTCATGATGGTTCAGACTGGTTTATCGTATTTTTCTGTGCTATTCTGCCACCTTTCTCTAAATTAGTTATGTTTCGAATTGCATCACAGGGCCTATCTCTGTGACATCGGCATGCTGCGATATTAGCCTTTATAATAGAACTAGCATTGGATCCATATCGTTGACAAAAGATGCCGAAAAAGCTGTCCAGAAAACGTAGTAGGTGCATGGAAAAATCTGATAATGAAGAAAAAAACTGATATGAATAATGTAGGAATATTTAGAATTAAGATTTGTGAAACTTACACACCATCCCATATCTTTTAAAAGAGCTTTTACCTGGTCTGTTTTTTTTTTAAATAAAGGAATACTTGATACATCTTGTACTATTTTCACGCTCAAATAAGCGCTTGTACCCTGAAAATCGGACTAATTTTTTGCTTTACCGGAAAGGAACTCAAATTCCCGATCACTCAATTACTAAATAATTAATTAATTGGTTTACCGTTAGATCTTAAAATTTTGTTTCTCTGAAACAAAATAAGAAAACTGGAATAAATATGTTATGATTAAAAATATACATGCTTAGATTTATTACCAGTGGCGTGCACTTGGAATATACGTAGGTTACGTTGCTAATATTAATGCTGTTCTAGCACAATGGGATGTACTGTCTCTTGAGGTTTAACTCATCTGACAGAAATACTCACTCAGAAACATGTTTCCCTTAAAAATATACATATGTGCGGTAATTTCCATCCTTGCAAAATATCAATATCATATGACTTTGTGATGTATTTATTCAGTTACTAAGAGAAAGCTTAAAAATCTTTCATTATATAAAATAATTCAATGTTAGTTTGTTAGAACCCTAGACATACTTAAATTTCAAATACAAACTCATATGTTTCCCGACATGTCTGGTCAAGCGTATAATTTTGCTTAGCACGTGTGCAGCTTTATTTGTTTTTTTTTTATGAATGCTTTTACTAGATGGTTCTAGTTAAGATATTAACGTGGGAATTATTTGCGCGCGGACCTACACAGTTAATATATAATAAATCAAATAAATATATATTTTGCAGAAATTATAGTTATGCACAGCTTTTTTGATTGAGTGGATAAACGCCTACGTTGAATTTTAGCTGGTTAGTACAACCTGCATTATATTGCAAATTGTTCACTTAGCCATAGAATAACTCCTTAACATACAAGATGAATATTTCAATAAATTGTATTAAGCTTTCTCTTACAAAAGTAGAATAGCATTGCATTGCAGTAGTAGAAAACGCTAGATATATCTGCGCAGCGACATCAATATGCGAGTTTTACACTACATAAGATAGATACTGTGGTCTGGCGGTAAAGAAGCTGGTGAATGATGTTCGGTTCCCCGAGTTAAATATATTTAACTGAAAAAAAAATAATTGTATCGAGCCTAGGTTTCTGTGGTCTTCTTTGGTATTTTTGAGAAAGTTATTGTAGCTTAAGAGTTTCTTTAAAAAAAATGGACTGTCGGGAGAAAACGAAAAGTATTATTTATTAATTTAATGTAAAGGAAATCTTAATACATATATAGTATATTTAATATGAAAATAATAAGATTTTCATTTATATGCAAACATCAATGTGTATATTATCTTTTCTATAGAAGTAAGCGCTTGTGTTTAGAAGAGGAGTACGCTGAAATAATTAAATTTTTATACAAGATTTTTGTTAAAAAATTCACTTTTTGTAGGCATTTTTCGTCTGTAATTTATCTGTTGTTGTCCGGTAGACTTTGAAAATATATTTTTCTACATAGTGATGGTAGCGCAAATGAGGTGTTGCAATTTTGTGATAAGAATGTGTATTTACAATCATTGTACAATTTCAATCGGAAGTAGATTTGTTTCATATGTCGCTGATAACAGCGTTTTGAGGATTTGCTTGCACTATAGCGTAGTAAACTGAGTTTTGTTTTCAAATTAAAGAATGTTTCGGATTTATAAGAACGATTTCAATAAATAACATTCATTAATATTATTAATATTTTTAACTTTGTGGTCAGCCATTTTAACAAAATGTTAGGTATGTCTGTATATAATCATTTAGTAAGATTTTTAGTCTACCAGTTTTGAGACACACCAGTCTCTCTGTCAAGACAACCACTACGTGGTATTTACATATAGTAAGACAATTTGTGGTATTTACTAATAGTAGTAGTAGATAAATTATTTTTTAAGGTTTTTAAAAATTTTCAAAGCCTTACAAATTTTAAAGCTTCTTAGTATCCTAAAGTAAACTATCATCATCAAAATCAAACGCTTAACTCTAAAATGAGGTTTTAAAATTCAGAAAAAATGTCGTAAAAACCTTTCAATGCTAAATTAATCGAAGTGGTTCAAACAAAATAGTTTTTTTTAATTAACAATTATGTCTATCTATAAAGATGACGCCTAAGTATAAAAAAAGGCGAGAATATTTTAATTAAGTCAGTGATTTACTATCATTAATTGAGATTGCAGTTGCTTTGTGGTGTAATATGATTATTTTAATTTATTTTCAAACCAAACAATCTACTACACACAAAACTACATATAACTCAATCTAATAACATAAACTACATGCAACTCCTAAATGAACTGAGCGATCATGTCGATGTATTTAATGAAAGCATTGAATGCATCAAGCAACGGTTCGCTTCCATTTAGGTCCAAGATATACTGGCATTATAAATGGAGCAACCCGTAATGCAATAAAAAAGTTTTGATTTATCATAAATATAGTTTGGAAAGATATAGTCCCTATCATCCATTAGTATAAATTACGTTTAAATATCTAATAAATAACTGATTTAAATGTCTAATTAGTAACACTGCTTTGCTACAACGAAATTTAGTTACTCTGAAACCGTTCGGTAGAGTAATTTTTTAATTGAATTGTTAAATTTAAATGGCAGGATTAATACCTATTATGAATTAATTAAGCTTGCATTAATACTATTTATATCTATGCGGATAACGTAACATCTTGCAAAGTTAAATATGTGTGTCTGTCAATCACATCGGCCGCTTCAATATAACTAACCAATGAGTCGGCTCTTTGTTGCCTTGTTGGAACCATCATGAGATAAAACCCACGATATTATACGTACATGCATAATATGTTCGTTAATGTACACCAAAATGCAAATCTATACTGACATATTTTACTTAATTAGTTCTATCTTCATCAAGTACACCCCACACACTTTACATACACCGAAACTCATGATAAAACCTTCGTAAAGTGACACACCATGTAAGGCGGCTATAAAAAAATGAAAAATATTGTATTATATAACATGCCATATTTGTACTTCTGATTATACATCATTATCTTATATCTGAATTACTTCTCTGACATTGTATGGTGCATGTTACTGGTACATGATTCTGTAACGTATTTGTTGTAATCCGAAAAGCTTGTACGCATGTAGATACTGTATTGCACCAATATATATATAAAACAAATAAATAAATTCTGTATTTTGGTTGATGATCTGGTTACGGAAGGTCAAAGAACTGAAAACCTAAGGGACAGGAATGTAGAGTTCTGTCCCTCTATCTAATCCTGCGAGAATATGCAGTGATTAAGTATCCGCGTGCACATCTAGATAAGTTATAAACCGTTTATACATCCCAACGCTTACAAGGGAAGGCGTTAAACATGAATAAAATTAACATGAATTATTAACAACTTCATGGAATAAGTGGATGAGAATCTATTTGCAGCGCGTTGTCCAACGGGTTATCAAGAATATATTTACGGTAATTTTATAGATAATTACTGTAGGTGTATGCACAATGACTTTATAATAAGACAAAATTTTCATAGCATATACATAAATCCAGATGAACAACGTCTTTATGTTGCTTCCATAGTTATGCTAAATTTTATATGGTTTTTGGAAATTATATAATATTTATTATCGTTGTACTTTACTTGACACTAATTTCTTATAGTATATATTTAAATTCTTATTTTCGGAATTTACCTTCTTCTCCGTAAAATCGAATCGATTATACCGGCATCCAAAATGAGAACAATCAATCAATATTTATTAGAGAACATCTCACAGCCAAGCAACTATACATAGTGATGAAAAAGTTTACAGTATGTCCATGTTTAGGTATCAAGTAAAAACTATGTCCATGTTTATGAAGTAATAATAATAGAAGGTAATTATTTAAATTTATATAATCTAACGAAATTAATTAAATTGCGAGTATTCTTAACTTAATTTAATTTTACACAACTACAACACAACCATCTTATGTGCGGTACTATGTCAATATTAAAAAATTCTGAGTATTATTAAAACAAAATTAACAAAATAAAATTTTGTAAATAATATATTTCAATGATGATTTCTTCAATAACAATTTTCATACTAAAATATTCTTTTCAGTGGCATACTTAATTATGAAAATTGTATATACAATATATATATATATAATATATAGATATATATATATATGTTATATATTTCACAGTATATTTTTATATACATATAATTATAACAATATATATATATATATTCTTATATATATCTATATATAATGTATATATATTAGGTCCTTACATAATGAAATTGATGTTTTGCCGTACTGGCAAATTTGATCTCAAATATCTTCTCTTGGTTAGGAATTCCAAATCCAAATTTATACAGCTATTTACTCATGTATTTGTGTTTTGAAAATTATAATTCATTTGTTTTTTCCTCAATTGTTTTTTTCTTTGCGTCACTCAGTTTACAAAATGAAAAACTTGAAATATCGCGTTATTTACGAGTACGAGTTCCACCGTGGCACCAGTGCTGCAGAAACGGCTCGAAGGATTAATGATGTGTATGGCGACGGTGCCGCAAAAGAAAACACAGTGCGTTTTTGGTTCCAACGTTTTCGTTCTGGAAATTTCGACCTGCAGAACAAGCCCCGTGGACGGCCGGAGACCAAAGTTGATAATGAAGAATTGAAGGCTATTGTGGAAGCGGATCCATCGCAAACCACATCCGAGTTAGCTGCAGGCTGCGGTGTTAGTGATAAAACTGTTTTAATCCACTTGAAGCAAATTGGTAAGGTGAAAAAGCTTGAAAGGTGGGTACCTCACGAATTGAGTGAAGCAAATCAACAAACGCGCGTTGACTGCTGCGTTGCATTACTCAACCAGCACAATAATGAAGGGATTTTAAATCTTAAATCTGGCCATATGATTACGGCAGATGTCTATTGTCAGCAACTGCAAACCATGATGGAAAAGATAGCTGCTAAACAACCGAGGCTGGTTAATCGCTCTAGGCCACTGCTGCTTCATGATAACGCTAGACCACACACTGCACAACAGACGGCTACCAAATTAGAGGAGCTTCAATTGGAATGTCTAAGACATCCACCGTACTCTCCGGACCTTGCCCCAACAGATTACCATTTTTTTCGAAATTTGGATAACTTCTTGTAAAGGAAAAAATTCAACTCCGATGGGGCAGTCCAAACCGCCTTCAAAGATTTTATTGATTCCCGTCCGAATGGTTTTTTTAGTAAAGGGATCGATGTACTACCTATGAGATGGCAAAAGTGCATAGATAGCAATGGTACATACTTTGATTAAATAAAAATATTATAATAAAAAAAAATCGGCATTATGTTCCTCCCATACTAAACGCCAATTTCATATGTAAGGACCTAATATATATGTATATATATTTAACATTATATTTTTATTTTTGAATGGTTCACAAACAATGAAAAACACATAACATGATAGAGGTAATACAAATATAATACAATAAAAAAAAAAGTTTAAATGCTTGTCATTACTTAAATGTGAACTAGAAATAGAGATAAAAAGTAAAGGCTAAAACAAACACAAGAAAGAACAGAAAAAAGTGAGCTTAAACAGAGTGAGATTGAAGAAAGAGACTAAAGAGCTAATTTCGCATGTTTGGTAATAGTTCTCTTGTATTCATGGAAACTGTCATGAAATTTGAGATACATACACAGAGAATGTGTCACATCAATATTCTTTCTGTTTCGACACAAGTTTTTGCTATAAATATAAGACTTGGTAATTTCCTGGAACGAGGCAAGAACCCCTGTCCTCTTTAATCACAAGTTAGTCGTATATAAGATATAATAAAGATATTGTTATTACTAAGCTGTTTTTACATGAAATATTAAGAACAAAATTAATGTACACCTTTACGAAACATATACACCTTTACGAAAAAAATAAAAGCCTATTTTTAGGAATTTACATCCATTCGCAACTGAAAAAAAATCTTGCATAGCTTTACGACGATATATTTATTTTCGCTTACGGCAGTGGTTTGGTACTTAACCTTCTGAATTACGAACTAGGTACACCGACATTTCGCGTTTCGCAACAATGATCGATTCGTACACAGATTCGCCTTAATAACGTCAATGAATTAATTTTTGTTTCTTAGCGTATTCTGTCTAATTTTGTCATGAGATAACTCTGCAAAAATAACATGTTTGGGAAGTCATGTATCATCCATGACTTGCCCATCATTGTTAGTGCTTAGTTTTGACACTAGGAATGTTTGCCTCTTCCACAACACTCACATATGTTCTGCGCTTTTCGCAATTTGTATATAAAATCTCAAGCATTTGTTATAATATTTCTCGAGGTACTTTAGGATGCTGCCACACATTACTCATGATTCGAAATATCGTTTAAGTGTTTTTTAAACCACTTTTTTACATTCAGAATATTTTGAGTTTGTCCAAACTTCTCTGAACACAGTACTGGATTTTATCCCAGGGACATCATTAATCAAGATATTTTAATGATAATTGAAATGATATTTCAGGCGTATTCTAGTGCAATGCTAATAATTCGGAAGAATCCCATTACTCATTACACATATAAAGGATATTCATTAAAAAAAATCCAATTACAAATAGATAACAACAAGTAACATCCTAAGTAACATCTGTGTTTAATTAACGGAGTGCAACAGCTTTGGATGCCGGTCGCGCTAATGATAATTACAACATACATATGAAACGGGGCGTAAAACTTAAATATATATATACAATTCCCAAAATTTTGGTAGATGTGGTTTTTTACCATGGGTGAAATGGTGAACGTTACACTGTGTTAAGTGATCACTTAAGCCAGCCGTACGATAGGTCGTAAGCCCTATGAATACGCAAAGATTTTTGTATCTACTTAGCCATAAAAAATATAATTTCATCTCTATGAGACATCTATAATATATCTTGTATAATACAGTTGAAATAAATCACAAATGAAGAAATATAAAGAAATATGATTTTCTTGTGTCTGCGTAAGACTACATACAGCATTCACAGTATAAAGGCTGCAAAATATCATTCAATTCTGGGATGTAACTAGCATTACCCATTAGCTATGTATCTATAATTTCACGATACCGTGCCCTAACCGCGTCTAAAAAGCATATAAAACGAGACGGTAAATATCTCCGGTTTACAGGTGGATAGGAAGGTTCTTGTTCCGCAAATTCCACGAGATTCCGCGAGCGGTACACAATTAGGAGGCTGCAGAAGCTGCAAGCGAGGCGAATCACGACTGGCCGGCTCCGGCTGTGGGGAATCGTCGGAGCCAAGGTACATCGCTGCTTTACTAGTAATAATTGAGCACGGAAGCGGTTCGAGGGCGTTAAAATCCAGAAGATACTTTCGATAGATCGCAATCCTGCGTTCCTATGCTCTTCAGAATGCAGTTTTCAGTGTTCAACCATTTATCTGGAAAGCGTAGTCAATAAATGCTGTTTTCTTTCATCGTTTTGTAAGGAAAACCATATACACCATAGAAGACCACGGGTATCACGGTAGTATGTATTTTAATAGGCGTGCGACGCTCGGCCATGTTGAGAATGCAACAAGAAAACAATGTCTGTCTCGCTAGCGCGCATTTATAGCCACTAGCGCAAGAGAGACAACTCAAAAATATATTTTCGTTACATTAATAGGTTGCACAGCGTCTAACTATTACCGACTATATTGTGTGATCTGAACAAGATTTTAAGAAAAAAAATATCCTAAATTTAGGTGGCACTTGCAGGTTTATGCACATTTCTGCAATATGCATGTAAGAATTATTTTATTATATTTATGTAAAAAAATATGCTGCTGTTATTGTCCACTAGGGCGTTGATAAATTAATAAATAAAATAAATATTAGATACTATTTCAAGTACATTTGGATAAAAATACTACTTTTTGCAAATAATCTCATGACGCGGAAACGGGAAACTTAAATCCTTCATCATAAAAGCTTCATCGACCGCAGTCATGCTATACCATTATACTCTTGTACTTTCGGCCATTGAAATTCTATTTTCTTTACGTATAAAATCAACTTCTGTCTGTTCACTTATGCACGCGATTTTTTCAAGTAAAGAATGTAGTAAAAATTATTTTTACAATATAAACATTTTTGAAATATTTATTTGCTATGGTTAATCCGCAACTCCATTAACGCGATTCCGGATAATCGAGACTGGTCTAGTTGGTGATTAATTTCAAAAAGCAGATCACTTAATTTACGAAGCAGGTTAAATAATGATCATGTTCATGAAACGAACACTCTAACCAATAATGGCCTTTCCGGCAGTCGGTTAGGAACTGAACCAAGCGTGGGTGCTCTAGTCAGGCATAACCTCACAATGTAGGCCTTTACGGTATCGTGAGAAACTGCATATAGATACATTGTAAAATATAGTATTTACAAGGAAACAGTTATATTCGCTACCGATAACCGCAGCCATGGGAATATAGATCGAGCCGATGACACACTGCGAATGCGTGACACCATTAATAGAACATGATACCTTCGTAAGGACTACTGGGAGGAAACCATCTTTATTTATTTTTGATTACCGTTACAGTGAATCTGCATTTTTAGCGAGTCTATATTTTCACTGGCATTTTAGTGAAATTATATTCAAGGTCATTCTTATCATATCCAAGCAGATTTTCACCGATAGAAATTAATACAAACTAGTGAATAAATATTTTAACTGATATCTTACTAGTGAAATTATATTAGTTTCCGAACTGTCATTAAAATTAAATTTGATAGATCGTGTCTATTCCCGGATTGAGATTAACCTCTTACAATAACAATTTAAGATTTAAGTCATTGCGTAAAAAAGGTTCTTACTGCATTATTCATTTCTTCTGTGCATGGCAAAATTGTATACCAGATATTATTAACCTAACCTAGACAGAGTACCCAATGCGGAAATCTACAGAACCTGCGACATACAAGACATTGTACGATGGAGCAGGCAGAGAAGGCGTTCCTGGAGGGACCGTGCCGAGAGAATGGACCAGACAAGACTTCCCAGAGCCGTGATGCCGGGGAGACCACCAAAGAGATGGAGAAGAGCTGGACGTCCTTGTCGCAAGACCAGGACTGACCTGTCAATACAGATCAAGGATCTAATAAAAGGTGAAGAAGAAGAAGAGGAAGGAAAAAAGAATTTTGCAATGCATGTTGTCTGCGTACCGGTGAATCAGTTATTTAGCTCTGTTCTTCCAGATGGAGTAAGCAAATGCCCAGTGCTTCTTTGGTAAGCCCCCATATTAAGGTCCGATTTGATAACGCGGGATATATTCCTTTTCGAAATAAATACCCATTTTTCTGGACATGATTTTTTGTTTATGAAGAGGATTTCTCAGAATTCTATTACTCACGGCTTTAATTATGCCCTTGATCACTGCTGGAGTTTGTACAGTTGGGGGCGACCACTTTTTTGCAGATCTTCAATATGCTGAGTATTTTTGAACCGATTAATAATGCAATACACAAACCGGCGACTGATACACAAAAATTTTAAAATATTAAAAGTATCTCCCGGCGTCTTCCCAAATTTATTTAATGCAATTACAGCGATCTTTAATTAAACCAATTTTATTTATCACCCCACTCCATGTTTACTTATCAAAGTACGTTGATCAACACCATATTGGGATGATTTTCCATATAAATTTTCATGGGATTTCTTCGAATTGATTTGACTTTATAGTTTACGGAATTTGTATAACAGTATTTATGACAGGACTAGGTACAAGCCTGTTGTACGTTAAAATTTTAATGGTTTTGGAAAAAATCGGGATATAAGTATAAACTATTTCTTTCCAATGTCTAACTAATGCATACAATCTCCGGTCTGAAGCCAGTCAGCATCGAAGTAATAGAAAATAACATAAAAGTGAACCAAAAAATAAACGACTTTTTGTTAAATTTAATCTAGTAATCTGATGCTCCATTAATTTAATAGCAGGCGCCATAAGCTTTTTTTGTGCCTTAATGTTTTGTTTTTATTATTTAAATTAAATTCGGACTTCTTATGAAATTATCAGACAATGAAATGATCAGATTAAAATACGGGTGAGTTTATTGTCTGAATATCATCATGAATGTGTTCGTTGAATATCAAACGGTTATAAATCGCTCGAGTTTGAAGCGTGCGCTTGGAAAGCAGAAAAACAAATAATACGAATATAATAAGAACTCGCACTTCTGTGCGGCAAATGAAGCACGGCTGAGAGAAAATCATAGATGTAATAGAAAATATATGTGTCAGAATAATTTGCTTAAAGAGTTTTATTGCGTTTGATGCACGTTAAGTGAGCAAACACGACGAATATACTTGTGAGGTAGATATTTAAATACGGTATTTTGCAAGTGCAACCGTAACCAATACGCAAAACCAACCCACAAAGCTAGATTACCTAATTCAAGAAGCTAATGATCTACTCCATTGGTAACACTTGAAATACTAAACTCGCGGTTAGGCTAAGTGTCTTTTATTTAGACACTTTTAAAGAAAAAAATAATAATATTCTCACGGGATTACAGCTGTGGGAGGCAAATGAAACTATTACTAGACACGAATTGGAGCACCGTCCTTGCATTCACACTAAATTTCGTAATTCGCACTAGTTATCACTCCTGAAAAACTTGTTTCTGATACAATGATGCGTGTTGCTTGAATCGATCGGGTTCGCGCTAGAAAACTTCTCGCTTAATGGTAGGTACTCTCGTACTTTATCGCAGGTCGATTATTGTTGATTCGCTGTCGTTGTCGCTTTGCCGGTGACTTCTGATAAACTTCAAAACAAACTTTCTCTCGCGTGCACTTGTCCTCACTTTTACACGAAAATGTTGGTTTCGCGAATGTCTGACTTGTTTCTTCATGTTTTTAATGACTTATGGTTTCTTCGAGAATAGTGTAGTTGATTCTAGATTCATGTGGACTGTTCGAGTTACCATTGTTTTTAGATTCTCGTAATAATATATATTCTTAACAAGAAACTAGGTTTCCACAACACGCGGAAGATTTAAACTGATCCTATTTTTTTAATCAGTGAAGCAGTGATCAGAATGAGTATCTATATTTTTTTATGTAGATTTAGGCGGACGGGTGGGTTACAACTTCAAAATCAAGGTACCACAAAGTAAAATGCGTAATAGATCTCTTCCCAGTTTAAATATTATTTTACATATCTTATTTTTTATTTAAAAATATCCTAAATTAATATTTCACATTTTAAACTAGAGTGGATTCTTCACCGGGCTCTTCACTTGTTCTGAAGAACCAGAAATATATACATAAGTACATTCGAAGATACGATTCAAGTGAAAATAGGGATACTAAAATTTTGATTATTTATTTTTCAAGATTTTTTAAAATAATTTTTTATTAAAAAATACTCCTGAAAAATTAATAATAACCGAAATTTTAATTTCTCTATTAAATAAGTAATCTGAAAAAAAAGCGTTACTGATTAATCATACTATTTCTGGTTCGCTCGGCCCCACATCATACACCGATCATTGTACGATATTTTAAACTCTTGAAACATGTGTTCTTTTTTTTTAGTTCAGATTGTGTTCTTTTATTTTGTGCACATTTATTTTGTTTTATTCACTTCATGTTATTCTAGAAAATATTAAATATTTCTTAATAAACTTCTCAATGTTATTTTTTTTATGTTTATAGCGTTAACTTTGTGGTTGGACATAATTATAAATTTTAATTAAATCACTTTGTATAAACCACTTAAATAATAATAACCGGTAGACGTAGAGTTCATTATGTAAGTGGTTAAAATATACAACTGGTTCCGTGTAGATAAATATTTAAAATATATTATATTATATGTAGGTAGCTTGTTGGTCTTGTGGTTAGGACTCTTGCCTCGTGAGCCAAAAGTCGGGGTACGAAACTCACTCCAGACCAGAAAGATAGCCCTATTTTCATTGCACAAGCGTTTAGCTTAATTTGAAAATAATAAGAATATTGATGTGACACGTATTCCGTATTTGCATTTCTATTTTTCTTTTAAAAATAAAAATATATATATATATGTATATTTGACGAGTGTATGACAACGCGAGGATAAAAACAAACGGAATATTTAAGTAAAAATGGACTTAAAGAGGGTATAAAGAGTGTGAAAATTATTAAGTAGATACCTCTCAAATAAAATATGTAAATAAACTAATCAAATATTCTATGATATTGACAATAACGGAGTTCTCTCGATAAAACCGTTGAAAATTAAGTGAAATTGGAAAAAAATAGATTAATTGCTATGACACGAACAATACGGTGCATGTCGCCATTTCGGATGTTTCCCACAACTAAATATAAATTAAAACTAAACTTCGGGAAAAGTAAAAAAAAAAACGCAGAACAATGAAGTAAGACGTGACACCAAACAATTAAAAGAAAACGGTTAACGAAGCAGACAGATTTTTTATATATTTAGACATGAGCACTACAATGAACTCCACGGGAATATCTAAATATTAGATTAAACTTTGAATGAGTTTTTTTTATATCTTCGCGTCTTTTTTGTGTGGCTAATTATGACCCGCACGACACGGTAAAATGAAATAACACGTATAATAGAAATAGCAACAGGATTATCCGCTGATAATTGATGCCGTGCACACGTTTAATTCAAAACAATTGAAAAACTTAATGTTTGTGATTATTTTTTTAAATACCGCTAGATAGTGCTATTGTACTTGCCTGCTATGCATCTTCACTGCCGAAACTACACCCATGGACAAAAAAACATCGCATTTAGCGTCTACCCTAAATTTCAAACAACTCAGATTTTATTTCTTAGAGCTCACTTTATTGTTTTACTGTCGCCTTTGAGTTTCGTTATGGACTAATTGGCTATATGTTTTCAGTATTTACAGTTTTAAAAGTGGCATCAGTTTTGCACTAGCATCGCTAACAAATTATGGAAAATTTGATGCAATTGTCTATTTCCACTAAATCAAAAATTTAACATTATAGCAGGAATTATTATTTAATATTTATTTGTAAACATTACTCATGCATCAGGTAAATCTAAATTAAAAACTAAAATGTTTTTAAAAAAAGACAATTGTATATTAACAGTCTGATGATTTATTGTGAGTGTTTCAACTTTTTTTTTCCGGGGTGACTTATATTGTTTTGTATGTTTTGTAAAAATAAATGGTTCCAGAATTATCGTTTAGCTGATAAGTCTGGCAACTTCTACAGGACAAACGCGAATGTGATGTATTTTACTGTTGCTTTTTATACTGGTTAATACGCATACAATTTATGTCACATGTACTTTGTTTTATGTATTTATTTATTTCTATCTTAATTATTATCTGTGTTTTCCAATGTACATTTGTCTCGTGTATCGAGTATCGCGTTTTGTTATACTCTGTGTCCGGTTTCATATCTCTTTTGAACACTTTTGTTGGTCACATAATGGACACTATGGACTTTGTGCATTCATATTTTGTTCTTAAATTGTAGCATTTCTTATATATATGTAACTTGTAGTTCCCACTTAATGGATAATAACCACTGCGCCTTGTAGGCAGAAAATAGGTTTTGTGTGGACGCCTCCCCATCCCGCTCGCATCCCCATGAATGTCAGGGAGGCGGTGAGTACGGCCACTTTAGCATTAAAAAAATGCCGAACGTGGGTGGCGAAAGCGTAGGGCCAATATGGGAGCTGTTGTTCACAGAACGGCCCTGGGTGTGTGGTTGGTTTCTCCTCTCTGGTTAATACCAAAATTCCCCCCGACATTATTTTATTTATTTTGTTATGATTAGAAATCTAGAGTCCAAAAGCAAATTTTAAGATGAATTTGCAAGATCCTTCTGACGTTTTATTGATTCGACGAAGTTTAGTTCAGTTGCCCATGCAGTCCATGTGAAGGAGACACAAATGTAAAGCTAATGCTAGATAAAATTATACAAAGCGACCATAAAATTATGCGGTGTAAATATCAATGTGGATCTGACAGTTGCAACATGCGTCACAACTGTCAGATCTGCTCATAAGTCTTCAAGGAGGGTATACCAAATTTTATTTTATTTCATGTGAATGGAACAGCTGCTGTAGGGTAAAGTAGTGAATAAATTTATTTTTCACCAGTGTAACTCGAAAGAAACATCGTAGTCTAGCTTTTTATTTTTTAGCGCTACGCAATGGAAGGATATACCACTAATAACCAAATTAATTAATCAATTAGAAAGACATACAGAAAAATCTAATTCACGAAAAAATATTAGGTTACTACTGGGATTCGAACCCAGGTCACCTCCTTTCCGGGGCCGGTGCTCTGACCACTAAGCTATAGCAACCCTCTATGTTTCCGTGAATATATCGACCTTATATGTAGTTCTTATTTTTATTAATTCATTAATTTTTATTTTTGTCCATAGAGCAATCCACTTTTTTGATACGGTAGTTGAAATTACTTTGCAATGCCACCGCTAGATGGACGCCATGATTAATTGAATAATTCATTTTTATTTGGACATACATTTATACAACAGATATTATATATTCAAGAACACATTCATATTTGTGAAGTTGTAATTTTTCAGAACAAAGTTCTGTGAAATATTTAATAACCAAATTAATTAATCAATTAGAAAGACATACAGAAAAATCTAATTCACGAAAAAATATTAGGTTACTAACCTAACCTTTTTAGTTAGTAACCTAATATGTTTTCGTGAATGTCTTTCTAATTGATTAATTAATTTGGTTATTAAATATTTCACAGAACTTTGTTCTGAAAAATTACAACTTCACAAATATGAATGTGTTCTTGGATATACCACTAGTTTAAAAATATGAAAAATATACGAAAGCTTATTTATTTTAAGAAATCAAAGTACAATTATAGTTGTAATGAACATATACGGCTAACCTATCTGAAGTAACGTGCGATTCTATTTTAAAAAAAATTATGCCTTATTACACGTATATCTTATCTACGTATAAACCATGAGCACTTTTTACTACTAAAATGAACTTTAGCGGGACTGAACCAAAAATTTTAGAACCTCTCTTAAAGCATTTTATTGCACCTATACAAAAACCTATCCCGAATCACAAAACTAATCTCGGAAAACTGTCAATTCGGAGTACGGAGTGCCAACAAAAAACCTTCAATCAAGTTGTCAACGTTTTTTGTACGCTTCGTGGTAGTTTGAGCACGTGCTCAGTTGTGAGCTTTTGGAATTTAACGAAATACTACGAACCATACTTATGGTATTAACGATATTAATGGGATTTTAATGAGAGTGGATTCTGATCCATTCGGCGCGGCGCCAACAACACTTTCTTTCTTTAAATTCACAACAAATTATTAGTCATTATTAAATTGGTGCATGGAAAGAAATTGATGATTAAGATAATTAAGGCCAACCATGGAGAAATTAAAAAACAATAAACGTATCATGTATAATGAATTGAAACATGTATCTTCCTAAAATATGATAAAGATAATTACACAAAACATGTACACTTGTACGCCACTCACTATAGATACTCACCGCTTCATTGAATTCACTCAAAAAATCCAATCCCGAAATCTGGGCTCAGCAAACCGGAAAATTTCGAGATGAAAATAGAAATAATAAAAGAGGATGAAACAGATTAATAGTTTGAGCTATTGAAAAATAGCAATAACTATTCTGACTTTTCTAAACAACTTTTGAAAACAAATCATTCTATCATATTAACAAGAGTTTAGAAATTTTACATACAAACAATATACGATTATAGTTAGATAAATAAAAAAATTGAAGTAGCGTCGATAACAAATTCATTATCATGAATAACCAAATAGGTTTTTTTTTGCAAATAATTACCATTTAAATTTATTTTCAAATTACTTATTCAACTCCCTTATATTATATATGTATATGTTTAGTGTTTATATCTATACAAAGAAATTTATTCTTAGGTAAAGTGTACGATGTATACTAATGAAAGAACTATTGGCCCTGAATCATTTTGTTTTAATCAATAGTTTACAATTTATATGTAGTGGTTTTAAATAAAGTGGTTTTTTTTTTTCAAATATAAATATCTCACATTAAATGTATGTATTTTCTTAACAGTAATAACTCGAGATCATCAATAACATCCCATAATGCCGGTATTATAATTTATAGGGCAAAATCTAATCAATATTACTATTTGGAGTCATATAATCTTTAACTAAACAAAGTGCTGTAAGTGTTCCATATTCAAGATCCTCCGAATCATCTTCGAGTATATTGTATCGCGGAGGTTTTTAATCGTAACTCTCAAACATGAAATTTACCTGTATAGAATTTATAACATAAAAAATCTCTATTGTTGATAGATTGCTTACCGTGGAATAAGTAGTGAAATCAATTAGAGGGAGGTCACTGACACTGTCTCATCATCGTCTATAGATTGGCTGTCATGTCACAATTAAAGCGGGGTAAATCGCTTCTCAGGGCCGGCTTCAGAAATACGACGATAGAACAGATGAACTTTTAATATCATATACAAATCAGATAATTTTTAATTTATTATTTGTGGTAGTATTATATCAAAAATAACATTCTCAAAAATGTATCAACCGCAGGACCGTCAAAATTGAAATCTATAAATGTTTTTTTAAACGAATTAATTTATTTTTATTACATTAAAATCGCTTTTTTATGTACACATATCTATTATATACGTCAAAAAATATTTGGTTAACACCGGGATAAAAACCCAAAACTTTCCTTGCCGAGTAACTGCATTACCATTTATGCTGTATTAACCATTAAAGATTTCGAAAAATTTTATGTATATATTATTCCATTTTCAAATAGCTGTCAACTTTATGTTGTAATGAAACCCAAAAATCTTTGATTATTGCACGATAGATGACGTTTTACTTATTTTTGATAAACAGATTTTTTCTGTACAATATCAAAGTTAAATCGCATCTTGTGTTTCATTAAATAAATATTCATTAAAAATATGCGAATATTTTTCAATCAATGTATTTAAATTTGATAGATAAAAAAAGATTGAGATTACGTACTTAGTCGAGAAATATTTAACAGGTCAATTCGTCAAAAAATGTTGTGGATCTTCTAATAAGGGCTGTGGTAGTTAGGGACGGTTGTATCAACTTGGATTATAGTGCGGTGCGCATGATTTTTGATATGTGTCATCAAAATCGTTTACATTCAATGTTTTGACATTGAAATGTTAGAGTGTATAAGATTATGTAGGATGCCACAGATTTTTCTAACGATCGACTGATTCTATAGTGTATCCTAAACAGGAAAACTAATTTACTTAAACCCGAACAATACTTTTTTGTCGGAAGAAATAGATTTTAAATAAATGCCACAACTCTAAATGAATTATGCCACTAAGACCCGAATTTAGAGTCAAAACTTAGTGATTTAAAGGTTAACGTACGCCTTAGAAGCGTATTTTTTATTACAAAATAACATTTTTTAAGGCGTACTTTAACCTTTAAATCATCTAAGTATTGACTCTGAATTCGGGCCTAAACATTGATGACAGTAAATTTACTTGTTACTTCACATTTTTTGATAACTTTATATACAACAGGAAAATGAAAAGATGACAGGTGATGTATTTGGAGTACTGTTTCTTGGATATATATATATATATACGGCCAAAGATTACGAGCTGTGCTCACGCGCATTTTAAGTTTAAACCAACTACAATCCAAGCTGATATAATCGGCCCCTAGAAGAACTCAGAATCGACAATAGAATATTCTGTTAAAATTTTTAACGTGGAACATATTAATTATTTCATTTTATTATCTCTACATAATAATACATTTCATGCATATTTTATCTAATGCGCATACATCGGATAGTTCAGGACGTTCTTGTTTAGAAATCGAATATATTTAATTTTTCGAAAAACAGTTGTTCTCCTGAAAGAAGGTTAAAACTTTGTGGTGGCATGCTGAATGAATGTGAATTAAGCAAGTAACAAGTATGGCCCGAAGATGAACACTCGCAAAACTAAAATTTTAATAGCGTCCAAAAGGTCACTTCCAACGCCAAAAATAATGATCAAAAACGGACCAATAGAAATAGTCACGCAATACAAGTACGTACTTAGGTGCACGGGTGAAAGAGAACTGGGATCATCTCAAGAAGTAAAAGCTCGAATAGAGATGGCAAGAAGTGCGTTTCTCAGAATGAGACCGTTATTTGTAACCGTGACCTAAGCCTACAACTTAGAATGCGTATGGTTCGGTGTTAAATTTTTACCATTTTCTTATAAGAGGTGGAGACATGAACACTTAACCATGAACTAATCCGCAAAGTCGAGGCTTTTGAGATGTGAATCTATAGACGCATATTGAAAGTTTCCTGGGTGGATAGAGTGACGAATGATGAAGTCCTCCGGCGTATGGTAAAAGATCGAGAAGTGCTGTGAACTATCAAGATAAGAAAGCTGGAGTATTTCGGACGTATTATGAAAGGACCAAAATACAGTCTAAACCAACTCATCATCCAGGGGAAAATAAGTGGTTAAAGAAGCGTAGGAAGACGCCGCATCTCATGGCTACGTAAGGTCCTCATGTTGAGGGACTGGTATAAGTGTGACTCGACTGAGTTGTTCCGTGCGGCGGTTAATAAAATCGTAATCGCCAGAACGATCGCCGACCTCCGATAGGAGATGGCACCATAAGAAGAAGGTGACATATTAATTTAATAAAATAAAATCAAAATTACTTTGCTTTCATCATCTTAAAAATTCAATAATAAGTGGTGAAAACGAGTAATTTTGATTTTATTATTAATATTATTAATATTTAAAGCATTAACTTTGTGGTTAGACATAATAACAGAATGTTAGTAAACTTAGTAAAAACCACTACCAGATCTACGGTCTACCGGTTTCGAGACGTACCCGTCTCTTCGTCAGGACCAACACTACACTACTACACTATCTCATTCACAACACTATACACACCAAACATAGTATTGTAAAACTAACACCACTATTGTTCACATGCGTGCTAGTCTTGTCAGAGAAATAGTAGTGGTTCAATTTCTCTGACAAGACTAACACGCATGTGAACAATAGTGGTGATAGTTTTACAATACTATGGTTGGGGTGTATAGTGTTGTGAATGTAGTAGAGTAGTGTTGGTCCTGACGAAGAGACGGGTACGTCTCGAAACCGGTAGACCGTAAATCTGGTAGTGGTTTTTACTAAGTTTACATTCTGTTAATTTTTGATTAAATAAAATCAAAATTAACATTTTGTTAATTTTGATTTTATTTAATTAAAACAGTTTTATGACTTTGCGAAAATCTTGACATCAATTTTCCTTGAAAAAATACAATAATACGCCACTGACCGTGACCCTGGCGGTGAATCGACGAAAGAGGACGTTGCCTTTCGTTTAATCAATTACCAGCTTATAATAATATCCGGCAATCGCTACATTTTACACGACACCGGCGATAGTGAAGGATAGGCCGGAACAAAGCAAGACAAATTCGTGGTCAAAAATTTCACGCGAATCAACAAATTTATCTCAAATAATTAACAGACAATGGATACAATGGGCACTTTGATCTGCGCTCGTGCGAAAAGTTTACCACCTTTCCAAGAATCCATGCGACCTTTTTTGTCGTCGTGAGCTTAGGACCAATTGTGCACATAGTATAGGACAAAATTCATGCTGTTTTGTTTCGTACTCTAGCTTTATGTTTATATTTAACAGACAAATAATTAACAGATCGACAAAAGCCCAAACTGATGGTACTACAATCGAATAAAAGTATAATGTAAAATAACTGTAAGACAATTTGGGCAATATATGTTACAAAATTTACTTTTTACAGCTGGAAATTTATTTATTTATTAATCAACGCCCAAGTGGGCTTTTACATACCAATAAAAATAAAAAGATTTTTTTATACCTAACATAAAACACGTTTTACAGAAAAAAATTAAAAAATAATAATATAAATAAACATAGTTAAGTTAAATGCAACAATATCAAAACATATAAAATGAACGATATAAAATAAATGAACAATATATATGAAGAATGATTAGTACAAAAGCAAACAGTAATAATAAGAAACCTTTAACAATTTAATAATAGAGTAAAATAAAGATAATTAAACCAATACACCAGATAAATAAGCTAATTAAAGACATTGTTAAAAAATAGACATTTCAAACTAATAATTAAGTAGAATGAAAAAGATATTTAAACTACCGCACAAGTACAGCGCATGAATTACAAGATCAACGATATCTGTGACAGTTCTGACACGTTCGAATAACTATCAACCATACATGATATATTTTGCTATTAAAATGGGCTTGTATGGTGAAGATAAAATAAATAACGTTACGTATATTTACCAATTATTTACTTATTAATTATAAGTAATAACTGTTATATCCTGTACATTTCAAAATATGATTAATTTATCACATTTAAAAGAATGTTTGATTTTCTATAATAATAAATCGTCAATTAATTGCCGGAGTTTTCATTTGCTTCCCACGGCCACGTCCTGAGACAATATATTAACAAGTCCACTCTTGTTAACAACATAACATAATCCGTAACCATCCAGTTATGTGCAACTGAAAATGCAATTTACCGGTTATACAAGATGAAGCCTTGACGTAACCTTAGATAATTAGCACCTTAACATTACGTCTGAGATAACTATACAAGAAAGCTTCTTATATACATATACACCTAGGATGAACAGGAGGAAAGAAAAATACTTAATTATTCGAGCGATGAAAAAAAATAAACCAATGCGTGGGAACAGAACGGAAAAGAATTCAACAAATTCAGTACTCTTTATCATCAATTTTAATTGGCCCAAAATTGGGAACCATTTTTAAAATGGCCAAATTTCGCAGTCGCCTCAAAGTGTCGTGTGAAGATATTAAACAATCGAGGAAAAATGTTAAACAAAGGCGATGTGTTTCATTTTGTTTTTGCACGCGGGTACGGACGTGATTAAAGGTTGATTAACTCTATTGTTTTTAAAATAAATGCATATTTTTAAGTATTACTGTTTTCCAATTGTTTAAGTATCATAAAGCAGTTATAACACGAATGTAACACATCTTATGCAGACATCAAGATGTTATCTTTCTTTTTCGTGAGATAATAATCTTATAATGCAAGTAAAAAAATAAGTTACCTACTTAAATTTGACTGCAATGATTCACAATATATTTCTTCGTTTGAGAACTCTGGGTTAACATGCCGGAAAAAATATAAATGAGAAGTAAGTTGTCCTGTAACAATGCCGAAGTAATTTTATTTAAGATTGTTCGGTTGACAATGACTTAATTGCAAGAATGAGTAATGTCATTAGTCATCAATTGTCATATATTTTTTTACGCTTCAACAGCCATAACACCTAATTACTGAAGCAACTCACATCACAAAAACACTTGAGTAATACAGATTTATTATGACTTCACCAGGAATGGAACCCGGCACCCTCGGAGTGAGCTACGAAGGACGCTGATATAAATATTGTCACGTGTCGTGTCGTTGCTGCAGGAGGAATTAATGAAAATACTAGGATTTAATACAGGATATATTGAATACCGATTAATTAATTAAACTAACGTACAAAGTCATTTATCACTATTAAATGTAACGCTATTCCTTAAATTAAAGTATTTCGCAAATTTATCACTCGTAAATAGACACTTTATATTCACTTGGACATTTTATTCACTATTCACTAGAATATTCCATACTATTTACGCACTTATTAATTTCGCTTCGGTTTATCTCGCTACGTAAGAACTTTCCGAAATCTTCGTTATCGAATTACCGCTCGCTTGGCACCACTGGCCACCACAACACCACGCTTGGCCAGCCTGACCCGCCGCTCGCGGCTACCTTCGCTTTGTTATATATTACTCCTTACTGCCGTGTGTTGTATTTATATTGGTTAATGCTGTTATCCAGACATTTACAGTGTTTACTAGCAAGTTCTCGTAAATTCCAGATATTCCTGGAATGTTACAGACGTTCATCGAAAGTTGGAGTTAATTCCAGATCCTTCGGTAGTATTGTGCCAACTTCAAACAACTGTCACTTGACAGAAGTGCGTGATTCTTTTTTTAGCCTCGTTACAATACGTATTATATCGAATGCTTTCATTTACAAAAAGTGAAAAAAATTATGGACTTGGACGGGATTACTGAGAGTTATGTACTCCCAAGTGTCCCAAGGCTCTTAATATTTATTGGATCGATTACATGATTGACCCATGGTTGACTATCATGGTGACAATAACATACATACTTGCAATTTCCAATATGGAATCGGTTATATTACATTGTGTAAGGTGATCACTTAAGCTAGCCATACGATAGTTCGTAAGCCTTATAAACACCCAAATACTTCCATACCTACTTTCCAATATAAATAGCTTCATTTCTGTGATATTAGGTCCTTACATATGAAATTGGTGTTTTCCCGTACTGGCAAATTTGATCTCAAATATCTTCTCTTTGGTTAGGAATTCCAAATCCAAATTTATACAGCTATTTACTCATGTATTTGTGTTTTGAAAATTATAATTCATTTGTTTTTTCCTCAATTGTTTTTTTCTTTGCGTCACTCAGTTTACAAAATGAAAAACTTGAAATATCGCGTTATTTACGAGTACGAGTTCCACCGTGGCACCAGTGCTGCAGAAACGGCTCGAAGGATTAATGATGTGTATGGCGACGGTGCCGCAAAAGAAAACACAGTGCGTTTTTGGTTCCAACGTTTTCGTTCTGGAAATTTCGACCTGCAGAACAAGCCCCGTGGACGGCCGGAGACCAAAGTTGATAATGAAGAATTGAAGGCTATTGTGGAAGCGGATCCATCGCAAACCACATCCGAGTTAGCTGCAGGCTGCGGTGTTAGTGATAAAACTGTTTTAATCCACTTGAAGCAACTTGGTAAGGTGAAAAAGCTTGAAAGGTGGGGACCTCACGAATTGAGTGAAGCAAATCAACAAACGCGCGTTGACTGCTGCGTTGCATTACTCAACCAGCACAATAATGAAGGGATTTTAAATCTTACATCTGGCCATATGATTACGGCAGATGTCTATTGTCAGCAACTGCAAACCATGATGGAAAAGATAGCTGCTAAACAACCGAGGCTGGTTAATCGCTCTAGGCCACTGCTGCTTCATGATAACGCTAGACCACACACTGCACAACAGACGGCTACCAAATTAGAGGAGCTTCAATTGGAATGTCTAAGACATCCACCGTACTCTCCGGACCTTGCCCCAACAGATTACCATTTTTTTCGAAATTTGGATAACTTCTTGCAAAGGAAAAAATTCAACTCCGATGGGGCAGTCCAAACCGCCTTCAAAGATTTTATTGATTCCCGTCCGAATGGTTTTTTTAGTAAAGGGATCGATGAACTACCTATGAGATGGCAAAAGTGCATAGATAGCAATGGTACATACTTTGATTAAATATAAATATTATAATAAAAAAAAATCGGCTTTATGTTCCTCCCATACTAAACGCCAATTTCATATGTAAGGACCTAATATATCGTTTAAACAAAATATTTTTTTTTAAATGTTTACGAATAATCTCGATGATTATTATTGGCATTACATTTTGCGAGCTCACTGTTGAATGAAGAACTTCCTATTTTTTATAGATTAATTGTAAAAATTTGAATAAAATAAAACAAAAATATGAAATAATCATTAAAATATGAAAACGAAAAAGCTAAGGGACTTAAAAGTTGCGTTGCAAGATTAATCTCTTTATATGCGGCGGACCAGCGTGTGACGTCACTTGACTTAGACGACGCGGCTTGTATTTGTTGCGACGCTTGCGCATGCCTGTGATGCGAGGATCTAGGCTAAATGACGTCACAGGCGGTACAGGGCACAGTCTATTTCTCATTTATTGAGATATTGAAAAAAATTTCACTTCTCCATTCGAGAACCGCGCCAGCCGACTGTTTGACATTGGAAACATGAAACGCACAGACTGCGAGCGTGACCACACAATTTCACACGTGGATCGACCAGCGATCGAACTATAAAGCGCCGTTAGCCGAGAGGAAAATAGCGTTTTCATAACCCCATTTACAATGCTAATTCCTGCAGCACCGCGGGACCGGCACCCGCGCCGGTTTGATCGTATCAGACGCCGATTCATCGGATGATAAATGCCGCCGATGGCTTCAGCAGCCGATGCACGGCTCGGAACAAAAGGCCGCTTCCCTTCGGAATTGTGGAACAGACAGCGTACAAGGGCAATTAGATTTATTCGGTGTAAATTTGGAAGGCGATTCTACTGATACATTTAATTAACAATTTATTAAAATTTTATGAACATGTGTATGAACAAATTAAAAACAAACTTCATTTAAGTTAATGGGCAAACTCTTTTGGTAGTTTTAACTTGACTTAATTTGCAACACTATTTTTAGTTATCTTTATTAATATATTTCAAAAAAAATGAAATTAACTAATTGATGTTAAATTATTAAATTAAATTAGTCGGTCAAAAATTACTTTTTCCCTCAATATATTTAACTAATTTTTTTCATGTTTTATAAAAACGCTCTTTTTCGAATTTTTTTTCTTATAACTAAATTTCTTAACGATTCGATGTTTTTTATTATATTTTGAGAAATAAAAGTAATTTGAGAACCGATTCTATTCGTAATTTCTATTGTATATGACAGATACTCAGTTTAAAAGGGAAATTGTATTACATACGGTCATTAATAATTCTAACTTGCAATACCCGCTTACCGTAAGCTAAATTCGCATGATCGAAAGCCGAGGACAGTCGCGTGTTACGTGATTAAACTTTTACCTTAAAACCCGCGAAATTCTATTTTTCAATATATTATTTACTCTCCTCAATTTTTAATCCACAACATAACTTTTATTTAAATTTTTTACAGTGCTTCAAATTTTTCAAACATGAAAAATGTACTACGTATATTATGTAACATTTTATTGTTATTAACATGTTATTCTTCTAATAGTCTTGAAATATGTTTACATAGTATCTACTAGGATTGTCTATCAGGATCATTAACAAACTGTTGAGAAGCTGTGTATTAAAAAACAATAAATAAAATTACCAGTGGAATAAGTAAATATAATTTTTCGGCATATGTTTGGGTTATTTTTTATTACAGACGACGATTTAATTAAATACTTTTTAATCACTAATTAATACTATAAATTAGTCAAAAACTTATAAAGTACGAGACCTACCGACAAGAGGTCATGAAAACTGATAATACATGTCATTAAAAAAAACTAACCCATAAAAACCAAGTTTTTATTATACCCCTTTTCTCATTTAAACTGGTTTCGTGCCTACTCCACGCCTCGGGATCGAAAATTAAACAATATATAAATAATTAAATTTCGAAAAATCCAAAATTATAGTATAATAATTTAAAAAATTTAAGCGAAATTTTGTTAGATCATTTTTATCGTCGCCACGAGTCAGCTTGCAAAGTTTCAGCTCGATTGGATCACGGGAAAAGAGTTAAAAGCAGATAAGCCGACAAGCAATCAAGCAGACGCTAAGAGTTAAAAAAAGGGTGTAATAACAATTAATGGAAAATAATTCAATCATCATAAAGCGCAGATTTTATCGAATAATATTAAAAAGAGCAATACCTAAATTAGAAAATAGTGACATATATAAATTAACATGTGATCATAAAGACTGCAATGGCACATATATTGGACGAATGTGGAGGACTTTTTCAACTAGATTCCCGGAACATATGCGTGGATACAAAAATAAAAATTAAGATTCAAAATTTGCGGCTCATCTATTAAAGGAAAACCATGTTCCGCTTTAGAAAATAAAGGCTTCAGAATGAATTTACTCGAACAAATTGAAATTAATAAACGAACAAATAAATGATCCAAATATAATGCTAATAAATATAGCCAACAAAAAATTATCTTCTATCCACTTCTTAATTTCAAGACCGTAAATTAAAATAATATTTTATTTAATTCAGTTAATAATCACTTACAGAAAACGGGAAATTTCGATAACTCAGGGTAACATACCGAATTTTATAAACCAGGAAATCTTTAATGATAAGAGCCTAGGGAAATAATCTTAATATACATGGGCTTCACCGAAAACATCTAATTATCCATAGGGGAAGGGGTAACTAAAATCTTATAAATAAATCGATAATACGTGGTATACGCACCGTTTGATAATGGCCTAGTAAGCCGAAACAGCTGTCACATTTAGCGCTTTACGCAAATTTACAGAACTCAATAAGAGTATTCATTAAAATTTTATTTATTTTAAATTTCGTTAAAAAATAAATAGGTAAAGAATTCTCTTTAATAATCAACTGAAATGAAACAAAATCAAAATTTTAAAATAGAATAAAAGTAATCAAGCAACAAATGCATCTAATAAAAAACATACAAAAGTTGCGCAGATACAGAATCGTGCGGTATAACTATAAAGATGCATTATTACATTAGATGGATGACTCCACCGCGTGGGCATTCATCTCACAGTTCAATGCACAATCTTGCACTAACTGTTTTTGTCTTGATTTATAGCGCTGTTTATATTAATCAAACCGCACTGCGACGGCGATGGTCTAAGAAGAATCATCTCATAAATAGTTTTGTGGAAATTACGTTTAAAGGAATTGTAGACACGGAGTGTCCATTACTTCTGCAGTAAACTGCCAGTGGCACCAGGGTAAATAGACAAGGTGATAAATAATAAAACAACCGGTAATATTACATCACTGATGGATTTGGCATCCAAATTTTAGAGATTATTTACAATGATCATGTTGTCTAACTAGTGAAAACTTTTCTGAATTCGCGAACCACATCATGGAAATTAAAAATTATGGGGCGGAATGAATAGTAACTTCTCCACCCCGTCACGCAAAAAGGTAATAAATTAAATGAAAAAGTTTAGAAATTAAAATAAATTTGAATTCGAGTATTAATTAGTTTAACAATATTGCTTTCACCAACTCTTTCTCCTCTCCTCTCAATATTTCCGTTACAGCTACTTTTATACCTACTAACTGGCGTTTCAAAGTTTGCGCACATCTCAAACCATCTTCAAAACCTTCACTGGCTTAGATGTCCAGAGAGGATTGAATATAAGCTTTGCCTTACAATATTTAAGGCTATTCACAACATGCCCCCTCAATACATAACCGACTTCTGCATTCCATTCTCCACAAATAATAGACAACTAACACTTCGCTCAGCATCAACATCTAATACAAATAGGTTAGCTGAAGTAAATCGCGTCCACAAAACTAATTTCGGTGATCGTGCTTTCGCGGTGGCTGGACCAAAGTTATGGAACAAACTACCTAATAAACTGAGACAAACAGACAGCTTACCACAGTTCAAAAAACAACTTAAGACGCATTTATTTAGACAATCCTATAAAAACCTATAGAATCTGACCACAACAACGCTAGCTAATGTTTTCTACTCCTATTGTGCACTCCGCCAAAACACCTAATTCTTTCAGGCACTCACAAACTATTATAGTACTCAATTTTAATTCCACTTCTTGTATGCCACCTAGTGAATAAGTAATAATAAATAAGTTTTTTCTTTTCTAGCAGTAAGTTTTCTTGTAAGATAATAATTTTTCTGTGTAAAGCGCCCTTGAGGTGAGTATTCGCGAAAATGGCGCAATCCAAGTTATCCAATTATTATTATTATTGTTATTATTATTAACTCAGTAGGTAACTCAGGCTCCTTTTGTCAGTACCTAATTACTCAATTATCATCTCGGATCTCATTAACAACACAGTGATTATCGTTTCAAATATATTGATGAAAATATACGCTTAGCTGGACGCAGCACTGAACGTACCTGGCAGGGCAGTCAAGCCACCAATGTGTACGACGGCCGCACGCCACAACACCCGAGATAGCTACCGAACACAGCTGGTGACACCGACCGCCCGCCGCGCGCTCTGCGCCCAGCGCCTGTCACTCCTCATCCGGTTCCGGACTCCGCTACGCTCGAACTCTGTATTAGCATTCCACCGCGTAGAAATTACCCGCGTAAAATTATTAATCATTGGAAAACATAATACAATAACCTCAGTGATGAATCGTTAAATTATCACAGTATTATGAGTTTTTTTAAATTTTATAGAAATAATATTGCTTTACACTTCAGTCAAAAACAGATATCTCATTACCAGTGCGACATTTATATACTGGTTCATAGGGATGACAAATTTCAAACACAGATGGCTTAGCAAAGTCATACGTGTAACGAGTTGTATAAAAAACATATATACAACTTCCATACCTATTATCCCAATAATAGCTTCGTTTCTATGAGACATCTAAAGTAACGTTCCCCATCTGAACATCTCCTTACTCGTATTATTGATGGATTTGATGTCAACATTGTAGAGATTATCCAAGATAATTATTAAGTTTGGTGTAAAACCAATGATGAAGATCCAAAATCAATGAATTCTTTTTATTTCCACCCGATCCATGTAAAAATTCTATATTCGGTAGAAAATATATTTGGTGTAAAAAGGTTAGTTTAATATTTTACCTGTCGATGAGAGATTCTGTTATTATTAATATTATTAATATTTAAGGTCTCTCACTCTCTCTCGTTAGATTCCTGAATTGTTCAGTGCATTAGATTAACACGCATGCGATCAATAGTGGTGATGGTTTAACAATACTATAGTTGGGGTGTATAGTATTGTGAATGTAGTAGTGTAGTGTTGGTCCTGACGAAGAGACGGGTACGTCTCGAAACCGGTAAATCTGATAGTGGTTTTTACTAAGTTTAATAACACTGTGATTCTGATATTCTTGAAACCTAAGTATATAGATAATATTACATATATAGAATATAAATATAAAAAAAATTATAAAATATTGAATTATAATTAAACTCACATAGCGGTAAAATACGAGTAGTTGCGTTTTTCAATTTAATAATCATCTCCTCACTTTTCCAAATAAGTAAACAAAGCTGAATCCCCAAACATACTAACACGACTGATGAACTGATATGGGGTGGATTATCATCCAGACGTATGCAATCCTTCAATCCGATATCATCTACGTACACATACTCATAATCTCCAAATTAACAAGAACTGCCGTGAACACTTGGCAATGTATTTTAATGTACATATTAATGAGAACCGCCCGATGATACCTAATCTACATATAATCGATGACAAGAGTCTGGTTTTAGCATATTTACAGAGAATTATCAAATAGCGACAGCCGATGTGCATTTTTTATTCAAAAATAGAGTCCGACTTCTTCAAGCAAACAAGCATATCGTGATCATTTTCGGTAACACTTCTTCGTCTGGAAATACTTCGCCGCATAAATTAAAATAATGAAAAAAAAACTGAATACTATATTTAAATCTAGCGTAAATATCTACTTAAATACGAACAATTATACACGCTATAAAATATGTTGTAACTAATAACGTGACGAATTATATAAAACGCCGGTTTTATATGGCGCAGTCATCCGACTACATTTTTTTTTTACAATTTGACTACGAATTTTAAGCTGTGTGCTGTGCTGGAGTGTTTTATTTATTGCCTTGATAAGCTTATTTGCGATTCTTTCTTACATTATTAAATCTCTGAGGTACAGCAGCCATCGATTTGTATGAAAAGATGAATTTTTTTGCAATTAGGGTTCAAATAAATAAATAGCTTATTACGTGTTCTTGTCTTGCATGAGAAAAACTCATGACTAAAAAAGGTTTGGCACCCAACGTCGTATATAAAATAAGCTATTAACAGTTTATATTGTTAGAACGGTAGAATAATAATAATAAAATATCATTAAACAGGGGAATTGTTAAACAAATTATGATGACTCAAATAAAATAAAAATTGATGAAACAGAGAAATGAATAATTGAAAATACACCATGATACTATAATATTTGTGTAGGGTGAAATCGTTCTAAAGAAACTAATAATTATAAGAATTGTGCTAACATACTCATTATAAAAGTTATTGATAATGTTTTTATAGTGCTATTTTCCTTGCGTAAAAAATAAATGATATCTCTCGAGTAAGGATTTGAAGTAAATAAGAGGGAAAGTATTCTTAAAGAATAAAGAATTCTTCTGATTTTTAATACTTGTTCGTAATAAATCTAACGTAAAATGCTAACTTGTCACGCTACGTAAAAATGTGGAATGATTGGTTTCTCGTAATGGACAAAACTTGTCTCACATATCCCCTACCTTAGATCGGCATATAATGTTATATTTATAAGACGTAACTACATTCAAAGACAATCTTTGTATTCATTTGCGATTCAGGAATATTTTAAATAATGTGTACGTCGTATTATTATTTTTATTTATTCGGTAATAAAACAAACACAAGTTAGTGATATGTAAGTACAAGAGCATAAATAATAATAATAAAATAAAAATGTGATAAATGACATTATTTTTAGCTCTTACAGTTCACAAAAAATAAAGAAGATATACATACGGCAGTATTTTGGTGATTGTCACTTCAACACTAAATAATAGAAAAGTCATAGATTTATGACAGTCCGCCTTATTCGGTGATTACCATCCCAAAACTCAAAAATATACGTATTTATTTATGGCCGTGTACTTAATTACATAGGTACTTAACTATGATAATATGCATTTACGATTTTTGCAATTTTAGATGAGACCTTTGGAAAGTAATCTACTGAATCTACAAGGTCTAATTAGTGATTTGTTGAGTATAAAGGAATAATTAATAATTGTCATAAAAAATCGTAGACTGAAAACAGAATTTGCGTGGTGTGTTTCTGTGTCTACATATATACAAAGGTGCATTATCACTTTTGAACACCCAACATTTGTGCAGTAATGGTATACAAGCCATTTCAAATTAAGATGGCTATATCAATATTTTATTAGACATAGACGGATTATATTGTCGGACCTCCACGATATCCAGGTGTCCTTAAAAAGACCTGTTTATTTGATGTCAAAGTGATATTTATGACATCGTGCAAACCAGTTATTGTAATCTGGAGTTTTGTTTAAAATATAAGATTTTGATGAATATTATATAAAATAAGTACTAATATTATTTTAAAAGTTGGAAAAATCAGTTTGTTTGTCTCACAGACATATTCTAATGTCTTCAATCTAAGAGTTCAAACACTAAATCAAAGCCAATATTTTCGTCACAGTGATAGAAATATTGAGTTTATTTTTTCTAATTTTGAGAGTTAAGATAACAATCACCAAATAAGAATCATGTTTTTTTTAAAGAAAAATAGAGATGCGAACACGGAATACGTGTCACATCAATATTCTTACTATTTTCAAACTAAGCTAAGCGCTTGTGCTATGAAAATAGGACTAACATGCTAGTCTGGAGTGATGTTCGAACCCGCGACCTTTGGATCACGAGGCGAGTGTCCTAACTACAAGACCAACAAGCTCGTCGTGTTATTTGCAGATGTCACATCACTAATATGCGTTAGGCACATCCCTACGGAAGTCAGAGTATTTTCAATTGTCAATTTATTAGCGATCTATTAAGGATCTAGTCAAGTCAATATTAATAGTCTATATATTACATTAACGTGGTCATTATTCAATAAGGACAACTCGAACCTTACAGCAGAATACGGCCGATAACCATTTGATTTGGAAGAAGAAATTCTACGAAAGACGAATAATAAAGCGATGCAATTAAAGTTCGTTGAAATTAATACAATCAGATGCTGCTATTTGGTAGCGCCGATCGCGTGCGAGCGGCGAGCAACCACGGCTGGCCTCAGGAAGCATTGGATTGGATCAATCAAACTCCTTCCTAGACTACTTGCACTTACTGTTACACACGGCGTTACGGTGGTGCCCTCATAACGACCAATGCAACGGTTGTATCATATTTAAACCAAAGTAAATGTGTCAATGGAAAAATGCGAAAGGCAAATCTTCCATTCGAAAGGCAAGGCATGCCACCGGAACTTGAATCCGTTTCAGTGAAAAATATGAATATAAGTTACTAGCTGTAACCCGGTAAAATGACGGTTTCTAAAGAATAAGTATTCACTTATTTACAGCCGATACCCATGAAATAGTAATATGACTTTATCAAAATATTTGAATTTTTATTTAGTATTTCCCCTGCCGGCAATTAAATGTACTATTTTAAACCCTGGCGATTGGAACATGAAATGCTTCGCGTCATTGCTAAGTCCCATATGTAACGTATTTTTAACGGCTAATGCAGGCTCGGCGATAGCAACATCGTTTTCGTTGCCGCCTTCGGGTTTGCTGGCCTGGGGTTCAAGCCTCATCTCCGGCCGTTTAAGTTCGTTTTTAAATCGTGAATTCTTACGTAATTATGGATGTTACACGAAGTTACGGAGACAGACGGATAGATGACGAAATTATTATGTTTAATATCAGGAAAATTAAAATTGAAATAAACAGTATTTGGAAAAATATTTATATATTCTAAGAACGCAATTACTGAAAATGCAATAACTGTGTTCTTGAAACATATAAAAATATTGTTAAAATATATACCGTTGTATTAAAGTAGCTAAATTATTGAAAATATTGATTTTTAGGCGTATTCTAGTATACATGTTAAAATAATTTGTAAGAATATCATGTACATACTTGTATATTAAAAAGTATATTGCTTATTACTCCACTTTAAAATATAGAGGTATCATTACCAGCTGCGAAAATCCATGTAGGTATACACTAGTTCATGAAAAAAGACTATAGGTGTGTCTAGCATAATCCATTTAAATAAATGAAAGATTCTCCGATTTGAACATATTATACAGAACTTTCAAAAATTGAAAATGTGTGGATGTTCTAACGATGGAATTGATGAACATTGCATTGTGTAGAGTGATCACTTAACCAGCTAATACAGGTTGTAAGTCCTGGGCCATCGTATAAAAATACTTCTACATACATTTCTCATATTCATAGCTTCGTCTCTGTGAGACTTCTATAATTTATCTCAATTAGTATTTGAAGCATTTTCTCGTCCATCTATTCCTGTGAATCGCAATTTATTTTCCATTCTTGATCGTCGATCCTTTTTTTTCTTTTTTTTCTATTTATTTTCTTTACATTTAATAGTATCTAGTCCTACAAAACGTCTAAAAAGACGTTTGTCTGTAGATTCATTTTTACAATTGAAAGTTACACCATTACAAAATATTATTCACTTTATAAACATAAGAGATAAAAAACGAAAACAATTAAGTACAAAAAAACAAAAAATCTTATAACTGAGAAACGTGAATACCCACCCTCTTGATTCAATAATACTCTTCCTAATGTATTTTTTCTTAGGTAAGTTCATAGAACTCCAAAATCAAACATGAATATAAAAATACACTAGTTTTTTAGTTCTACTAGTTAAATTTTTGTGACACGCGTTTCTAATACTCTTCCACTTTTTTTACTGTCACCAGAGAAGTGCCTTTATTATTATTTTTTTATTGTTATTTTTTTCTACTTGGTCGATCTGATGGGAAATAGATTATTCATTTCCTATTTCTCCCCAGCGTTTGACTTAGCCCACTACAACAAACTTCTCCAAGCTACACTCCCTTCTTGTAAGATACCAAACAAAATCGTCTTAGACAGAGAGTTGGTATGCAATTCCTGCAGAATGGCATATCTGGGCATCTTACTATCCATGGTATGCGTAACGTAACAAGAGTCTCCAGATTCACATTACATTGGCTTCAATCCGTCTTTCCCATGCCTTCAGAACTCATGCAGAAAATTCGAAGGGACTAGAGACATCACAAGTCTGACCTAAGTTGTTTGAGATACAGCGCGGACTTTCCGTATCTTGCGAAGTCTGGATATATTACGTTTCGCCATATTAACTCATCAGATCTATTTCTGGATAGCAGCTACCGATGCCAGTAATTACAGACCCAAGATAATTAGTCTCCTTGATAATTTCATGGCCTGGAAGGATATCTGTCCGGCAAAACTGGTTATGTCGAACGATGATCATAAGCTTTGTTTTTTTCTTTGATGGTGTTTTATTTTTCATCAGTTTAATACATAGTTCCCTATTGAAAAAAAGTGCAGCATGTTTTCATTATGTTTTAAAAAATATAAATAACAAACCGTACAAAAATAAGTTTAGAACCTGATGGGAAACAAGAAATATTCCCTTATTTTATTCATCACCCATCAAAACTTTTGTTAATTATTTTCTTTTAATGCCGCATATACATGGATAAATCTCGTCTCGAAAACTCGTAAAGGGCAGTACAGAATTGGTGAGATGCCAGTAAGTGCCATTTTGTACACGAAGATGCAATTGATACATCCCGACGAATTCGTCAGATGAAAAATCAGTCTCATCAGTATACCAAAATAGTAGAAGATGATTTTTTTGAAGTAAAGAGACATAATGTCAAATCTCCAATAAAAGTGTCTGCAGCATGTACTTATAATACACAGAAATGTTCATTAGAATTTTTTTTAAAACAAGCATAACTCACAATAAAAGAGGAGTTGCCAGCGACGAAAGAAGGATATAAAATGAACGTAGAAAATAATATCACAAGGCAGTTACAAAAAAAAGTTGCGGTCAATATGCTAAGGCCGAAAATTGTGGAATAAACAATATAGAGCCAATGGATGGGTTTGTATATTGGTGCGGACACTTTTTTTGAAATATTAATTAATAAATATATACTTCACCACTTATTTATTGAAAATATAAACATATTTCAGGGCCAAATGTCCCTTCATTAGGGTACATTGTATACTAACAAATAAAAGTATAGACAATAAAAAATAAAAATAGTATATGGGGAATGAATATATAATTAAGTACTAACATAAAAACAAATTTAAATGATAAGTATTTGTAAAAAGGATCTGGTTATTTATAATATTTTCATGTTAGTACTTAATTATTTATTAATTTCCCTATATTATTATTTTTTTATTGTCTATATTTTGATTTTTTATATTTTATTTGTTTATACATTGTATCCTGACGAAGGGACCATTTGCCCTGACACATGTTGATATTTTCAATAAATAAGAGATGAAAAAAAGTATGTTTTTATCAATTATATTAATAATGTCACCACAAAATCATTTTTCCCATTTTGAAAACTTTTCACAAATTGTATAATGAAGCCCTAAATACATCCATGTCCCGACGACACAGCTGGTTACAGGCGTAGCCTGCAAATCCCAGTGACGGGGTTGTTTTGGCCGTTGTTATGAGTATGGCAATCTGGCTAAAATTCATATTTACGGCATACTGCACCTTTTCAAATTAAAATGTTAATACATTAATTTGGGCACGCGACCCAAAAAGGTTCACCACCTCGGCCTTAAGGCTGGACATTCACTGCAAATGCGTATTTCGGCGTTTTTTGTACTCTAGACTGCAATTTTTTTAGGGCCTATCAACCTAACAAGGGTTCTATCTAAGTTGCTGCGCTAAAAAAACGCAGCCTAGAGTACACATTCTGATTTAAATGAATAATAAAAACCCACATTTTCGTAAAAAAAAAACGCCGAAATATGCATTTGCAGTGAATGTGCCGCCTTAAATGCTGTAATGTATACTGAAACCACACGCCTTCATTGCCGACGTTCTTAACCTAGAATAAATTAATTACTCGCTACTGTCTGAAATAAAATATATAATTGAGTAATTCTCAAGAGTTGTACGGGCAGGTACTTGCACGTGTAGACGTGGTGGCTTCACAGAAACACGCCGCTCTTCCGGGAACGATTCTGATGAGAAATGAGAGATAAACGGATTATACAGAATCAGGCGATAGCTAACAAACAACACTTTGTTGAACAATCGGTGTACACGGAGAAATGTTGAAAATGTTACAATTTATACCTTTTTATTACGTGCTTCAATAATTTGATTGCGTTAATAATCGCAGAACGTGCGAATATACCTTATATAATCCTCCATTAGACCGTTAACGTTATTATTATTGTTAAAACTTTACAGACACGGGTAATCATCTTTTATCGAGTTGGTTACAGTGTATAAAAAATAACGTGAAAACTGTTATGCATTTTGCGTCACGTATTTATGGAAGGTTGTTTTTAGTGTGAAAATTACTGAGCTCGGATTCCTTGCACAACACTAAAAAAATCTCTGGTGTATTTACAAATTTGTTACTATCACAACTCGTAGTCAAAACTACACCATTCAATTAATATAATTTTCTCTGTAATCAGACCGTGAAGTTGGAATCAAAAATTTTAAGGTTTCAATAAATTACTAGCTATATATAACCCATCAAAAATGACGGAAAATTGGTCCGCGTCTTTGCTAGGTCGTGTATTTGTAAATATCGCGTATTTCTGACGGGTCACGCACATGCGATGGTGGCAACTCAGATCTCGGTTTCTCCAGCGGTTTAATTTTGTTCTTTTAGACGTTACACGAAATTACGGACAGACAGACGGATAGACTATAAAATTATTATATTAGGATATAATTGTCTGAATTTTGTTCTATGATTTTATTTTTTATTTTTGATCAAATGCAGTGAACAACTTAAATATTATTTTCATGTTAAAGGAAGTTACAGGTGCCAGCTTAATCAATAGAAAGTTATGTATATTGAATCATAAACATTAGGCCAATCGGTGACAAATAGATACTACCCGGATAACGTGTAAGGGGTCGTACCTACCCCTACAGCGTAAAAATTAACATTTTTTAGGACAATTGTTATGAAGAATATAGTATAGGTATATCATGAGAATTTTAAATGGGCCTCAAAAAATGGTGTAACACCTTCGGTCTGATAATATTAATGGAATATTGATGGATCTGAAAATTTTTAAAAGATTATTGTAAAATAAATTTTGGTTTTAAATTGTTTATAAAAAAATAATTTAAAAAATGGCTAAATACGCTTCAAATGTAACAATTTTTTTTTAATTATCATATTCATTAATTTTTCAATGAGTTTTCATACCCACCATGAAGCGCCATTTTTCAACAGGACTTTAAAAAAATCTGATGATATAATTATGTAATATTCTTCATAAAATTATTGTTCAAAACGTTATTTTTGTTAGTTGTTCTTTACACATCATTGATTAATAAATATGCCATTAAGAAGTTTAGATTTTTATTACGGTCGTTAGACATATTTAACTTCGTCCTCCTGATGACGTTGAATAAGAATTCAACGAAACGTCGAGAATCGTTTCTCGGAAAAACACACGGTTCGTATAAAATATCCGCAACCAGTTACAGTTAAATAAGCCATTTTTGTTTTATGTTGTTATTTACTTAGTATTCCCTAAAAAATCCTAAAAAGACGTTAATTTTTTACATGCTTGTGCAGGTGTACCGTTTACATGGTAAAAGAGGTGTGTAGCACGCGGAACCCTTATTTATCATCAGATATCACCCCACTCAATAGAAATTTGAGTCATAAAATGATAAGCAATAAACAATTTGGCGACAATTTTGACGATTCATCATTTAGCCTTGATTTAATTTTGATACCCCGAATTAGAAAAATTTATAAAAATTATTAATCCTGAAAGTTTCGGGATAACTTCACTTATTTCGGGATTCATATGTACTCTAAATTGGGTCGGAATCTCAAGATTCGGAAACTCAGAATTGGATTCCTTATAATATGCCTAAGTAAATAAATTGTAAAATGTTGTATAGGTGAATGAATAATTTTATATACACAACTTCTAGAAATATTTTTAGTTAATATGTCATAAATCGGAAAACAATTTTATTTTTAAAATGTTAACTCTACCGCTCTGTCGTAAAGGGAGTCGTAATAGATAGAAAAATTAAAACAGAATTGATTAAATGAAATTATGCAGAGAAAATTTTTGAATACAAACAAAAAATGTTTTTTTTTCCAATTGCTTGGAGTCTACGATACTCTGGGTATACTGCATCAGCTCTATAGATTTGACACTTTTACTAACTACCTCATTGGCTACACATCATAAGTCTCATTTTGTTATATTAATTTGGAAGTAAGTAACTTGTAAAAAAGTCTTTTAAAAATCCTCTCAACAATTTACTTGATATTTAAAAAAGTTCAAATTAATTAGACGCGACACTTAATGTACAGTGTCCCTTATTCCAGATTTTTTGTTTAGCTATAATAAATTACACAACTACAGCTTAAGTAATATTTATTGTATTATTTGTACATATCTACTTCTTTTATTTGATTAATTACACCAACATGTTCCAGCGTCAGGGTGTTGTATATAACTTGTGAAACATGTTGGTGTAATTAATCAAATAAAAGAAGTAGATATATACAAATAATACTAATAATAATGTCAATCTACAATGTTGCTGAATCAATTGAAAAAATAAGTATGTAATATTTATTTACTTGCAAAATCATAAATTGGAATACAAACTAAGACACTTTTCAAAAATCGTCATTTCAAGACGGTGGGAAACTCGGGGCGGTCAACGGGCGACCCGCTCGTGACCCGACCAATGATAATTCAATTACCGCCTCACGCTTCCATTTTTGAATTAGTTCCTTTTATAAATGCAAACACAGGACCGACTGCGCCGAGCTCGGCCCTGCGGCTATCGGTTCATCGACTCTACTGGTGAAGCTTCTTTTTACTCTTGCAGCGTATCATCTATGAGTAACGACAATTTTGACCAGTGGCGTAGTAGAATGCAGACAGACAGAAGAGTTTGGTAAGACACAGATATTTATATATTTATTTAGGGCGCGCCCAGCACACACACACACACACACACACACACACACACACACACACACACACACACACACACACACACACACACACACACACACACACACACACACACACACACACAAAATAATACGGGTATCATTTTTATTTCAATTTTTCCATGAATTTGCAGTAATTTATTTTGGTGTGTTTAGTGAACCTACATGGAAACTATTCACTGTCTCCTTAACTACATCGAGGCCTATGGTATATATAACAGGTAGTTACCTACTTAATGGCTGTCATCAACCAAATACTAATGTTTTGAATTAATTAAATAAATTAGGCGATTAATGCTTACTTCATTAAGTGTAGTAAGTTTTATATTTTTTATAAAAGTACGAAGATTGAATACCGTACACATGTAAAATATTGTGTTAAATATTCAACTGTTTAGTAACTCATAAAGAAATACAGGAGATATCTATAATATACAGGGTGTATCAGAACTAGTTCATAATATCTTATAGGTAGATTCCTACCTACATTATGTGTCGAAAATGTTAAAGCAACGAAACCTAATATCAATAGTTATGGAGATAAGCAACTTCAAATTTTGAATTTATTTCAATATTCATAACTCATCTTTTGTTAAGCGTTGGTCCGACATTAAAGTGCTTTATATCAAATATTTTAAAAAATCATCAGTTTTAATACAAGTCAAATAAAAACTTTGCAGAAATTTGAAAAAATTTTTTTTGCAATTTTATTAATTTTTATACCATTTTATTTTACCTGTATTAAGGCATCTTTTTTAGTATGTATTTAAAGTAAAATAAATAATAAATAAATGATCAGGAAACTCTGAATAAATCAAATTATAAAATTGATTGTTTAACAAAAGTATACAGAATAATTAGGAACCATAAAACACGAATAATTTAAACAAATATTTTCCACCTTTGATAGCTACGTTGAATACATAATCAGATTATTTATACACTGCGAAAATATAAGCAGGCGTACATATGATAGGTATATTTATTTTTAATTTATTTATTTGGTGTAAATTTATACATATAAATTAAGGTAATTGCTTCGCCAGGCAAGGTCTGTTCTGAAGCAACTACCTGTATAGATTTTTTTTAGAAGTTTTTTAAGTTAAGTTAACATTAGAAAGACTACATATTACAATATAAAATTTAAATATTGCACGTAAGAAATATAACACAAACACAAGAAAGACTACGTATCGACGCGACGGCTCCTACATATATCGTATAATATCGTAACCCACAAATCGACGATTTTGAGTTTTTTGTATATTTCATATGTATTTAATTATATTCCAAAAAAGAAAAAAAATATAATAAAAAAACGTAATTTATTGCAAAATATTTTTTTTCTTTCTTGGAATTAAAGATATAATTAAATACATTATGAAATACACAAAAAACTCAAAATCGTCGATTTGTGGGTTACGATATTATACGTAGGAGCCGTCGATATTAGAAATATACTTTTAAACATTCTATATAAGAAACAAAAGGCTCCGCACATCGAATGTTCTAGCTCCAAAGTTAGAAAACCAATACATACCTACATTCGAAACTCCACACAGCTTCAAGAATCTCATTCTTCCAAAACATGAACGGGTACATTATTTAGTTCAATACAGGTAACATAATATATAATAAATCGAATATATTTTTACAGAAAACTTCGCATGCCTACATTGCGGTAAAATACAAAACATTTCTCCATAAAAAAAGAAAAAATATATAAATAAGAAAATCAATGAAAAGTAATTCATTTACAAAGTGAATTCATTCGCTAATTCTACCGGCCGAAAAGTGATGTACAGATTGATACTCTCAGTATGAGGCTAGTATGTACTATTTAATAAATAATTTTTTAATAAAAAAAGGACTAATTGTCTTGTTAAATGAATCATAATCACATCCAATCCAAAGTTTATAGATAATCATGTATTTCTATAAACGAGGCGTGACGTCAGCATTAATTCCCACAAGAACTTTTTATTTTATTTCACGTGTAGCTGAAAGTCATGTAATAATGACTAATGATTATAATTTCTCCATCTTACCAATTTGTCTACACGCCACTGAAGGTAATGTCTAGAGATAAAAGGTTTGCGCGTGCATTCAACGGCCAGTTTAAATATTAAATAATCCATCACTGCAACATGACGTCGAATTATGCGGTCCGGGCAGGCAGAGGGATGAAAAGAGCTTCCTGAATAAACACTACTTGACATAACAGAATATTCTTATTTATCTTCAATAAACCGGACACAAAATATAAATTTTTTATACTTTGTATCCGGTTTCATGTCTCTTTTAAACCCTTTTTTTTAGTCACTCTTGTCATTCATATTTTGTACTTCAACTATGGCATTTATAGTATATAAGTAACTTGTAATTCCCACTTAATATGTAATAAGTACGTTCCACTTGTTATTTGTCCCTGCGCCTCGGAGACGAAGAAGTTTTTGGTGGACGCCTCCCCGTCTCGCCCGTACTCCCATAAGTGTCAGAAGGACGATGAGATCGGCCGCTTTAGCATTAAAAAAATGTCGAACATGGACCCGGAGCATGTGCGATTTTCATAAAAGCATTTTTAAACAACTTGTCGTCCCTTATAAGGAATTCTATTGGTCTATCACACCGCAAACCATCGCATTAGCTTTTCATTGGTGACTTCACGGTGTGCAAATATTCCGTTTTATGATGTGCGCGCATTTTGCTGCATCCTATTAACGCTCCTAAAGAAGCATAATAACTTCAATAACATTTTATTTATTTTTTTATTTAATGAAAATATATTTTATCATAATTCTGACAAATTAGATGAATCGAATAAGTACAAAAATAAAACATATTGTCATACAAATAATATTATATTATTTTTTAAAATAATATTTTTATATGATTAAATTATTAAGAATTAATTATTGAAGTCTCATGGAGACGAAGCTAATTTATATGTGAGAAAAGTGGATGGAAGTCTCTTATACGATAGCTCAGGGCATACAACCTGTATAGCTGACTTAAGAGATCACTCTACACAACGCAACGTTCACTAATTCCATTGTAGGAGCATCCACACATTATCAAATGTTGAAAGTTCTATAAATATGTTCGAATCAAGAACCTTTCATATATTACTATGGTCTCTGCTAGAGACATCTATTACAGTTTTCGTAACTATAGATCGACCACAATCAAAAGACCATTCCCTAGCTTTTATGGTAAGAAGAAAGCGGGCGAAAGTTACCAGAAAAGTCCGTATTACAATCCTCAATATGATATTCCAAATAAATATATATTTTTTAGTTTAAAAAAGGTTAGATTAGGTTAGGTTCTTTCTTTCTTTCTTTCAAAACTTCTTTTGTGTTCATTTTTTGCATCGTAACAACACACATATTTTTTGCGCACATTCTTTTGAATGCGGTCTATCTACAGTAACGATACCTCTACATTTTATTTTTTAAAGTGCAATTTTTTCAAGCAATATTCCTTAAGATGTATCCGATATGGCAATGTGTAGGACACGTTGCAAGACAGGATACTACAAGATGGTCTCCCAGAGTTCTGAAATGGAGACCTTGGGAAAATAAAAGAGGCATCGGAAGACTTCAAAAGAGATGGGCCGATGATATTGTCACTGTGGGGGGAAAGAAATGGCTACAATTAGCCAACAACAGGAAAGAATGGAAAAATAAGGAAGAGGCCTATATCCAGCAGTGGAAAGACGAAGGCTGATGAAGAAGAAGAAGAAGAAGTATACGATATTCGCATTAAAAATATATATATATATTAAATAACTCCTACCTACCCGAGTACATTTCCCGAGATGGCTTTCCGAGACGCGAGATGATGAATCGTGAACAAACACATCTTCCGGCTAATTTCCTACCCGTGGCAGGATGCGGTCGTCGCAAGAAATGCGATTGCCCGAGCCGCGGCGATGATACTTTTTGCCCAGTTATCTCGCCTCGGCCTTAACAAGGTGGTGAAGAAATAAGGATCCACGTCATTAGCCGCGGCGCTGACCTCTCGGCGCTGACGCTGCAGTCCGCTCTGTGTGAAGAGCTCGGAGACAAAAATGCGACGGTAATGGTCAGCGCCGCTGGGAACTGAAACTTATCACGAGATGAAATAAAACAGAAGCCGGAATCTTAATAGCGGCGGCGGAATTGAATAGAGAGAGACTAATGTCTCTCTGTGTTTAATTCCTCTCTTGAGTCATTACCAGCTTTATGGTGCTATCTGCTAACCTAAAAAGTTTTCAAAAAACAATGTTGTAGTAATTACGACGTAATAAATGTGATCTAGCTTCAACACAATGAACGAGACGACTGCGGTATGTCAATAAGGAACCTAACCTATCCTAACCTAAAAAGTTTTCAAAAAACAATGTTACAGTAATTACAACGTAATAAATGTGATCTACCTAGCTTCAACACAATGAACGAGACGTCTTTGGTATGTCAATAAAGAAGGTGTGACGTGCTCTCATCTCTGCATACCCTTGCGATAACGACATTATTTATAATTAAGATAAATTATAGAATTCTTACAGAAACGAAGCTATTTACATACATACATACGAATATACATTAGGCTGTCCCGATAAAAAAAATTGACTTACCTTAACACAAGACCTCTCAAAACTTACGTAATTTAGCGTAGATTACCAAAATAATTTTAAAAATAAAATAAACATATATCTTTAAGGTTCTACCGATCTACAAAGTTTTGAAAAATTGTCATTTTTATGGTGATATTTTGCTATCCTCAATTTTGGCTCCTGAACTAAATACAAAAAAATATTTACTTTTTGTTCTATTTAAGTGTAAATCATACATGAAGTTTCGATTTGCATGCAACAACACGTTACCAGCGACTTCGAATTTGTTAGGTTTTAACCTGCAAATACCCTCAAGTTTGAACTTGTTTTGAGGAATTTTTTGACTTGTAATTCCCATGGCGTAGTGTACATGGATGACACCACTGGTAATGATAACTGTATAGTTTTAATGTGGAATATTAAGCTATATTATTTTTAATGTATATTTAAAATAATATTACTCCGAATTATTTAACATATACCCCAGAATACGGTAAAATAAGGTTTATTCTCAATTTTTAACTCAATTTTTTATAGACAAGTTTATATTTTTATCGTTTCTGATATAAATAGTGCGACTTCTCTAATTTATCTTAATTAAAGATTATCCGTCTGTGAATAAAATCCAGTAATTGTATTCTTAGAACATACATATAAAAATATGGCATCATTTTTAATTAGTTCTAAAATATAAAAAATAAACAGTTTCTAATGTATCCACTAAATAATTAAAACTTGACTATCTATGGTATTATTTTTCGTAATACGTATCTTTACGCCAGCTGCGTGCAATCGGTACTTGGAAATAAGAACTTAAATAAAATTTCTAAATTCAAATTCCAAAAAATAAATTAAAAAAAAATCGTAATAAAATATATTCCTCATAAAATTCCTATGAGAAATATTATCAATGACGTTTTACCCAAGCTTATACCAAGCTCTGCAGAGAAACGTTGTGATAGTTAGCAATTGAGTTATTCAGATTTTAAAATATCACTAGCTGTAAACCCGTGAAAAATCACGGAACGTAATCAACCAACCTATTTTCGAATGTCTGTCCGTCCGTAAATTGCTGGAATTGCAACTTTAAATAATTTTGAGTGTGACACGTAATCAGCGCGCGGTCCAGGTTACATGCATGGGTCATTATTAATAATTACCATACTATGTCCCGTGATTTTTCAGGGCTTCACACCTAGTAACGATTAATAACGACCCTTGCGTATAACACGAGCCGCACGCTGAATGCGTGTCATACTCCTATTGTCTGATATTGTAATTCCATCAAGTTACGGATGTTACGGACCGACAGACAACGAAATCATTATATTAAAATAATATTCTGTCATATAAATATTTTGTTTTTATTCAAATATATGTGTTTATTTTAATGTAGGTAGGTATGTACTAACTTCACACGTCTACTGCACACATAAAATCAAGAACATTTTTTAATTCAGAGTTATTAATTAATCCCTGATTGTGGCCATACTCCAAATCCGGTTAACATTATTTCAAAATGAGAATGTGAGTAGGTATGCATCTTTTGATTTACATATAATAAAATACGATTGCAAAATAAGTTTTTACAGATTTAAAGTAGTTTTTAAGTTTAAATCAAATAAATTCATGTTTGTCAACATGATTTTATTTAAACCAGCGAGTGCGAATATTTTGTGCAAAGTTCGATTTTCGGAATATAATTTTTAACACAAATTCAATTAGGTTAATCGATCCACTGTCAATTCGGACATTTGTTAAAATTTTACGTCAAAAACTAACTGTCAAATACGTGATCATTTCTGTGCATTTTACACCAAGAAGAGAAAAGTAGTTATTTATTGAAATTAATTTGTTTCATGATATTCAAAATATTATTTTCGGTGACTAAGTTCCGATCTGGATGGCGAAGATTTCATCTAACCACCTGCCATCTTTGCGATATAGAGAGATGCCCTGATGATTATGGTATGACAAATCTATTTCCAAGAATAAATATGACGGCACAACATAAACTCCGTTTAGAATAAACATGATAGTCAATGTAAGATGAAGATGTTACTCAGGCACGACAGCCACTTAAGGGTATGCATGGTATGTGTACAGGGATGAGTTCCAACAGAGCGCAGCCTACCAACATCCATGGGAAACTTCGCTTTATAAACATTTATACATCACGCATCTGTTTCAAAAGTTGCAGGCTATCTCACGACTAGACGGAGTGGATACTTCTAGGAGATTAACATACTATAGGGTCATAATACCTTTCCGAGTTCGATGCTACACAGTATTATAAAATTAAAAAAACTAACCCATAAAAAACAAGTTTTTATTATACTCCCTTTCTCATTTATAAGTGGAAACAGGTTTGGCGCTTAACCTACGCGTTGGGCTCGAGTCGGGCGACGCTACGAAAGCGAGTAACAAAATTTTTTAATAAATCCAAAATTATACTATAATTATTAATTTTTTAAACGGTAATTTGTTAGATCATTTTTATCGTCCCCACGAGTCTGTCTGTAAAGTTTCAACTCGATTGGATCACGGGAAAAGGGTTAAAATACGATGCAAAGTTCTTTCGACAGACAAGCAAGCAAGCAGACGTTACGAGTTAAAAGAAAGGGAGTAAAAAACTAACCCATAAAAACCAAGTTTTTATTTTACTCCCTTGCTTTGTAAATTAAGTTTACCATCATAGTAATTAAATAATTGATTGACTAAAAATGAAACATGTCTAGAAAAATATCTATGCCAAAAATCTCTAAAAATATCTCTTTATCTCCATTTGAATTTTCTTTTCGTTTTATTTCCTTCTTCATTCGTTTTTTCGAATGAAAATCTTAACAATTAAAGACGAATTAAAACGTATAACATAACTAAACTTACAAGAATTTAATATATTTCTAAAATGTCAGATGTTTTGAGCTTTGATAAGACACTTCATGCTTTGAAGATTAAATTCTAAAAACATTTGTCAGTCAATTTAATCAAGATTTTGATAGATTCAAATATCAGCAATATCGTACCTTATGAATTTCCAGCGTCAAATGATTTAAAATCGTCTAAATCAGATTTGAGTAATGTAGCAGAAATCTTAAAGAAATAAATTATTATTTGATTTCTTCCCAAAAAACCGAATTTTGTTGTCATCTGTGAACCAATTGTCATAAATTTTCGAAATTCGTAGTGAAGTACTTATTATACCAACGGAGTAATTCAAATTTTAAATATTCCGTCACAGGCCGCCGCAATTTTTTCTGTAATGATTCCGATTTGAAAAAACCATTAAAATTTCTAAAAATCCAAAATTATTCTGTATGGTTGCTTGAACATTTTCGATTCATAATTAAGACAATAATCCATCTATAGCGTATTGTGGACTAGCTCTGTTACATCCTGTATGTTTGTTCATTCGATTTTAATCGATTTAGGGAGTTAAATTAGAGTGTGATAAGATAGATTCTTTCGAAATGTCATTCCATCCTAAGAAATGCCAGAAACTGATACACCCTGTCGTATCTGTCATGGATTGCCTCTAAGGCATATGTTTAAAAAAATGTTTATAAAAAATTAATTATCTCTTATATAGTACTTACTCGCAATAATTTTTATCTATACACCACATCTTTTTATACGTCTTGTGTACTTGCTTGTATTATAATTCAATATATGTACACTGTATATGGAATGCGTGGGAATGCACTAACTTGCCCATATGAATACTGTAAATGAATAAAGCACTAAATGTCATAAATATATTTTTTTAATATATGTAAGTATACAGATAAGTACTATATGCCTTTGCCAATACATTAAACACTGCAATGAAGTCCTATTTGTGTTAATTTCCTAGTCATACGGGAATGCATATCGCAAAAGTATTAAGTGCCACGTCATTTTTTTTATAAATAAGGCCCTAAAAACAAGACTATTTATTATATGAGTAAAAGTTTTTAGTATTAAAATGATTAACTCACGTGAGGTACCGGCGTGTAGCAATGATGAAAATATTAATGAAAATGTTGTGTAAAACAGCACATAAAGAACGAAAAATACTATATTCGCCTTTTACTCGTGTGAGTACTCACGAAAATGGCGCTATAAAAATGTTCGAATTATTATTATTATTATTATTATTATTTATCTTAAAATTAACATTCTGACTTTAGTAGTAGGCAATTACAGCTTTATTCTCTTCCAGTATTAATATATTGGAATAAATACTTATTATTATTAAAGATATGCTAAAGAATACCCCACTGTCCGTACGCTTATAACCAAGTCACTAGTTAATTTCATCACCCGATTCTGTGGCATACAAATTATACGCTTGGAGTCTATCCAGTGTTATATATGAACTTCCGATATCTTTCTAACAAGGGGTTATGTTAGAAAGATATCGGAATTTAAAGTATGTAAGTATAAGTATATTTTTGTATAAGGGATGTTTCAATCTATTGTAAGAATTTTGCAATAAAAACATCTTTATTAAACCTTTATTTTAAAAACTATAAAAAAAAATTCATTACAAACAAATGTATCACTTATACGTCACACAAATAAAAGTGTGTATAATTGTTGGTTAAGCGTATCGGACATGGCGTGACGACGCGTGGAACCCCCGTTGATAAGGAGCTGTCACGGATCATGCACTCCGGCGGGCATTGCACGCATGGTATTATGCAAATTATTATATCGACAGCATTACGATACATTCACAATAGTACAGGAGCAAGTAAGCAACGAAAAAAGATTATTAATATTTTCAAAGAACACATTTACTGGATCTTTTCATAGCGAGATAATCATTGATAAAGATAAATTATAGATGTCTCACAAAGACGAAACTGTTTAAAAGGGAAAACATGTGTGGAAGTCTTTATTATTTATTTTATTGACCTGTAAGACCTGGCTTATGTAATCACCCAACATAATACCGCCATCTATGGTTGGAAAATTGTAATTACCATAAAATAATATATATTAGTAGGGTTTAGTTCTCTGTACAATTTTATACTCTGTAATGCCCTCTGTTCCTGCTGCCTTCAACACTCGCCTCATGTATTTTATTTACCATCCTTTCCCCGTTACACATCCCACATGACTAAACCGTCTCTATGATATTTTCTTACTTATATATATTACGTTACAGCCAACATTATATTCACTCGTAATTTGTTCTTTCTTCACTCTTTTGTACGTAGATTTACCTATACAACACATGTGCCTAGGAACTTCTCCAAAATATGTAATGGAATCAATTTTCAGGTGAAGACGTGGCCCCAGTTGTGGTGGAAGTGTGGAAAGAAGATTGATAAGAAGATATTGAAATGGGAAAAATATTAAATAAGGGGTTATTCGTGAAGTTCAATTGTTTATTTATTATATTAGATTTAGTTAGAGGATTTGATAATTTCTAACAATCTAGATTATCTAACTTAAGACCTTTATTATTTATATGTATAATTTCAAAGCCATTTTCTTTGTTAAATATGTGGTCCATCTCAAAAAAATGGTATGCAATTCTGAATAATTATTAATACTAATGATTCTTAAGTGATTTTTATTCTAATATTAAAATTACCTACCGTTTTACCTATATAAAATGTTGAGCAATCGTGGCAATAAAGTTAATATAAATAAATAAACGATCGATTTATAAATACACAGTGGACAGTTTTTACCGCGCGTTTAGAAATAAACTAAAGCGTTAAAGTTATTTACCCGTTTGACTTGCATCAGTTGTCAGGTTAAGAGCTGATTAAAAAAAGTAGGCACTTGAAACTGAATGTCAGCTCGAACTAGTTACCAAAACTAGTTAGCAAAACTGATTGAAATGCGTAGTAAATTTGCCAAAGCAAAGTACAGCAATTATTTATTTTTACTGTTTTCAAACCGCCTTGGAGCCACGAGGCGAAATTCCAAGATGTTAACAAAACATTCGCCGAGCACTGATCATGCCTTTCGTGCTTTCTTTGTATTACGAATAAAGCAATTGATTTATTTTTATATAAATGTCACAATTTGTTAAAATAGTTTTAATTTTTATTGAATAACTAATTTCAAGATATGTTACAGATCTCATAGAGACGAAATTATATTTTATTATGGGTAAGTAGATATGGAAGTCTTTGGGTGTTCATAGGGTTTACGACCTATCGTACGGCTGGCTTAAGTGATCACTTTACACAATGTAACGTTCACCATTTCCACCCATGTTAGAATATAACATCTATAAAATTTTTGGAAGTTGTATATATTTAACAGCCCGTTTCACATGTATGTTGTAATTATCATTAGCGTGACCGGCATCCAAAGCTTTTTCTTTCCCCTTAATTAAATTAAACACAGATGCCACTAATGAGATATCTATTTTTGATTGGAATTTTTAAAGCAATATCCTTTATATGAGTAATTTCGTCTCTATGAAACATCTATAATATATCTTGATTAATGATGCTCCTTGGACAAAATCCAGTACTGTGTTCTGAAAATTTTGGTCAAACTCAAAATATTGCGAATATCATTTTATTTGAAAAATAATTATTTAAAAAAAAAAGTTTTTCATTACTTAACAAATTAGATGAGTCATTTAGAAAAAATCTATTGTAAAAATATATATTTAAGGTACGTAACATTATGCGGAGATGTAATCGGACAACATTGTATAGAGCTTACATGCCTTAATTGATAAAATATGTCTGCTTTGCTTCAGAAAGTACCGGGTTTGAATCCGTGGATTTTTTTGGATGCAAAGGTGTATTTTTCAAAGTGATTTAATATAAAAATTCATAAGGCCAATAAAAAACGTTCACCAATTTAATGTTATTTTAATGATGCTGAGTATCAATAGGTCATTGACTTACCTACAGATATTTAGAAGTACAACGGTAATTTTTTTTCTCAAACCTTAAAAATATTAGAAAATAAAACAAGCTGAGGTGGAAACGTACTAAGCAAAGAACAATAAAAGAATATATGATGTGTAAAACGTGCTTGCATTTAATTATGTATTTAATTTAAGAATATTAATTAAATAACTTATTTATCATGACGCCGTTTCTCCGTAGGGGTAGATTGAAAGGATAAAAAAACTCTTCTGTCCTGGAAGACCACTTTGTCCTGTCTATTTTCAAACATCTTCCCATACTCGCTTTTCAATTATTAAAACTTTTTAGAAGGCCGTCCTCCAATATGTGGTGTAAAAAAATTATATATAAGACTATTAATGATAATATATATCAGAAATGTTAAATAATCGAATATAATGTAATACATAAATTATTTAAAAAATATTGATTATATTATTTGTTTATATCTATTTCTTTTATATGAGTAATTCCATCAACATGTTTCAGAAAAACCTTTCCATCATCAGGGTGTTGTATATATTATAGTAATGCAACACCCTGACGATGGAAAGGTTTTTCTGAAACTGTGGAATTACTCATATAAAAGAAGTAGATATAAACAAATAATATAATCAATATTTTTAAAAATGTCAATCTACAATGTTGCTGAATCAATTGAAAAAACATAAATTATTATTTTGTCTTACTTTAAGACTTAAATAAGGGCGGATTTTTTTTAAAGTAAGCCATAGGGATCAATATCTGATTCTATGCGCCTGTTTTCAATAAAATGAAATTATTTTTATATTTAATAAATATACTTGGACCACTAGAATTCTGAGGCTGTCATATGTGGGTAATCGTTACGAACCAACATAGTCACACGATAACGGTAATGATCTGCCTACTTGTGATATTTATAATATATGAATATTACCTGTATATTCTCAGAGTCAATATCAACATTGCTGACTCGTCAATCGAGGCGTTCGAAGCGTAATGAATATAATTTAAATGGGCGTCATTTCAACACATTACAATCATTGTCAGTCTCGTAAAATAAATAAATAATTATAGTTCATTAGTGAGAAATACTACAAGGTAATTTTTTTTTGGATGTATTTGGTATTTGAGATGTATGTCCGATAGAAGCGGAGGGTTATGAAGATATCGAAAGGAGCAATAATTTCTAACAGTAACCTGCCAACAATGGATCTCTAGAACCAACCCTGATGTATGGAAGAGAAGTCCGACGCTGGCAAGAGAGGAACGAAAGTAGACTGAATGCATTATAAATGAGATTACTTAGGGGCGTGTGTGGCAAATCTATTTATGATAGTATTGAATAAACTGATTAGGAAGGACTATGAAGCGATATTTGCATAGTAAATAGAGTGAAAAAGATGTCGCTTAAATGATTTGATCACGTTGAATGAATAATGGCAACAGAATAGGTACTAAGAAAAATGTGTATATGATTGGTGCCAGAAATCAGTCCATCCACATTTACTATATATACATACATACATAATACATAGATACCTATAAAAAATATATATAAGACAAAACTAGTTACAATTATTACTTTTTGTTTGTTTTAGATTTTGGCGAGTACTGTTATTTTTATAAAATGTAAATTATAAATTTTTATTATGCGTAAATTATTATTTAATATGTAATTATATATAATTTTATAATACGTAAGTCCGGCCGCGTTCCAATTTTAGCGCAATTTACATTAGGTACAAATTTTGAATGTAAACTTTCCTATTTATATATGATTTTGTCTAGGACCTAATGCTTAAGTTGTCGGGTACGATAAGTTTTCCATACTCGAATATTTTTTTTAAAATTAATTAATTAATACATATATATACATTAAAATTACAAAATATGACAGAAAAATACAATAATACATTTAGAAAATAATTAGAACATTAAAACAAACAACAATATATTTCAGTTGTTTATAGATATGTAAATGAATAAGCTTATATATATTATATACATGAAAATACCAATACATATAAAACTTTTGTAAGAACCTCCACTCACCACACTTTAGCGAAAATAATAAAAGTTCGCCTGTGCCTAATTCATAGAATTTCGTGTTCAGTGAGGAATAAGGACTCACAGAGGAAGAATAAATCCACCCGTCTAAAGACACATTCTTCATGTCGGCACATGACGTGTGTTGTGTGAGTGCGCGTGTAATGTGTGAGATGTATCAGCAGAGGCAGGATAGGTAGATGAATAAAGGGTGTGAATTATACTCACGATTAACAATGCTGATTTGAGGACACAAGTTTACCAATGTGGCGTTACGTACAATATATATCGCGTGCGATGGCTACGGCTGTCGGCGAAAGAGTGGTTTACCGCGCAGTCGGAATCTGGTTGGCCGCATCGAGCTCTTGATTGGTGGATTCGGTCGATGCGTGCGGCTAGATGCGTAAGGCGTCTTGACCACCACACATCTAGAAACGCGAATGGTATGGTATCCGACACAGTGATTAGTTTTTAAATAGAGTACAAATTCAAAAGTACATTAGTATGCCTAATTCAAAAATTCTTTAAAAGCTTTGAGAAAGGAATGAAAATGTTATTACACAAATGCGAAACATTCCTATGTAAGCAATTTAAATTAAATAAATAATTCGAATGTAATAATACATCCGGGACTTCCATTCCGTTTCCAACCGAGTACTCAGTCATAATTTATATCACGACCACAAGAATTATTATTATAAACAACTCTGGGGAGGCTTTAATATGAAAATGAGTCACTTGTGTCATGGAAAAGACTGCCTCAACGTCCTCTGCGAGTGTTGCACCAACAACTTTAAACCTGCAGGCAACCATGCTTCATACGGACCTGACAAGAACGTACCGTACACATTTATTGATAACTGACATAAGCTTAATAGAAGTGCCATGTATGTAAACTTTTGAAATATCCGTCTACGGCACTCCAACTACATACAGCTTTCAGTTTAATGGTGATGGCCAACTAATATACACCTTTGTAAATATTTTTTTATTTCATGTTTAAAATATTGACATTTCTCGTCATGTCAGTGTTCATTACGAGTTATATAAATCCGTCGTAAGACGTCAGTGTTTGGAAAACGATTTTTACGTCGATTATTTTCTTTCTTTATTTAAAAAGTAGTCAGTTTGATACTTCACTTTTAGATGAAAGATTCTCTTGAAACTTAAGTAGTAAAAAAAATTACTAAGCTCAGGTGGAGATAACGAACTTAATATTATTTAATATCTATGATAATCTATCATCTATATTTAAATTAGAGTTCGTCGATTCTCTAGACATAAACCTTTTTACCTACCTTTCCTCACCTTTTTCTTAACTTTCCATATTGTCATAAAAATATTAAAGTGCATGAATAGACAGGCGGAAAAAATACATTTTTTTTACATCCTAATAAATTTTAGCAAAAATACAATTCCGAGCGGCTAGTGGATGGGCGCCGCGCCGATAGTAGGAGTATCCTCTATTGTAATAAAACATGAGTTTGATTTTAACACCGTTTTACAATAACTTGACATCTGCCTTATATAATGAAATATAATACCTAAAGAAGTGATCGAGTTTAATGACTTTTTTTGCAATAAAAGTATAGTTTACGTAAAAAAGCGAATATTAATACTCTTTCCGCACAAGATATGTTAATCAAACACCACAAGCACTCATTAGTCAATGTTTTGCGTTTGTATTTGACATTCTTGCGGGCGATGATTTACGATTCTATCAAAATTTTACTTGCAAATGCCATTATTTTGTAGAAGTTGCCATTTTTGGTGTATTCTTTACCTGGGCGCCGTATTTTCTAAACTAGGTGTATAACTTGGTCCCTCTATATTAACTAAACACCACGAACTAAATTATTTAGAATGATCAACGTCTAATGGAATATCAAGAAAAATAGTTATTACCTACCTATGTACATAAAATATTACTGTTATTGGTTTAAATCACATAAAATATAGCAGCATTGCAAAGTTTCTTTTTTCAAATTTCTGACAATACGCTATGTTTTTTAATTTTTTGTATATGAAATTTCAAATCCTTATCTCGAATCTGACCCTAACATTGATGCTGATATTCTTGCAAATACCTTATCTTCGTTCAAAAACTCACTCATACACAACATTCATTTTCTAAACGATGACATGAACCTATAGATCCATTGAATCAATCATTCATTAAATACGAATCGCACTACATTCAAACACAAAATATACAATATGTACACATAAATGTACATGTAAAATATAATTAATTGCAAAAATACATGTTACTAGAGCGTGCCGAAGACACTTGTAATCGGGATAATGGGCATAGTCTTTACAATAATGTTTATTATCAGAGTATCACGTACCTATTATCCTGTTAGTGTCTCTAATAAATAAAAATAAAAATAAATCCATCAAAGTACCTCAGGTTCTTTGGTCGTATTGTATGAAAACTTCAGAATACAGCGCTTCTCCCTGAATCTTTCTTTGTCCTGAGACATTTAGCATCAAGAACTTTTCTGGAGACATGCAGTACCGAAAATGATGAAATTCAACAATCGCACATTAATCGAGTCAATGTTCCAAACAATCTCGCGCAATTTCCGTTAAAATAATGAACTTGACATTGGCAAGAAAACATTTCCGTTAGACTTGTTGCATGCATCTACGTACAAAGCTGGAATTACGAAACGATACAAAAAAAGACAAGCAAAAATTGTAAACAAGTGAAGCGTGGGTAGCGATAAAGAGATTCATATTTATGTATAAAATAGAGACAAATAGATAGAAGTATTTTAACAAAGGGTGATATTTTATACCCAGTATTATTTAAATGACTAAAGAGCAAATATATTATTATTGGATCTGCCTCCAGTGATTCAATTGGCGCAGCGTAATTCAAATTACGCAATTCTGAAAAATCAAAATTATCAATATAAAATTGAGTAGTTAATTTTCTTATTTTGATATCCGAGGAATGGAACTGAAATAGAGTGGCCAAAGGGAGGGTGCATATAACAAAACTTGGCTAAGATATTTAGATTAGACTAGATGAGAGCCGGTAAGAAAATATTCAAATGGACAGAATGGAATAAAATTATTATTGAATATATGGGTAGAATGTACCTACCTAAGTTGAATCCTAGGTGCCAAGATTTATTAACCATGGTTTTACGGACATCTTATTAATTTTCTGTCCTGACGAAGAGACGGGTACGTCTCGAAACCGGTAGACCGTAAATCTGGTAGTGGTTTTTACTAAGTTTATTAACATTCTGTTATTAATTTCCCTTCGTTTTTCCTAACCATTTAAAATTGTTAGGAAGTTCTTGATTTTATATGTTGTTTTCATTTTGTGGTATAGTAATTGTTTTTCGTTTGCCTTGGATATGATTTATAAAAATGATAGTTGAGACTTTCTTGGAAAATATTATCTTAAGGTTAGTTGGCTGATATCAAGCAAAGCGAACTCGTCGAAAAGGTCAGACTGAGATACCTATAGAATATTTTATATGAAATGGATCAAAAGTTTAAAATATTTTTCATATTACATGAAATCACTCTATAAAAGAAAAATCTAGTATCATTATTTGGCATGGCAGTTTTTTTTAAATATTTTTTTCACAATCTAAACACTTTACGACATACGCTTTGAGTATAAACTGCATATACAGTTTTACAAAATGCCTGTAAATATAGACATGTATGCACAAGTAAATAAATAAAAAAATGAAAATCTCAAAAAAGAAAAAAAAACGAGATTTTTTTTTTGTAAATTGTAGCATGCTGTTTTTTGTGATAAGTCAATAATTTATTACATTGATACTTGTGGTTGATAGTTTTTGAAAATATAAAAATTAAATAAATAGAATAGTATAAAGATGGTTTTACAATTCCTCCATTCGCTTTGCATCTGAATATTCAGCCGCCGCACAGTGGTCCACTTCCCACGGCGGTGAGACAATGGGGTTTGTGTATAAATATGATCGGCGCTGTGCAATTAAAACTCCGTTTAATTTGAACCGCGTCGCGGATCTTCAAGTTATTCTAATCCCAGGTCACCTCGGAAGCGGCAAGTCTGCGGCACCTCAGGCCGGCGCAAAAATGGGGAGTATTCCAGTCACACCGCGGAACGGTACCGCAGCATTGTGAGCAGGAGCGCTTATTAATATTCGTCGGCGTTATGTTCAACATTGTAAACTGTTTTTAATGGTCGCTCTGTTTGAGATCTTCGTCGTCTCCATGTATCGATACCAATTAATTGTATCGTGTGTAACTAATACCAAACGGTAATTAATACACACGCAGATCCTCGGAACTGAAACCCGTGTTAACTCAAATCAGTTTATGTGAACTCTTGCCAGCAATAAAATAACCCAAAGTAACGTTTATATAGAATTCAATAGAATTGTACAACGTAAATGTAGATTATTACAAAAACGAGGTAAAAAAAAACTAACTCATAAAACCAAGTTTTTATTATACTCCCTTTATCATTTACTAGTTGGCGCTTACCCCACGCGATGGGCTTGAGTCGTGCGACGCCACGAACGGGAGTAATAAAAAATTTCGAAAAATCCAAAATTATTCTACAATTATTAATTTTTTTAAACGAATATTTGTTATCATTGAAAGATTTGGCAGATACTTCGTGGTGCAACATTATAATTTAAAATATGTTTTACTTTACTTTGTAATACACACACAAAATGAGCTATTAAATTACAACTATAGTTTCGAGAGGGGCAGTCCCTTTCATCATCAGGTATAGATAATAACTAACTTAAATACAAAATTTATCAAAACCACTTCACCACTCCTAGAGCTGTTCGCCGCGCGCCCCCCTGACCCCCTGACCTATCCAATTAGATTGATAAATTTTGTATTTAAGTTAGTTATTATCTATACCTGATGTTGAGAGGGACTGCTCCTCTCGAAACTATAGTTGTAATTTAATAGCTCATATTGTGTGTGTATTACAAAGTAAAGTAAAACATATTTTAAATTAAATGAATATTTGTTAGATCATTTTTATTGTCGCCACAAGTCTGCCTGCAAAGTTTCAGTTCGATTGGATCACGGGAAAAGGGTTAAAAATCGATCCAAAGTTTTTTCGACAGACAAGTAAGCTACGAGTTAAAAGAAAGGGAGTATATATTTATTATCTGTTTATTCAGCTTCTTAAATTCAATTTTCAAATCATCTTACTGGAAACTTTTTAAAGTTAAGCGACAATAATCCAAGACACAAACCGTTCGGCTCTATTAAATTTTTTAAAAGCAAGCTACTAATAATAAGCTACTAATCGCCGTTAGACCTAGATCTTAAATGATTACATGTCGCCAAGTGAGTCAATTATGATGTTATCCACTAGAAAAAAAAGAAAAAAAGATATGTCAATGAAGTAAGGAACAAATTCCACAAGATTAACAAGACTGATATATAGCATAACATGAGTTTTTTTATTAAATAAATTTGGCATTATGTGAACAGTGAATGGTAATTTAAAATTAAGATAGAGAAAACAATGCCAAGCTGGCGGCGAATGAGAAGGACCGATATAAGAGCTTGTGCTCATTAAATGGACCTAAGTAAGCAGAGGGTCGCCATTCACTGGTGTGAGAGTATTCTACCGGTAACAGAAAGATTCCAGACTAAAATTGTTTTTTTTTTCAAAAAAAAAGATATGAAATTTTATATGCATTTTTTCTATTACATATCGACTTTGATTCAATATTTGTAGGTATTTTAAACACAACTAATATAATATATGGGGTATAAAAGCAAAGGCAGCAATATCCAAAAATTGAAAAAAAATGTTTTGAATGCAGGTCACCGAGGGTTACAATTTTAAAATGTATTGAATTCTTGATTTTATGTATCCATCCCTTCCAAAATCATGTTTGGTATAAATTTATAGACTATATTTCCTATAAAATTCCAAATTCAGTATATTATTAATTAGTAATCCTCTATGATGCATTTAATTTTTTGTATATTGCTTTTATACCCCACGTATATGTATAAATATAGGTATGATAAAAAAATTATATAAATATATATAAATATATAGTTTAGTGACCTGTATTATAGGTATTTTTCACCTATGTGAGTCAGATTTGTTTTCGGCTTATATCACTTTCTGATGGAATGTTAATATTGACTTGGCATGATTGCGGTAACTAGACTGCAAACACAACACTGGCAAGACGCATGTTTGTTTGTTTATGTACTTCTGAACAAAACAAACACTCGAAGCGTGTAGCGCCAAGCAAACACACCTCGAAGAGCTTTACGGATAATCCCGCGGCCGACCAGACAGCTTGATTGTGCTAAATAAAGGCTTGACATGTCGTCCGCTACGTTAACCAACCACTGAAAATAATTTCTTGAACTAACTCATATATCTCGACTCCTCCATTGTAAATATTAGAGAATTCACTGTCATTACACTGACTTAGAAAATGTTTATTCAGTGGGTACCCTTGTACCCCAGTTATGTAAATTGGTCACGAAAACTGCGTTAGAAATAGCGGACATGGTGTTCAATTATCATCTCAACGGAAACCGAAGAATGACTTTTACCAAAACTTTTATTTTGGAAAAAAATTTAAATTAAATATTAATCTGACAGAATATTATAATATATTAGAATATGAATAATATTATAATAATTATGATAGAAATATTACCATAAATATGTTTTACTTCAATTTTTTTTTAAATATATCTTGACTTGTGGTCTAATGCAGTACCATCAGCTTTCAAGCGAACAAACCACTACTGGCATACCATTTCGCTAATTGGTTCCTTCGCCAAAACGAAAAGATCTTCGAGATCACGAAACTGATTTTCGCCCTTTCTCGAAGGGATGCAGCATAATATGGCGTACCGCAATGTTTATTATTTCCACCTATCACGCGGGGGACCGGGGTTCGCATTTTTCGTTGCTGTACGCATGACCTCTTACTAAAATTTATCAACATCATCTTTGGCAGGAGGGCTGCGACCTGGTCGAGCAGAGACCTTCATTGTGGTCCGTCTGTGAAATGTCAATCCTGGATATTTACAATGGCTGCGTCTCTTCTAACTGTGTTCATTCGGCGAAACTCTGGTCACGACGACAGACGCTTTGATGCTTCATCATCACTCATCATTATTGCACAGCCCACCTAAGTCGTCAAATTTCAATAAACCTCCCGACATTAGGTTTATTGGACTTGGAATATCCAGCAGAGCTCATTGTTATTACAATGTCTCTATCATCAACTAATCCATAATCTTCACAGATCTGGTCTAAATCACTACAAATGAAAGAGATGCTTCTGTTTGGTCACGATTGATTGATGATAATTTTTCTAGATCTGAATAGAAGTATGCACATCTCTTTAGACGTACTATTCCCAAATGGTGACAGTTTGATCCTTTACTCGAATATGAAGAGAGATGATTCTCTCTGGTCACACTAAATCACAGATGAGTCTCAAACTCAAGGTTAGAAATAACAGAGATGTTTCTCGTTCCAATTAGCGGTAGATGGCGCCCTCCTTACATAAATGATTCGGGTGCCATACGCTATATAGTGCTCTAACAGGTGGTTGTCAACATTTACCAGTATCTATGCATCCAATGTGGCCTTCTAAACTTCTTTTAGAATTTTATAATTCATCATACTCACCAGATTTAACCAATCTACAAGCTATTAAAGTACAACCCATGTTTTTAAAGGTTACAACAGGGTGTTATTTAAACAATAGGGTTTATTTGAATGACCTCGTATTATGAGGTGTAAAATGAAAATGACATTTGCTTGGTTTATTTATAAGAAGATTTTGAGCTGACTATTTATAAAAGGAAATTTTTCGTCAGTCCAATGCCTGTTAACATCTATAATTATTATTTTGATCTCTTCAAAGGTATAACTAGTGGTACATAATGGAGTTCTGGTACCGACACTAATGTACGGAAGTGAAGCATGGAGCTGGCAGAAGAGGAATGAAAGTAGATTGAATGTAGTGGAGATGAGATCCCTTAGACGTATGTGTGGCAAATCAATGTATGATAGAGTAAAGAATAAAGAAATTAGGAATGAATGTAAAGCTGATCGTAGCATAATACATAGAATAAAAATAGGGTCGCTCAGGTGGTTTGGGCATGTTGAGCGAATGAATGAGGAAAGAACGGTAAGAAAGATATATAATGCAAGTGTTGACGGCGTCAGAAAGAAGGAGCGACCACGGAAGACGTGGCATGATCAGATTAACCAGATACTGGAAGATGGTCCTGTTAGAAGCCTGAACAACCGTCGAGCTTACATGCGAAGATGTATGAATGTAGATGAAGCGAAAGTTGTATGTCAGGACAGAAGAGTATGGCGCTCTATCCTCTCTGCCTACCCCCCCGGGAAACGGCGTGATGGTAAGTTAGTTAGTTAGTTAGTTAACCAAATGTATAATTGAGACTGTTACAAGAATCTCTAAGAATACAGAGCCGCTATTAGTTTTGAAATTGTATTATCTTATTTTAAGATAGTCTGAGCAGCAATATTTTACCTTAAAGCATGTGGATTTATTCGTTGACAGTGAATACCAATTCTATGGCAGCTTTTTCAAGAGTAATAAAAGCTTCACAATGTCAATGTCACCAGCACAATCTGTGAGTGTGTTTAAATTATTCCTTTTATTTATATCAAACAGCAATATTATGTTATCATTGGATAAGATAGCGCCTTTCATATAACGGCATCCAAAAAGCTTCGCATCATTTTTAAGATTCCCATAAAATCTCAGTGTCAATAATAAACTGTCCAAACGTTCAACACGACATTATCAACTAAATTATGATTATGTACGTGTAATGGCGAATAAACATTGCCGAACGAATTTTCCTCTCTGGTAAGATAGCATTCACGAAGCCGTTATTCCGACAGGGTTATCCAAAATTCAATTAAGTAAAATATACAAAATAAAAGTAAACATATTTTTAAATCAGAAATTATGATTTCACAATGACATGCTTTTTGAAAAATATGTAGCATTCACGTAGATGTATTTAAAATCGAGTCGGCTTAATTTTCGCTCGCAATAATTCAAACACTATTTCCGTGGACGTAAAATTCGCATATTTTCATCCAAAATATATGTATCCATGTGTGAAATGTACAATCTGATCAAGATTTAGGTCACCGTAAAAAAATAAAATTAACCTTTTCTAAATAATACTGTTTCCCAATAAATATTTTGACAACCCTGTATCCCCGATTCCCGTCTATACATTTAAATATGGCGTTAGATCAAAACTGTATTATGCACGGCGGCCTTCTCGTGAGGTAAATATTCACGATCTTCGTTGGACCAACAGACTCTCACAATGTCAACAAAGAGGTTTGTCAATAATTAAAAAAAACTGGAAAATTGTACCAGAACATGTAACAGTACAATCTAAGTGTATGATGGGGATTTATACACACACAAAAGATGTTTCATCGATAAAAGAATAACCCGTGACGAGAATGTTGATAAAATCAAATAGGCGGGCACCTAATCAATGTTGTATTGTATACCGATAGTTGAAAATACATTTTTAGTATTTTTTACATACTTATAAAACCAATCATCTATTTTTATACTTAAATTTTAAGCTTAAATTGCAACGATAGATTAGGATACGAGTTTTAGTCGAGAAATTTTAAATGTTTTATTACTTATCTATCGGGTTGCGCTAAATTAATAAAACCTTTAAAATTTATGGGTATAAACACGAACACAACGAAAAAATGTGCTTCGTACTCACGGCTTACACATACTAATTCGATTGTCTTTATTAAATGTAAGGAGGTATATCTAGGGTGTCTTAATAGTACAATGATGGTCTCACGCAGAAGCGGTTCGGGATAGCGATGGGTTCACTCTGTACTAAGTACTACAATGTAGTAATACATTATATTGAAGTGCATACTTCAGACGTTTGTAAGTGAACTGCACACTATAAACTACCATACTACAAATTACAAACTACACACACTAAAGCTACACACCTCAAAATTCAAACGACATACTTCAAACCGCATACTTCAAATTTTAAAATGAACTGTGCCTTTTGTAGTAGTACACTTTTCAAATAGTACCTCTTGTAGGTCATTTTACTAGTACAATAATTGGTTCACGTCATGTAGTTTATTGAAGTTGACGAAGTATGTAATGTTTCGATACCTACTACAAAGTAGCGCACACTTTGTAGTCTTCAAACTGGTAAATGTGTGCGTGTTGTAATCTTCATTTGTAGTTTTTCCCTTCGCTAATTCGAGATATCTAGAAATACCATGGTGGTCTAGAGGCCCAGCTATTCAGAATATATATTTTATAAAATCCTTCTTTACAATAAAAAAATTAACAGTACAGTTTATATTTTAGTGGATTAAATCTATTTAACTTGGCAGAGTTACTTATTTGGATATATTTACATTACATTAAAAATCCGCAACAATAGGTAATAAAAGGTATACATTTTATTACAGATATGTACGTAAGAATAGGTGAGAGATAAGTTTAATTATAGAAATTGTGTACTGATGGGCACATTATAAGACAGTTAAATGGTCGGATTGTTAAAGTGCTAAAGATAGAAAACATTTTGGTTTTTGTTTTATTAAGGGGTTAAACCAGCTTCGGCAAAAGATTTTTTGTGAGGAGGTGATTATTTTTTTATTTTTTTTATTGGCATTTTTTAAGCTATATGTAAAACTATAATTTGATTCGAAAAAAATGGCCGCGTTATGTCTTTTTCCGTGAAGCTTCTCTTCCTCTTCCGGGAGATGATGAGATACCTTTCTCCCGTCCCCTTTTTTCGAAACAGAAAAGGAGATCCTGAACTTATTTAGAAATGAAATATCTACAATTTTTTATATATGCCACCCCAGCTCGGTATACTATATCTCAAAATTGAGTATGCAATGGCAATGTAAGAGTATGTAGATTTAATGTTATTTAGGTAGGAAATTAGATACGGATAGGTTTAAAAGGGTATATAAGTATTATTTTAAAAAAACGTTTTTTGCTATTAGGATGTCCGCGTGTGGTTTCCAACATAGGTTTGAGTCAATTATTTTAACTCTTATTTTAATCTATTACACATTTTCTAGAGATTTACAGTTACAATTTGGTTGATTGCTACAATCATGGATTGTCAGTTACAATCAACCACAATCATCAACGGGAGGTTAACCTCTTTTGTCAATGCTAAAGTTCAGATCTATCTGTATACACTGGTAATGAGTTCACGTATCTTTATGAATAAAAATGCGAATTTAGATACGTGAATTTTGTTTAAGAAATAGAAACACAATTCGGACACACCATGTCATGTCATCTTTCAGGCGCAATCTGTATAACGGCACATCTCACAGTGGCAGTACATAATTACTACACAAAACTTTGAACATGACTGTATCAACAAAATTTTAATATCGTGTATTGAGGAGAATACACGTTATATAGTCTTCAAATATTTTATGTCGAAACATAGATATTATGCAAAAGCATCTCCGCTGCCGTTCGGAATTTCAAATGTGGATAAAATGGATTAGAAATATAGATAAAGGCGGGGAAATATTAATTTAGTGTCATTAAATAAATTATCATATTTTAGAGCAACGATATTTTGTGTTTTAATTTATTCATTTTAATGGCTTTTGTAACAACTTGACAGTAATATAATTAAAAGAATGATTTTAATGAATGCCGCGGTTATTATTTTTTTAAATATTTATAATGCAATAGGGAGATATGTTAATTCATATTTTTTATTACTATCATCATATTTTTTTAGAAAATTCATTCAATAATATTTTGAGATGTAGGACCAAATCAGTGTTTGCAATATACACTCCAAAAGGCTGGTTGTATCAATTTATTGTACAGAAATAGTTATGTTTAAAGCATAGACTTACGAAAATGGGTTGTTTGATGGTGGAAAATGCAAAAATCTATGCTTTATACATAACTATTACTATAAATCAAGGTGATATAACTGACCAATAAATTACACTGTTGATCGTAAAACTAAACTAGTACAATCCAAAATCGTATATTTTTTAATGTCCTTAGTTGATTATATTTTGTTTTGGAGAATTTTTTTTAAATATAGATGAGAACATGGAATGTTTCACATCATCATTATAACTATTTTCAAGCTATACGCTTGTGCTATAAAAATAGGATTAACTTGCTGGTGTCCTGGAATGGGGCTCGAACCACCAAATACTAGGCGACCATCGTGACCACCACACTAACAAGCTATTCGAATTTTCTTTGGTTTATTTATTCATTAATCGTACAAACACGCCACCGGTAACTGACAAGGACAGTCGCCTTTATTTAAAGATCTTTCTTTATTTTTAAAGAGTCTACCGTAAAAGTGAAGAACATTTTATAATATTAATAATTATTGCAGTTAATCAAAATGTTCACGACCATACAATTTTGATAAAATCATTTATGGAGAGAAAAATTTCAGTAATTAATGTTATCAGACTACACATAAATCTTTGTATTTCAGACACAATAAAAGCGCATGAGAATAACATTTTTAATTTCTGAGACTACGAAAGTGGTACAAACACAGAAGCTGTTAAAATCATGTTTCTCATAAATATTCTCAATGCTCACGACGCCTTTTTAACCGTTTTGCATAATACTGAAAACGAAGTACTTAATGGTGTTTTTAATTTAATCCGGACCATTCCTACAGAAGCTTATGTCACTTGAAATGTGAAGTGTTTGTATTCCTTTCTTCTCTCTGAATAAGGACAAGTGAAGCTAAATAAAAGCATGTAAAAATGAGTGATATCGGGAATAAATTTAAAACTATTCATACCCAGGCTCGTGAAATTACTTTTCGTGCTTAGGAGTTTATGAAAAAGCAAGCATAGGAATGCGGCCATATGAATAACGTGCAGGAATATGTTTCGACATCGACAGAATCATCATAGATTTTTTCCCTCTTCATAAAAATATGAAACTAATCTATCTATTATATTGTAATAATAAAAAAATATATCAACAATAGATTTGTCAGTGGCCGACTGTACAGTGCCACAAGTAAAAAATCGGCCTGTATATTATTTATTTTACATGAATCAGTACTAATAAATGTTGTAATTCCTTTCCAAAAAGGAATTTTTTAGCAATAATTTAACTCACTTATCTTAATCGTATTTTGCGAAAACTTTAGTCAGGTCTTGTCTAGTTTTAGTCTAGTCTAGTCTAGTTTCAGTCTAGTCTAGTCTAGTCTAGTTTTAGTCTAGTCTAGTCTAGTTTTAGTCTGGATTCTATTACAACTCGCAAATATTTCATTTAAAATATTTTTTCAGTGAATTCTTAATTTAACTAAAAAAATTATTTAAAAAAACGTAAGCCAGCAAGTTTTTGAATTGATCCATAATCCAAAATTATTTTACTGTTCCGTAAACGTTCTTCCGGTTCGTGGATTCTTACTGATCTTGTTAATAAAAGTAAAATATAATAAAGAAGCTATAAATTGAACAGTTTCACACGGAAGAAATACGAGAGGTGAGAACAATTCCTAAAATCACCAACAAATACGGACCGAATACATTTGAATATTGTAAAGAAAAAAAACATTATTTGGTTACGTATAAAATATGAACGCTTACTCCCAATTTGGAGGGGGAAATCAAAAAATGGATTATGCTTAATTGATTTGACTTACAAATAGTTTCTATCGAAATTATTACATTATGTTACTGTCCTTTAGTATTTAAATTAGTTGATATAATAGTTTCTTTTTAAGATATAATAAATTGTGTAATAAATTAGTTCATAAAATGTGTTCAACTGTATGGATATACTCGCAGATAAACATCTAAGATCTAGTTTTGTGGGTCCAGATTTTATATTATTTTTGATTTAGAAGTTGTTAAATTGAATATTTTTAAAATTAAAAAAAAATTCAACGTCGCGCATTGGACAAAGAAAATACAATACAGAAAGACATACATGAGATAAATCTAACTAACCAGCCATCACGCCGTTTCCCTGCAGGGGTAAGCAGAGAGGATGGAAGCCATATTTTTCTATCTTGGCACATCACTTTTGCTTCGGCTACATTCATACATCGTCCCATGCAAGCTCTGCGGTTATTGAGGTTTTTAACAGGGCTACCCTCCAATATTTGTAGTATTTGATCGTGCCAGGTCTTTCACGGACGCCCTCTATTCCTGTTCCCTTCAACACTCGCCCCATATATTTACATAACCAACCTTTCCTCGCTCATACGTTCTACATGATCAAACCATCTCATTATTCTTTTCTTTATTCTGTCTAACACACTACAGCCAGCATTATATTCACTTCAAATTTGGTCATTCCTCACTCTATCGACCAAAGATTTTCCACACAAACAGTCTACTTTCATTCCTTATTTGCCAACTCCAGGCTTCACTTCCATACATCAAAATTGGCGCTAGAACGCCATTATGTACCGCTAGTCTCGCTTCTTTCGATAGGTTCTTATTGGCCATAATGTATTCAGAGCACCATTAACTTTACCCGCAGTCACTCTCCATTCGATATCGTCCTCAGCCTTGCCGTCTCTATTAAATGTACTTCCCAAGTACAAACATTTAAAAATCTAACGCCGTGGTCAGATCAACGTCATATTTCATAAACAAAAATATAATAAAAACACCAATAAAACAGCTTGCATCTCAAACAACGTCTAATATCGAAGAAAGCGCTCATTTTTAGTGAAAAATAAGACGACCAAGCCATACTTGAACGTGTGCCAGTGTTCTAGATACAAACCGGACCGGCGACGGTCGCGCCGCGGTACGCTAACAATTGTGCTATTTGAATTGCGCGATTACACAAATTAGTATTGTGGTCGAATTGGTAGAGCCGTGATTGATTCACGATCAGCCCAATTTGCGGCATTTAGGTCTGGTGCTACCGCGACCGCGGGGCCTCGCGTCTCGAGATCAGTCAATAATGCAAGTGGCAAACGGGTCCAGCAGGTCCACTGTGGACGGCTCGTCGCTCAAGGCGCGGAGAAATTATGACCCTACGGAGGAATTGCAATGAGCGCACGCACCGGATTGCACTCACGCTCATCATGGTAAATTAAGCTGCAGTGAGAACAAGTACGTGACAAGTTATGCAATATATATGTTAAAAACGCAACGATGAGAACATCTCGCCTTATACATACATATATGTATAATATACTCCTCTATCATGTGTTACGGAATTTGAAAGGAAACAATATCCTACTATGTCGCGTCAGGAAATTAGAAAGGAAACTATCACATTACATCGGAGAAGAGCATTCATTTTCTTTAAAACATACGACGTTATGGATTTCTAGCCGCACACCCGTGAAAAATCACGGGAAATAATAATAAATATATTTTTAGATTAATAATAAGATTAATCAATTTGCGTTATTTAAATCCATCAAGTAAGAGACACCAGCTTGAGAATGGTTATCCCAGTGTAACAGAAATACAGCACGAAAATAAAATTTTTTTTTTTGCTAATCCGCTTCCCGAAAAATAACCTTTTCATGATGCATATACCTCTTCACGAAAACTTATATTTAAACATATATATATATATATAGCCACACTTTTTAAGACTGCGTGTACCTCTGTACTTCGTTCGCACCCGTCATACGACGAATTGGAAGTTTTGTTTAAAAAAGTAAAAGTACTTTTTGTAATAATAAAAAGTAAAAAAATATATTTTTATAGAAACTTTTTGTTTATATATGTGATTGGGTAGTGTACATTTCCAAAATAAAATATTAATTTTAATATAATTAATAAAAATATTGTAATGGGTGAAAAAAAAAACTTTTTTTTAAAATTATTTTAATAATAATGTCACCACAAGATCATTCTGTTATTTTTGAAGAAATCGAACATAATAATTTCGTTGTCTGTGCGTCTGCGTGTCTGCCCGTGTAACATAAAAAATTGTTCTAATGTTTTGATAAAAGTCCTTATTACTATTTCATGGGTGTCGGCTATAAATAAGTAAATAATTATTCTTTAGGATCCAGCATGTAAAAGTACCGTCATTTTTGACGGGTTATAACAAGTTTAATATTAATAGTCCTAAGCGTCTGTTGCTTTTTACGTAAACTTATTACCCATCAACGCACGACGATGACGTGCGTTAGATTAGAAACGTGTGAAACTATCTACTTTTGTAACACTACGAGAGACGAGATGATCAAAAGACGAGAATGTAATATTCTCCGATATTCTATGCAGACCGAATGCGCCCTGAGCCCGGTAGAAAGTTTGAAACCTCCATTACATTTTGACGCACACTTGACATTCAATTATAGCGTATAACGGTGTGGACCCTCATTTTGATGGTAATCGATTTATGCATGCGGCAACACTTTCGCTGAACAATGGTAAAAGAAGAGCGGAAAGAGACGTTCCCGCATGACGGCGACAGATTCCACTCGGTCCGTCTCATTATCAACGACAACTGTAAATGTTCGCGTACCACACTTTGGGCACACCTCCGAATTAAAATTTATCACGTAGGTACACCATGATAATATTTGAAGAGCATTCTTCAAACTTTTGTCGTAAAAAAAGTAGATTACGGTTTCAATTACCTTACTTTTAAAAGGAATAGTACTTAGCGATATTTTTTACACCATTTTCACTGGCATATTTATGACTGCTTTATTTTGTAACAAACCAACTGTGCCTGGTCCAAAAAATTACAAATAATTTACTAGCACACGTATAGGTTTCACATTTAGATTATCATTATGTATAATGTATAGTTAATGCTTAGACCTCTTTGCATTTAGAAGGACAATCGAATTAGTATGTGCATCGTACGTACAGCTTACACATACTAATTCGATTGTCCTTCTTAAATGGAAAGAGGTCTACCTCGCAGTAATATTTCAAATACATAGTATAATTGCGTTGGACCTTTTCTGCTAATTTCTTCAATAAAAATCAGTACCTGATTTTTAAATGTGATAGAAGCCCTTTAGATAAACTTGAAATAAAATAATTCATAAGTGGCATTATAATACCGGTAATATAATTATAAAAAACATACTTTTAATATTAAACATATGAAATTAATATAGAATTACATAATCTAAGATTTATAAATGTGTTAAATTATTTTTTTTTGTATGTAGTCTCTCACTCTTTCTCTCAGTAGATACTTTTTAACTTATATTCAGACCTTTACAAAATATTTTAAGAAAATACATTTGTATTGTAAAGTTGCATTTAAGTACGCAGTTCTAAAGTTCTCCCTAGGGTTTACAAGTATAGTGTAAAAACCTTAACATATGTCGTAAACTCAAATGGTTGACATGACACAACAGTAACTTATTATTCCGATAAGAGAAAGATCCGGATTCGAAGTTTCGGTGATAGCCAAACATAATTTCGATAAGTTTTTTTCTGTTTTTTGTCGAAGTGATTCATCTTATTTGTTTTTTCTAATAAATAAAATTAAAAAAATATTAACTATATAATTATAATTATTACAATACAAATAATTCAAGAAAATATTTATGAAAAATTTAAAACGAGCACATCCCTAAAATTTCAAAATAAAAATGTAAACAATATCAGCAAAATTTTATATGCTTCGGAATAAAAATTTCAAAAACCCCCCAGCAGAAATTAAGAAGATAGCTGAGATTAAATAAATAAATAATGAACACTATAAAAACACAACTAAACAATAAATATATTTTTAATATGCATACAAAATTTATCAAACATAATAATTTCGTTGTCTGTCTGTCCGTCTGTCTATCCGTCTTTCTGTCCGTCTGTTTGTCTTAACTTCGTAACGTCGTGTAACGTCCGTAATTTCGTTCGAATTTACGGTTAAAAAAAAAATAAACGGCCGCCTAATGCATGTTGATACTGCCGTCTCTCCCTGGACCGCCAAAAAGATACTATAAATATATACAAGGGCGTAGCGAAGATGCTAACCAATGTTCCGTCATTTAGATGTGTTAAAGCTAGTAATTATATAAAAGTGTAAGTCCCTCTCCAAGCACAAGAGTGGTAACATTTTGGATACAATACAAATTATTTATTTTATAGTTTTAATAGACCAGAAAAAAATTACATCAAAACTGTATTCAATATTAAATAAATAAAATAATAATACTAAGGATTACAGTACTTAGATTTTTTTAAACATGTGTTGAATTTGCGTTTAATTTTTCAAAACTAAATTATTTATAAAAATGCATCGTGTATTATTTTAATTGTTTTGTACAAAGCTGTATATGTATTCAAATACATGGCAGTATGAGAAATTTATTACCAGGGTAAAAATATAAACACACACAGGTCAGGTCTTGGCAGTAAACGGCTCATTATTCATTGAAGAGATTTCCTGTTTCCCAGTATAGATTAGATGCTGTAGTTGTGATCATTAACAGGGGAATTAATCACCAGGAACACGCTTCTCGGCTAAGTTAATGAACCGCACCAAAATGATCGAATTACTTAATGTTATCCACACGTCCACACAATGCCCAAGAACTAATGACCAATTTAATTTATTTTAATTAATTTGACACCGTGCAAATTACGTTCAAGGTTACCTGGCTTTGATTTATCAGCCTCCATATATCTTTTTATTAATTACTTTAATCTTAATTAAAACGTACGTACGTCAGTGAATAGAAATTGATGTTTTTTTTAACAAGTGTTAGCGGTATAAATAGTACAAAATAAATAAATCACATGAACCTTATTTTATCTAGTGCAGATATATCTTCAATAACTATTAATTAAAAATATAAAAATACGAAAAGATAATAGTTCCATGCAATTTTACGTAGCAAATTGTTTCATTAGTTGTGGTACAAATAATATTTTAACTTTATCAAATAAACTAAACATAGCACAGCACATACAATTGAACTTTATTTGTTATTACATTTTATTTTTGAATGTATTTTTGTTTTATTTTATTACAGTTTATTTTTGACAAAACAGACAAAAAACAAGCTTGTGAAGGCAAAAAGTAATTATATTAAATGATTTTTTTTAATTACGCTTATATTCAAATACAGGTAGGTTCTAAAAAGTAAAAAATAAAATTTCGGATAAAAATTTTTTGCCTCACTCTCCAAATAAAGGGTGGGAGCTTACGATATTGAATACAAAATTTTGTTTTTGATGAAGGGAAAGCGCCCACGCTTTTATTTGGAGAGTAAAGCAAAATATTTTTGTCCGAAATTTTATTTAAATTTTTTAGTAGATTTAAATATACGCGAGGATTTTAAAAAATAAAAATTTTCATGTAATATAATTTTCTACTTTTTAGTCTTAATATTACCAAGCGTACAAAACCGCTTCGGTAGGAAATTAGCGCTATCTTTTGGTGAGCTCATTAAGTAATTTTCCATATGAATCTTTGACTAATTAATTATGATGGATTAACTGATTAATGTATTGTCTTCGAAAATACGCCTGGGTGCAAAATTTCAGCTCGACTGAACATTGGGAAGCGGGTGAAATATCGATTGTAAGATTCCGCCCCGACAAACAGAAAAACAAACACAGGCGAAGCTAATATAAGCGTGGTAAAATGGAGCGACAATCAACGGCGTGTAGTCAGAGCTTTGAAACAAGCTGTAAAATATCTATCTCGTTATATTCCGATCACAATTATAATCCCATTATTCAGATTTTAATATGAGAGAAATGGCTTAGTAAGGATCAATGGAGAAAAATTCTTTTGGAGACCAAGACCCACCGGGGGTTGTACAGTCAATAGAAGTGATGATGGAATTGCCTCTCAACAACATGTGTAAATGACACGTTAAAAAAAAAGTTATTTAAACCTATTAACTCTAGGGACTGCACTTCTCGAATATAGTCGCAACAAAAATAACAGTCGATTGTTTGTGCGATGTAATAAAAATTTAATAAATACGTTTAGAAATTAGTTTACAGACCTTAGAAGGTAAATAATTATTATCATTATTATTTTAGTTAAGAAACATGATCCCTTTAGATATGCGGTTGCTAAGCCGTGACTAATAAATATGTCTGGTGTCCAGAAGGCAAGATATTTAGTATCACATTGGTACTCATCTTAGACCAGAGAAAATAGACTGGATTCCTGTGCTGTTATATATTTTCTACAGCTAAATACATCTATGGTTCACGTCTTCCACACAGTATCTTAATAAAATAGATTATTAGTTGGTAACAACTCACATTTCTTCGAAAATAAAGTCTTGCACAATATTTACGGCCCTATATGCTGTAACTTAACTTCTAGAGTGGAGGAGGTAAAGGAACTTGGAATTTTGGAAACGGTGTGCTGCACCAGGTATCCTAAGGAAGATGAAAATAGGGAGACTACAGTGGGATGTACGTGTAGTGAGAACAGATGTTTCCCGTAATATGCACAAAGTCCTCAAAGACAGGCCAACAGAATCAAAACCAAAGGGAAGACCAAGAAGTAGATGGATAGATAATAAACAAATAATCTGCAAGAAGTAAACCCCGGTAGAAAGCCTAGTTGACTACTGAATGGACCTTAAGAAAAGCAAGAGAAGAAGCGTAACCGTGTAGGTACAAGTGAGAAGATAAACCGTTATTGATACTCACTGGGTGATTTATTTTCAATAGTAACGATGATCGGTAACTGTGATTAGGGTATATTCTCAATGGCTTGCTCATCATAACATATATATCTGTTGACCGCTTTTAAATGATATTGTATACTTCGTCAATTTGTGTCACGACCTATTATACAAATTATATAAAATAAATAAATAATTAATTCGTTTCACATACATCTTATTTGTCCTTCGAAGTATCTAAATAATGTACGCCAATATTTCCGAACAAATTATATAAATATTGACATTAGACAGATGTCTTGATATTCATCATAGAAACTTTACACGTAGGTATATAAATAAGTACTTTCCATGTACTTTGTGCTGGCATAACAATAACACTGTTATTATCATGAGAATAGGCAATAGTATTCGTAATTCGGCGACAAATGAGTATATGAAAAACACCTCTAATCACATTTATCAATCACCGTTACAATTGAGCACCATTCCACAAAGACACCCGTAGATGCGTGATTTTAATTTTCTGTAAGGTTCTGTGATTCGAACGCAATTAAGTAATGATTATATTACATTAATCTAATATTAATAACTATTATACAGATAAAAGCCCAAGCAATAAGTGTAAACAAAACATTTCCTGACTCATTAATATCAGCTTACAAAAGTAATGAAAGCTGTTCCTATACCAGGATGCGGGGTTATAAAGCGATTACCCATTGGAGCGGTCTAGTTACATTTACAGCCCCGTATATCAAAATGATGGCCAAGCCGCACCGCAGGCTGTGTGGGACCAGCCTCGCTGCAAAACTTCCGCTATAACCCTCTCAAGGTCCAGATACCTAGACCTCCGTTCATTCTCCTCATTTAAGCAATGAAGACTCTGCGAAATTTTTTAACATGCAAACTCTAACTTGTCGAAGAAACATAGCTGACGCGGTGATGTTATTCAAAATAACACACAATCTAGTTGATAGTCCGGAACTCCTTCAACGAATATCTTATCTTACCACATCCCAACTCGCAATAACAGACACTCATCTACTTTTCATCTCCTCTTATGTAAGACCAACTCAAAATAAAACTCCTTTATGTACAGATCCACAAATTCATTTAATACAAACTATCACCATATTGACATTTTCAACTCTCGATAAGAAACATAAAACAAACAATATCTACACAACCGCACCCAGACTAATTCGTACAATATATCTTCCCTTCTATTCCCGTCCCACATTTCCCTCCACCCTCTCCACTCGCTGTTAAATTAAATTAAGTTAAATTAAATTAAATTACTATATTCAGTGGAAAATTTGTAATTGGCATAATTTTATAAACCATTATTTTATATTTGTTAAGATGTTGATTTGCTATTAATTTTCCCCAAAATAAAATAAATAAATAAATACAATAATCCGCGTATCGGGCAGACGAAGTCACCAATAAGCATGATGACACCTTTTGAAATAACCTTCTATAATGTAGGTACACGTCTACTATTACCGAAAATAACATTATTTCAGTAATAAACTAAGTTTTTACGCGAATAACTGAATTTTCATTTACCTATTTTTAATTTCGCGCGAAAACGCCCGCAGGTGTCACGGCATCTACGTGACGCGAGCCTAAGTAAACATTGCATCGTGTCTATGACAACAGCTCAAGAGACACGGTGATGGTTACTGAGGCGTGACGTCATTTGCTCTGACCAGCGTTTCAGTTAAAATGGCCGATCGCAGAATTGTATTTGTTATTTTACAGAAAATTACTCAATGTGTACTTATATTAAAACTAGATCATTTTTTAGAGTCCTTTCAAAATATTTTCTTCTCTAAAATCACTTATCCTTTAATTCTTTAATACTGTCGACATGCATACTATGGGGACTGTTCTGAGATTGATTGTTGTTACTTCGGAAGCTCTTTTAAAATCGATTTCGAAGGCTGTGCGCGGTGAAAACTTGTGAATTTTTTTAGAAACTTCGAATATAAATTACTAAATAATTTTAATATTACATAACCTTGAATCGTATCGTCCTAACAGTTATGAATTTGTTATATTAATTTGATTTAATTATTCAGAAATTAAATTGAAAAATAAGTATAACATATAATTCTTTTGTACGAATTTAAACTTGGGCACTACGTACATCGAGCGGCACGCAATTTTAAATAAGCACTGTGTAAAGGAACCACTTCTGAACGAACAGTATGGAGTTGGTTCATGGGATTGAAGATTTCCCATTAATGTTGAAAACAACAAATTGAAATCTCTTAAGTTTTATAATAATAAGCATATAATGGTTGACAAAATGCAGTGAATCCAGTGGCTCGTAATTTTATTAATTAAATTTATCTGCACAAAAATGATATTTAATTTGAAGGTTAAAATATACCACTAAAACTAATGCGAAACGCAGAAACGTGATTCTCGTCTTACTTTTGTTTTTATATTGTCAAAGATTCTTATCTCATCTCAAGCGAAGAGCAGAGAGGTTAAGACTCATTGCTTATTATATTTTGTACAGTGTACAGTAGCCGGCAAACATCTTGAAATTTTTCAGCGTAGTGGAGGAAAGTTTGAGCATGTACCATTTCACCAACGAGACCCAAATTTTGTCTTCTGTGCATTCGATGCAAAATTTTCAAGAAGTTTGCCGGCAAATGTAACATAACTTAAACGTATTACTGATAAATTTCTGAGACAAAAGATCAAAGTCTTATTCCTACACACGCGCTATTAAGATTTATGTACAACCAATTAATTTTAGACTGCGATAAAATAAGCAATCATTTATAATCAAAAGGTATTCAAATACGAGAACAATGCAACACAATTCACATTTGTAAGGGGAACATAAACTTTTATGAATTTTATCTATTTTAAAGCATTATTGAAATCTCTAACGTAGGTATCTCAAAAGGTTAATCAACCTTTATAGCGCCACACGGCGCGGACGTTATGCGCTCCGAGCATCTCGCGGCAGCACCGTGATATCAGTGTCAGATAATAATAATAATAATAATAATTGGATAATTTGTATAGCGCCGTTTTCGCGAAATACTCACCTCAAGGGCGCTTTACATAGATAAATTATTATCTTACAAGACAACTTACTGCTAGAAAAGAAAAAACTTATTTACTATTACTTATTCACTAGGTGGCATACAAGAAGTGGAATTAAAATTGAGTACTATAATAGTTTGTGAGTCCCTGAAAGAATTATGTGTTTTCGAGGAGTGCACAATATGAGTGGAAAACATTAGCTAGCGTTGTTGTGGTTAGATTTTATAGGTTTTTATAGGATTGTCTAAATAAATGCGTCTTAAGTTGTTTTTTGAACAGTGGTAAGCTGTCAGTTTGTCTCAGTTTGTTAGGTAGTTTGTTCCATAACTTTGGTCCAGCCACCGCGAAAGCACGATCACCGAAATTAGTTTTGTGGACGCGATTTACTTCAGCTAACCTATTTGTATTAGATGTTGATGCTGAGCGAAGTGTTAGTTGTCTATTATTTGCGGAGAATGGAATGCAGAAGTCGGTTATGTATTGAGGGGCCATGTTGTGAATAGCCTTAAATATTGTAAGGCAAAGCTTATATTCAATCCTCTCTGGACATCTGATTCTGGACATCTGATTCTTGAACACCCAAGCCATAATGAATCTCTATGGAAAATGGCAAAATATTCCTAGAGGTTCTTTCTGTAATCACTCGTGCTAATAGTGATGAGCTAAACCGTCAGTGAGATTTGTATTCAATTGTATATTAACCATCCAAGAGACAAATTTCATAAATAAAAAAATTAAATAAAATCTTTAACACTTTTTTTATATCTAAGATAATTTTATTAAAACAAACATGTTTCAGAAGACAAGCTCTCTTTTTCAGAACAAGTAATGTACTAAAACTAATTTGACAGAATACAACAATTGTGGCGTATAGATACAAAACCGCCACTATCCATATGGAGTCCATACGGATAGTGGCGGTTTTGCATCCATGCGCTATTATTATGAACATTAATGTGGGAGGGGTTAAAAAGGGGGCGTGGACATATAATAATTAAACAGAAGTAGTCAATAATGTGGTAAGTATTTATGATAATTAGAAATTAATTACAATGGAAAAATATTCAGGATAGGATAAGTTGTAAAATTAATTTGATTTTTGGTAATATTTAAGATTTGGTTAACATTTTTCCTTATTTCAAGAATTTCGAGATTGTCCAATTGAAAACCACCAGTATCAGTATGTAGTAATTTAACACCAGTATTTACATCAAAAGAGTGATTACATTCAATTAAATGATTAGCGAATTCAGAGTAATTGTTGCTTTGTATATTAAATGTTCCTTTACTCTGGTTTCAAATTTTCTTGAAGTTTCATCTATGTAAAAGTAGTCACAATCTTTAAATAAATACCTGATTTTTCCATTTGTATGTTTTTATCCTTATTATTAAGAACAAATTTCTTTAATATAATATTGGTATAAAATGCTGGCAAGATAGTATTGAGGATTTTTTTACGTATTAAATTAGCAGTTTGGTTATTGACAAATACAATTTTTTTCCATTGCACCCCGTTGTCTTTTGACATGTTGATTTAATAAAATTATCTATGGTATAAACAAAGTGTTTAAGTTTTTATTTATAAAATGGTGCCACAACGTGATTTCCTAAAACTTGAAGAAGTCAAATCTCAGTTACTCATCATCTTTATAATCCAAATTACAAATCACAGTCACAATAACGCTTAAACTCTTAACTATTTGCTATAAAATAAATTGTTATATGTAAAAACGGCAGCAATACCATTGATAAAAAACCTGCATTTATTATTTTAAAAGTAACCCAAAAGTCTGCAAAAATATGAGTTGGGTGATATTCGAAATGTCCGCGTGATAACAGATGTTGCGTGTTTTCCATATTATTTTACGGAATCGAAGCATGGATGCTTACCGAAGAATCAATCAGGCGACTTGAGGCATTCGAGATGTGGATCTACAGAAGAATACTCAAAATAAACTGGATGGGCAGGGTTGCGAATGAAAAACACACACCTGGTGAACTTTCAATCATTATAAGCTAATTAATAAAGAGTTTAAAACTTCTGTTTACGTCTCAATAGGTTAGTATCTATATTTATTTGGATCTACAGAAGAATACTCAAAATAAACTGGATGGACAGGGTTGCGAATGAAAAACACACACCTGGTGAACTTTCAATCATTAAAAGCTAATTAATAAAGAGTTTAAAACTTCTATTTACGTCTCAATAGGTTAGTATCAATATTTATTTGGCTACGCTGGTGTAGTATGTTACATATACCCAAAATACACAGCATGTTTTTTTTTTAAATCAATTGAACGACACAATATTGAAAACATAGTAAAACAAAGTATTTTCAAAATTATTTTTATAAGATTTATTAATCTTAAACGCCTTTGTTTGCTTAAATCTTAAACCTACTTATTACATTTCGAAGAAAAATAATTAATGTTAAACAAATCTGCTTCTAAACTGAGTGATTCAGGAATCTATCTCCTGGACCTAAATCTAGAAACGTGAGGCGTATAGATGGACGAGCTACAAGAACAGTTTCAATGTTTCACATCGACTACCTCTAAGAGTAATTCAATATATGAACATCAATCGTTTGTTTCACATCGTGTGTAGTGATATGAATCGTAATGTATTATTGAGCGAACGCGGCGATATTACAACAGCATTTCCAATTTCAATAGCTAAGTCGATAGCTTCAATAAATCCACCAATAAATTAACGCGGATGACTTTGATTAAAGTTGTTAATTATTTTAGTCGTATAAACTGTAATAGTTGATATAATGGAATGACAGAATTGTGTTGAAAACGTGATATATCGGGAACTCATTTGAAACGAATTGTTTAATTGCATTGAATAGGTGATATTAATATGTTTCATAATGCATGTTATAATATATAGCTTCACCCGCCTGAAATTCAATTTGAGACTATATGAGTATCAGTGAAAAATGAATATAATCTAAACTACTCGTCCAAACAATGTTGTGTAAAGGGCAATTTTTATCTAAATAAAATTTTCCTGACGATAAGACTTAAATTACCCCCGACAAATTAATATAAGTTTAAAATATATTTTACTCATATTTTATAAATTTTTGAATTAACCTTAACAAATATCATCAAGGACTTTTTTATAGGCCTTTTTAAGTTCTACAACTTCTCTATAGAGAGCATTCATTTATCTCTTACTGTTAAGGCAGCGTTCGTAAGAAACGCATTCGCTCGATAGTTTTTTCGTCGATTTTAGTTGTAAAAAAAGGGTCACCACGAAAAGTCATTTTATTTTAACTGGATAATATAATATAATCTAAATATTGGTGAAAGAATTTTTGAAATCGGATGAGTAGTTTCGGAGATGGTTCGAGTAGATTCCTACATCCAAACTCACAAACTTTACCTCTTTATGTATTAGTATAGACAATACAGCAACCCAAACCATGCTTCAAGATACATTATAGATGTCTCATAGAGACGAAGCTATTTTTTATATGACAAAGTGGGTATGGAAGTCTTTTTGTGTGTGACAAGTGTTGACTTACAACCTATCACACGGATTGCTTAAGTGATCACACACACGTTCACCAATTTCACTGTAAAGGGATCACTTAAGCCAGCCGTACGATAGGCCGATGAACAAATAGCCCTGTGAACACCCAATAAGACTTACATACCTATTTTCACACATTAAAAATAGCTTCGTCTCTATAAGACATCTATAATATTTGAAGAATTATATAATCATCTTCCAGTCTTACACTTTTTTTAAATCTTTATGGAAGTAGATCAGGTGTAGAAGAAATTTATGCATCCATATACTCAAAAGAATAATAGAACAAAGTGTGTCACTCGAACTCGTCAGGCTGGGTGAGGTTGTTAATGTAATTAATACGGTATGTGACTGAAGGGTCCTCGTACATGGCGCACACCGCGATTATTAAGTGTGTCGATAAAAACAATTCCTACTTAAATACAAAAAATGAAGGAAAAAAGCAACAGTACCTCGACGATCACCGTTACAAATTTTGAAATTATCTTCTGGGAGAGAAAAAAGTGGCGCCCGGGAAATCATAAGGCAAAAAGGCGACCGGTGCGCTATCCAGCCTCTGAGATCTCATCTTCTTGATGAACTGTTTTTGTCTTGCATCGTGTGTCATCTCATACAACATAAAAAAATGTAATCACTTACCAACGAATATGGGGAAACGAATTTGAGCGCGCTGAGCGGTAAACTTACCTGCAAACAAAATAAAAATATTGATGTAGTAAAAATTCTCCACATTTTCATATACTGACAAAAATCATTATTATATCTTAGCTTGCTAGGCTAGCAGTCAAGACACTCGAAAGTCAGTGTTCGAGCCTGGTTATAGGTAACCACCAAATAAGTCTCATGTTCATAACGCAAGTGTTTGGCTTAGTTTAATAGGTAATAGTAAGAATATTTATGTGAAACTTGACTATTTTTTCAAAAATCTAAATATCGACTGTAAATTTCACGGGGCAAGTATAACTGTATACTGTATGATACAGTGAGTCCAAAGTCAAAATACCGTTTAAAAATGAAATTTTTTATTAATTTCACTTATTTACCACTTACAAGATAATTTATATGGAGATTTTTTTTACATATGAAATGCGAGTTTGAGTAGAGGTGAAAAAACTATACAGAATATCGTGTAAAACATAAATAAAATATTCTAAATGGCAAAGTGATTTTCAGCCGGTCCATCGCCAAATAATATATTTTTTAAAACTGTTGTTTAAAACATTAACTTTAAACATAATAAAGAGTATTATTCTGTGTTTATTAATTAAGTAATTAAGAAACGAATAACAATTATTCATTAAAGATGGTATTAATTCGGTTTTACCTTTCCTCACTCAGAATACAATTTATTGCTGCAAACTTAAATTATTACAACAGTAAATTGTTAAGAAAATAAATAGGACCATCGTAAATTTTAAATGCAACTATGAGGAGGAGCCGTACCTTCGTCCTGGTAACCAATATTACAAGCCCTACACAAAACAGACAGATACCGTTTTGGACAACGGTATCCGTCTGCTTTCAGCAATATAGAGTAGGGAAATTTCTCCTGGGTTCTCTTCACGATGAGAAAGTCTAAGGCGTCATCCCGTCCCAATCAGGTTTCGAGCACCAAGCAAAAACATAACAATTAAACAACAGTACTTTTAGATAAATGTTTAGATCAGTGAATAACATTCTCGACGGAGAGTTATGAACATTCTCGATATAGCCACGAAATGAAAACCGTTCATCAAATGTGGATTTTGAATCATATGACTGAATTACTATTCAAAACGTCCTACATCCTTTCATAAGATCTTTTTCTGAAAGTAAAAATATTAAACATTGCTTGAGTTATAAAACACCTGTGTGTTAGGATTTTAATTTTCAATAAAAAACAATAATATTTTTATCAATTATTATTTGTTTTATTTGCAATGACTTGTTTAATTTTATTGGCAGCCCTTGTATGTCCCTTGAGTAGAATCATGCTGATTTTGACATGAAAAGTTTTTTTCAGTGATTGTAACACAATGTCAGATGGAATCATTGATCTAGATTCATCTCGAAATATTGCATCTCCAGAATTAAATTTAATAAACCAGTTTCGCACTTGTAGGTCAGTTACGGTTCCTTTACTATACAATGCATATTTTTTTAAATGCGTCCTTAGTATTTTCCTCTACCTAAACTGGCACAAATTTGCGTGACGAATATTTTATTTCTAATGTTTCACATATCCCTGCCGTGAAGAAAGAATACTTGGATGCCAGACAGATAAAAATTCAACAATTTTTAACATTTTATGACTTAACCTAATGAACACCAAATACTTGAATTTCGAGATTCAAGTATTTGGTGTGCATTGGGTTGGGAATTTAAAAAAATGTGCAATACTCAAGTTGCTAATGTCCGTTAGTAAAATAATACAGATAAAAGTGTAAGGGTTATGGAAAGTCGGCCGAAATTTATATTTAAACAAAATTATTACCGGTTGGGAATAAATAATGAATACACGTAAATCTATTTTTGGCATATTTCTGAGATATAATGTGAAGTTAGTTGTAAATTAACAATAATATTTTATGCAATTGTACGTCATAAATTTGTGTTTTAATAAGACTGAACGTGGTACCAACGCTTCCAGGATAAGAATTGTAAAATTTACTGTTTCAGGAAGGAAAGTTCCAGGCGAGGTTATTAATTACATGAAGAAGTAAATTAATACCAAGCCTTGAGACCGCGAGTCATGCAGATTGCAGACGCGCCAAGCTTTAAATAATAATTATTATTACGACCCTTTGAAATCAAAATACATGCATTAGAATAGCTGATGCAGAAAAACGATGGTACAAACAAGAGAGCATTTGATAATACCAAATACTAGAAACGCTTATGGTCAGAGATAATATATAAATTTTGCACCAATGACATATCTGCGATAATTTTTATATAAATATGAAGAACATTCAAACATTATCAAAAGTAAAATTTTAACTAATATTAAATATCGGCTATTGTTGGAAATGTGTAGAATAATTAATAAATTACCACAACACGCAGTCTCTTTTACTTAATTTTTTTCAATATGAAAATCGGCTCTAATATCGCGATTTATTATAACATAAATATAGTAGATATTCTTCATTCGCGAAGAATTCACATATTTTCAGATTGTTAATCGAAATTTAAAAAGAACATTTTTACCAGCGACAAAATTATCATTGATGCAACAGTCAAAATAACCTCATTGTACATCTCTCTTATGGATACGGCATCGTCTGAAACTGTAATACTATAATACTAAGCGCGCAGAGAATGCAAGGATCAACTGCATGTAGGTTAAAATATAATTGATGATTTTAAGAAATAATTAATGACAATTTTTGATATCCATATATGTACATGTATAATATGCTATAACATCATGCATTTGTATTTGATTACACATTTTTATCGATAGTGTCGTGGTATGATCGATAATACTGAAATTATGCAGAGAATTGGTTTGTATGTTCCTGATAATTACCTTAGACATCGTCAGCATAGATTGTTTCACATTCCAATATACAGGACCAACCTGCCGATGGTTATGCCTGTTGGAAGAGCTACAGCTATGCTGAACAATATCGCTTTGGACATTGATCTGTTCCATATCTCTGAGAGAGTTTTCCGAAGCAGGATTGTCCTACACATTTGACATGAAAATGTATGTTAATTAAAACATTTTTTAAACTCTTAATTTATAACATTTACGACTTGAATGTACTTTTGTTATGTAAATGTTATATACAAAAATAAAATTGAAATTGAAATTGAATTTAATTGAAATAAAATTTATGATCAAGTCATGCGTGTTTTTGTGCTAAATTAAAGCGTACCACTAACTCTAGTATGAATTCACCTATATATATATATATATGTGCATATATATACTATTGTGTCTGTTTTATTTCCGAATAAACAAATGAAAATAAAGAGAAAAAAATTAAGCAGTCTCCATTTTACATAATTGCGTGAAGTGTTCGCGGTTGTTCAAAATTACGTGTCGTATGAGGCGCTAAATAGAATGCGAAACCGCATTTGGATCGAGAATAAAAAGGGGGACACTAATAGCCCCGTTACAGTCCGGCGGGCGGGGGTGGGTGCAACCTTATTTGCAATGTTCGGTACATCGACAATTACTGTCACTTGACAGCTACATTAATAACGCTTTTTCTGCACGTTATTCAGACCGGGCAGGCGTTGAAAACATTTTCTTGGATAGTGTAGTCCAAATTTAAAATAAAATATTACTCAAAAAATATGAAATTCACTCACAAAGAATATCTTATATCTAATTTAAGAAATGTTGACATCACAGTGAAAGTGTGGGAAATCACAGACCACCAAAATATGTGGACATGAATTAATGGATATTTCTTGGTACAGTGTCTGGTTCCGCGGCTAGTTCCAATATTTTTGACTTATTTAAAAAAATTACTACGTACTTGTAAATTTTTAAACAATTATGAAAAGGTTAAACTTAAAACTCTTAAAATGTATAATGTCTCATTACACAGGTAGCGCTATATAACAAAAAAACGTTTTTATTGAAAAGATTCGGTTTGGAATAAAGTTTAAAAAAACATTTATTTAAAAAAATACGTTTTATTTATTTAAGGTTTAAATATGCCTTTAATATATGCGAGGGGTATATTCTTCCACTGTGACTCGATCCCCTCGCCTAAAGTAGGCTTTAAGTTCATCTCTGTACCATTTTATACTCTATGGGGGAGGGTGAAAGAATTATTTTTAAATTAAAAACCATGCGAAAAAAGGGCCTAGAGTTATAAAACAACGCTTCATATTAACAGATAGTTATTTTTCATGATTCATAATATGAAAAATAACTATCCGTCATCACTCATATATTATACGAGTGGTGTAGAAACAAAACCGAGGCGACAATGACGTGGTAGAAAATAACTCTGACACCGTGGTAATTTTATTATTGACAACTGCTCTTGAAAATATTTTTGTATATTTGAGAATAATTCATCAAAAGCATAACAATTTAAAATCTCCGCTCTGACTGTAAAATCAGTTACAAAGGTTTCACATTTAACGCAATTTCGTCGATTTTCGCTTCTGAACCCCTAAAGATAGTTTTAATTATGCTTAAATCAAGGCACCAGAAAAAAAAATGAAAAGTAAATTTATTACACTTATGTAAGATCAAAACTAAAGCAGTTTATTATCGAATTAAGCCTCTGTTATATATACATGTACTTTCTTCCTAAGACTAGGCAAATTTAATTTACAATATTTCTTAGAAAGGTATATTTTAAAAATAATAACAACTTCAAAGCGTGACTTTTGAATTGTATAGGTAGGCTTTGATGCCTTTCGTAAATATTGCAAATTCTTGCGGTAACGCGAAACAAAACTCATAATGCAGTCTGATACGAAATAAAAATGTGCCACCGGAAACAATACCTTCCGTGTTGTCAAAAATGATTTCCCATCGGTTACAATCTCGGTCAAGGTCAGACGGCGTGATTCGCGGGACTGTGATGCGCCCGAAATTAATTAAGTCAGCGCCGTGCTTCTGCGGTCAGCGGCGACCAACGGCGCTTCCGAATGTTCAAACCAGGGATGTCACGAATGTCATATTTTAAACATTCGCGAATGCGAGCGCGAATGTTTAGAAGGGGCAAAAAAAGAAATATCAAGGTATGATTTTAATCAGATTTTTATTTATTTAAGGATATAAACAATCAAATTAACAACAAACAAATTTAATAATCGAATTAATGTATATTATGGATGTCTCACAGAGACGAAACTGTATTTATTATTATTATTATGGGAAAGTAGGTATAGAAATCACTTATGGTGTATATCGGACTTACGACCGATCGTATGGTAGGCTTAAGTGATCACTTTACACATATGTAACGTTCGCCATTTCCACCATGATATAATATACCATGTCTTACTAATTTTTTGGAATACAGTTTCGTCTCTGTGAGACATCCATAATATACATTAATTGATTAATGATGTCTCCGTGACAAGAAATCCAGTACTACCGTTCTGAAAGATTTGAACAAACTCAAAAATATTCTTAATAATCGAATTTCAATAGTGGCAGATTATGTTTTAAAAACAATCATTTAGCTGCTTTATCAACCATGAGACGATTTCGTAAAGGCTTATATATCAGGCCAGCTGCACTAAATATTTTCTCACTTGGTACACTGGCAGGAGGAGCGCTGAGGTACTTGCGAGCAAGTTCTGTCAATTTGTCAAATTTGGATTTGGATTTCCACTCCTTTTTTACCTCTTTCAGTGGCGTTTCCGGAGGAATGATCATTTAGAAGCCTAGACCTCTGTTTCAGCACGTATTAACAATCGAACTCCTCGGCACGAAAGGCTTTCAAATGAGTTCGCAGCCCCGAAGTAGTACGCCCAACGCGTGAATATACTTTTTCACAAATATTACACTTCGCGTGATCTTGATATATCGCCATATTTCACTTTTCTTCCCCGGCGCCATAATACAAAAAAAGTTCGAAATAACTATTTATAATAACTTATCCTAACTTAAAATAACCAACAACTCGAAACTTTGTTAAGTAATTCACTTAATCACAATACCTGATTATTGATTGATCGAAAAGTGACAACTAGAAACAAACACGCGATGATGACCCGCTAAGCTCCGCCCACCAGGGGCGTGCAGTGGGAACATTTCAGCATGACTTTTACGTAACCAATTATTTGGAAAAAAAATCGGAATACAACATATATTTCGTAATATTTCTATCGCAATTCTTATCATAGCATTCATATTTTGATATATCATAAAAATCTGTAGCATAAATATTTGATTTCTATTTTTTTCCAAAATATAAGTTTACAAAAAAGTCATGCTTCAATGTTCCCACTGCACGCGCCTGCCGCCCATTCCTACTTGTCTCGACCTGTATACACCCGTATTCGCTTAACATTTGTTATTGTTTGATGCGAATGCGAGTGTTTGAAATTATGCGAATCATTCGCATATACGAGTGCGAACGCGAACATTCGTGACATCCCTGGTTCAAACCATCGCCGGAAGGTTCCGCGGCCGTACACAAAGGTACCTAGCGGTCCGTACTGCATACTGTTTTGTGACAAATTGAAATAAATAGATACCAATAAATACAACATCACAAACCGGCCGAATTCCAAAACGTAGCGACGAGCGGCGATGGGCAATTGGTTGGAATTAGTTTCGTGTTCTGATTGGCGGTTCTGTTATTCTAAATTCTAAATATCTAAATAAATTGTATGCGGGATGTTTAGTAAAATTATTTTGAATCAATATTTTGCGAACAACGAACGAATTTGTCTTATTAATTATTTATTAATGGAGAACGTTATTTGTCGATATTATATTCCACTCAAATTTAAATAGTATACGGTAGCTATACGTAGATGCCTACCTACTTAAATATTTAAAAACAACAAGAATGAATTTGTCTTATTAATTATTTATTAATGGATAACGTTATTTGTCGATATCATATTCCACTCAAATTTAAATAGTATACAGTAGCTATACGTAGGTGCGTACCTACTTAAATATTTAAAAAATACCAATGATCAATTTCAATGGTAATAGACACATTATGGTTGCAAAAATATATGTGTAATAAAGCCAGATAAAGTAATGTAAAAGTAAAGTAAAAAACTAAAATTCACATTTTCTGAAAGCTTGCATCTAATATGATCTTTTTATAGTACCTTATTGTCAAAACCTTACTCTCTGGCAAGATTTATGTAATGAATAAAGTATTTCAATATTTGGATGACAAGGAATTCTTTTTAAGTTTTGTCTTAAAATGAAATAAACATAAGTCTCCCCTTTTTTTGAAATATACATAAGTTAATCAAAACTAAAAAACAATAAACTGTGCGTATGCCATTCTTATTATATCAATAAAAAAAATTAACGAGAAATTTCTTTCAAGATTTTGATAATTTTATTTGGCCTGTATTAAAGCGAATAAATTTATAATAATCGATCCGAGTTACTATTTGGATTGGCCAACATTTTACAGAAGATAAGTAAAAAATATTGTAAAAAATGCTTTAAGTCGTTTATATCAGAACTATACATATTTATTTGGAAATGTTTTCAAAAATTTTGACTCATATTTCTTAAATGTATGACCCCCTGAAGTATTGCGGACTGAAACATCCTATATAAAAGAAACAAAGCATTCAATATTAGTTTCATAAGTATATTTCTTATTTGTTCTAGGTAAGAGAGTGTGCTGATATAATAAGAAGTGAAAAAGAAGAAAGCACACCATGGAAAAGGTAAACGTTTATCGTTATAGTGAAAGACTAAAGAGGTGAACAGCAGGACCTAGTAGCGGCGACAGCGATTTTTTCCTGTCATTATTGAAGGGTTTTCCACTTAATTTATAAGTATATCTTACACTTCCTTTTTTTAATACAAATAATACAAAAGTTTTAAGCTTTGTACATCTTAATATATTAAATTATATAGATTATTTTTGGTTCGGTTTGGGTATAAAAATCCTGGTAATAGCCATGGTATTAGCTTTTTTGGAAAGATAATTTTAAGCCAATCGTTTTTAGTTTTTATATGGGGTATTTTTAGAGCTTTTGGCAACACTTTTTCCTATGACAGCCAATTTGACAGGTAACAGCTAATTTGTACTCAGTTTAATTTGCCATTCCACCATAAATAGACTTTCGCCAGAATTGGTAGGAAATTGTGCAAATTTATTTCGAAAAATTGTGATTACGTAATCATATTTAAACTCTATATTTTTTGGCATAAAACTATCAATACATAGTATAAAAGTAAGTCATATATATATTCAAGAACACATTCATGTTTGTGAAGTTGTAATTTTTCAGAACAAAGTTCTGTGATAATTTTAAAACCAAATTAATCAATTAGAAAGACATACAGAAAAATCTAATCCACGAAAAAATATTTGGCTACTACCGGGATTCGAACCCGGACCACCTCCTTTCCGGGGCCGTTGCTCTAAAATTAATAAATCAATAAAATAAGACTTACATATAAGGTCGATATATTCACGGAAATATACAAGGCTCCTATAGCTTAATGGTTAGAGTACCGGACCCGGAAAGGAGGTGGTCCGTGTAGGAATCCCGGTAGAAGCCAAATATTTTTTCATGGATTAGATTTTTCTGTATGTCTTTCTAATTGATTAAATAATTTGGTTTTAAAAATATTTAAAAGTAAGCCCCCTGCGAGCGTCTGCTCGTATGTATGACCGCGCTAATCTCAAGAACCAGTGATATATTTTCTTTGGTAGATTCAATATTAATATATGGTATAAGATCTTGGGGCCTTTCCAACAATTCAAATATTAAGGTTATACAAAATCTACAAACTGCAATCGTAAAAAGAATAATAAATCCACAGGTTTTTGAGCAAAGACAAAATACTAAACTAGTATATTCATCCGTAAAGATTTTGCCAATTCTTGGACTAGTTATATTTCTGCTACTAAAAGAAAATCACGAAAATGAAAGTTCAAAAAAGTAGTTGATCATGGCAAAAACACAAGATGCGCTTCAAATCAAATATTAACAATACCAAGAATAACAAACAAATATGGATTGAGGACTCTTGAATATCGAGTTCCAATGTTCTTGAACAAAATACAAAGTACCTTTCCCTTAGGCTTAAAAACTCCAAAGTCAATGTCAGAACTTTAAAAGTGGTTAATAGAAAACGACATTAGTTATTTATTAACTATATTAAGTGTTTTATTATGATAATGACTTTGAACAATTAGTGATGTTAATATATTTCTCTTTCTTTTTCCTTAATTTTTGCTATTTTTATTTTTAATTTGCTATTTTCTTTATTTATTGCTCTTTTCTTAATTTGCTTAAAATTTTTAACTTTGTACTGAAAATTTCTTTTATGTTGTTTTTTGTACTTAATTGTTTTCGTTTTTTATCTCTTATATAGTTTAAAAAGTGAATAATATTTTGTAAAAGTGTAACTTACAATTGTAAAAATGAACCTACAGACAAACGTCTTTTTAGTCGTTTTGTGGGACTAAATATTATAAAATGTAAAGAAAATAAACAGAAAAAGAAAAAAAAGAAACTGAACGGATTTGTATGATTTTTTTACTGTTACGGTCTGCATTTCTCGAGGAAGATTTTTGTGTATTGAAAATTGACCTTGCACAGATAGGGGCTAAGCATTAACGGTATTACTGAATCAAGTCGGAAAAAAATTTGCCGCTAAAGCGCTTTCGTGGAAACGCTGCCTAATTCGTTAAAGATATAAAAAATCGTGTAGGAAAGAATTGTGTAAAATTAAATGATCTACAAAAAAAAGCATGTATCTACCTTTTAAGGATAGCTTACAACAACCATTTTTGTCTATAAAGTTTCATTAAATGTATAACTAAGATATGACGGTTATCTTTCCAGCAATTTTGACCAATTCAGTATCAAATTAAACCTTGCATTAAATTTGTCCTGTACACCAAATCATTAAATTAAATCTTAAGCCATGTATTCACTAGGGGACAAATCGCGAAACATTCCGCTCGGCATGTCGCATCAACATCTACGCTCATGTTTCGGGGACAATGACGCGGCCATTTGACGTGTACACACCGGGACTCGCATATCTTGTCGCGGAAATGTCACCGGATGAGCTTATGTTGACAGCTGCGGTATCTCATTTGGCGAAAACGGGGTTCCGCGCAATTCGAAATGTTTTTTTGGGTCGCAATTTCAAATAAACGAGGTTTACTGTAGTAAATTGAATATTATTAAAAACAAGGTCCTTTTTGCAAATAATTATTGTTTTCCAGACGTCGCGGAAATATATCGCCCTATGAGGTTATGATGATAGCCGCGTATCTGTTTATGTTAATGAGTTTATCGAAAAGTAAGAAGAGAAAAAAGAGGAGAATGCGAAATTATTTACTGCAAAGAGAAAGAAGGACAGACATTCTATGCGATCTTCGATCGATACAGCTCGATGAGTTCAAGAACGATTTCGTTTCCCCGCACTGTCATCTTGACAGATACAGCGCATGCGTATTCACTTGTAAACATACCACGTGGTACTGATGCTCCGCGGAATGTTGCAGTGAGTACCGTGCGCATGACAACGTTGCCACGGCACGTAGAAATGCCGCGCTATGTTGTGCGCGAGGTCGCGGAACACTGCACGACGTTGCAACGTCACGTAGACTCTATGCCGCGCGTGCTGTTGAGGGACAATTTGTCCCCTAGTGAATACATGGCTTTAGAAGATATGACGAGTTCAAACTGTACCGGGCGTATTTCTAATAAAGGAAAACAATGACCTTCGCCACGATTTTTGTTTCATTTCGTTTTAAACTTCTAAACATAGTTTCGTAGCTAATATTATAAAACTCGCCGTAAAAATATTGCCAAAAATCAATAATAAAAATGTTAACACCAAATCCAATGGGACACTTATATGTAAAAATCGTTATCATTCAAAATTATTTTTAATTTGACGAGAAAATTTCGTTTAGTCCATTAACTAAACGAAATTTCACCGTTAAACGACCAGTCGTTTAATGTTCGAGTGTCTCATATTTCGTTATGAATCTCGCCGGGTTTTATTTTATCGATTGTACGGCGCTAGTGAGGTAGGTCAGTGCTGAATAGAACTTTGCAGAACAAACTGGTTCCAAAAATGGTACAATTCAGACACCGATCTTAAAACTTTTTTATGATTTTTGATTTATATTGCTTGTCTGGTTTGCTGAGAAAATTTTATTTATTTAAAAATATATATACTAAACTGTCTCACTGGGGATTATTTTTATTGAAATATATATGTACACAAACTTTACTTCAAAAAAGAATAACATAGATTACGATACAATAAAACAATCATTAATAAAATACTACATATCAATAGGGTGTGAGTCAACTGGCTTTGTTAATCTTTGTTTAATGTCTTGTTTTAAAAACAAACTTTATTTTTATTGTTTGTTGTTTACATTTTGTATGCTATAGAAACAATATTTTTTTTCCCATGAGATGTATTTATTATTTTCAAAAAATATCTAAGCATAATAATTACGTTGTCTGTCTGTCTGTCCGTCCGTAAATTTGTAAAACGTCCGTAAAACTTGCGGGAATTGAAACTTAAAAATTTAGATAATAGGGTACGAATTTTTAGATAATAGGGCCGAAGATGCCTCACTGCGATACCTCGCGCTCGCGGTTTAGCTCGCTACCTCGATGTCACCTCCATATAAAACAAACGCATGCTAGTAGATTCGCATGCACGTGCCGAAAGATAGATACCTCACTGCGGTACATGGCGGCCTGCTTGGAGGTTTACCTCGATACTTACATGAAAACAAAATATTTTGTTTTCACACCGCGGTCGACGGCGAGCAGCGATGTGATCTGGCTAGCGATTGGTCTAATTCGCCTCAGCTTATCGTATTGTTAAGAATATCTTTTGACTACTATAAACATGTGGGACCAGCATTCGGATGAGTATCCCAAGCTAATTGTTTATATTTAGCGTCAGCGAAATCTTTCAAATCGATTCCTTGTTTATATTGTTCATAACTTCGTTCATTGACCGAAGATATCTTTTTTATCGTTGTCAAATTGCCGTCAAATCGTGGTCTCCTTTGTTTAAAAATTATATGAAATCAATGGAGCTAATATTATATACTAATATATATTATAATAAATAATAAAAGGCCTTCTTATCATTTTTACCTGTATTTTTAGTGTCACTCTGTATCTATTTAAACTGTAAAACAAACATTACCTATTTATTGTTTTTATTTGGTGATTCTACAAAGTGCCACTTCCGTTCGATTGTTTACTTGTGTAGGTAAATTGAATTATGGATAAGTAGGTGCTCATTGAAAGCAGTATTTTTTACTTGATCAAAATTGTTATTTAATGTTTGTACTTTAATATCTACATATGTACATACAATATACCCACCACGATTCGCTTCGAGATTTGGTAAAAATTATTAGTATCTAGGAATTTCAGTGAAAAATAAAAAGAATTCAATAAAATCTTTATGTTTTTACTTTAGTGTTTACATATGAATTACATTTCTCTAGTTTTAACATAAAGGAATAGCTGCAAAATAATCAGCGAAGGTGTTACGAATCGTTAAAGGTCGAAATTAAACGGTCTCGACATTTTTATACTAATATTTTATTGTATTTAGTTTAACGTTTAAACGAACAGTCAGTTTAAAAAATGCAAATGGTTTTTTCTGTTCATAAATTTTCAACTTCAAAATCCTGCAACTATTATGTCCCGCGATTTTTCACGGACGTACCGACTAGTATCAAACATAATAATTTCGTTGTCTGTCTGTCTGACCGCCCGTAACTTCGTAAAACGTCCGTAATTTCGTTCGAATTCACGACTAAAAAAACTAATTAAACGGCCGGAGATGGGGCTTGAGCCCCGGGCCAGCAAACCCGAACCGGCCGCTCTACGCATGTTGCTATCGCCGGCTCTCCGTGGACCGCCAAAAAGATACTATAAATATATACTGGGGCCTAGCAAAGACGCGAACCAATGTTGAGTCATTTTTGACGGGTGTCAGTATATAAATTAACTTCCCACTGTAGCGTACAAAATAAGAAAAAATATACGAGTAAGAACGCTCTACTTAGGTGTCAAATTAAATGGATGGTCATTTTGTATACAGTAATTATGTATATGAGATTTAAATGAAAAAAATCTACATAAATTTATAAATTTTGTTATCTGATCACTTTGGAGAATGATTATCACTTTCAAAAACGGATTTCAATTAAAAAATCATTATTATATTCGCCAGTCAAAAATCAACGGTATAAAATTAATATATTCCTATTTTAAATCTAGATTTTGTTTTAATTTCTTTGAAATATTAATGTATCGGATACGAATTGAAAAACGACGATTATGATGATTTGAAAGCTTTTAGCCATTATAAAGAAATAATATTGAGGTGAAGAATAAATCAGTAAAACTTTTTCGAATTTTTTTTCAAAATCAGCAGTGTTAAACATATTTATATTTTTTGTAAATAAAACATCATTCCACACCAATACCTACTGTTTATTATCCACCGAAAAAAAGTTTACCAAAAAACATTTTAAAAAACGTGTGCAGAACTGGCAGTACGTGGACAATAAACAGAATTACTTATTTTTTACATTACATTACAAAATTTTAAGGTATTTATAAAAAATATAAATATATATATTAACTTAATATGTTAATTATATGTTAACTTCATTTTGATATGCACAAATAAGCTGTGCTTAACAGCGATTTAATGAAGAAGAAAAATGATCAATGCATAGATAAAAATCAAATATTTACCTTGTAACTGCACAAATTATTCACATATTCTATAAGATAGATTCAGTTACAATATTTTATATGATAATTTTTATATTATGGAAAGTTTAGTTTAGAACAGCATATGTCTGAAGCATATAATCATTCATATACTTTGTTTAACCAAAACCAAGGAAACACCTTTCGTCGTATGTTGGTGTACATTTGTATTACACTAACCGATCATGGCAAAGTAGAATAAGGCTCAGGTTCACATCTTACCGGTCACGAATCTCATTTTCATTATGTAGATTTAGCCAAGACACAAACAGCTTTATTTATCTGGATCCCATAATTTGAAGGCAATCGACATAGAGTGTGTACACGTATCTCATAAAGTTGTACTTACTGTGGTAGACCACTTTTCTTCATTTTATAACTTACATCTAATTTCAGCACTGAAAAATAAGTTTAACAGAAACACTGATCACGGGCTAGTAAAATCAATTGGCGAAACCGATGTTCTTAACACTAGTACAGATTTGGCAAAGAATAAATTTTGAAACTGTACATTTTTTCAACTCAATTCTAATGCTTATACAAAACTAAGTAACATAATAAATTTTTATAGAACAGTTATCGCGAAGTTTTATCGAGTTTCGCAAGTTAATTTGTAGATTCATCCATAAAAATCTCAGTGTGTTTTTTATTATAAAACATAATTTAATTAATCGTTCCGTTCGACAATTCATCAGGTGACAATCGAGCGACGCACAACTGTATTGTATACATCGTTGTTGCTGCATCCGCGATTGCCAAGAATGCGGTCATAGAGTTTCAAAAAAATACGCACAAAAATGTACAATTAAACCTTTTGAAAAAGGAACTTGATGTTAGAGGAGTCGTCTCGGGAGAAAGGTATAATATAAGAGCTGCAAACAAGAGATAGAAAAAGCGGTTCAAAAATATAGTGCAACGGTGTAAGAAATCGGCAGAGCAAAAGTTAATCGACTGTCAAGGCCCACCAATTCGAGCGGTACCACAAAGTGACAATTATTATTTTACACGTTCCGAGGGGTACTAATTTTATTTATATTGGCGTGTCAATTTAGATTATTTACGCAATTCCCAATCATCACACTTAAATTGCAATTTTCTTGTTTTATTTTACATTCTGAAAAGAGGAAGTAGTAAGTAGAAAGGTGTTTAAATGGGGAAAAGTATTTTCGATTAAATAAATGACTATTTATTATTTGTTTTGGATTATAAAATTGGACAAATCCTTAAATCTATCTGTCGAACAAAATATTTGGTTTCCGGTGTACGATCCCGAAACATTTCCAATTCGGTAAACTGATGTATTGATGTATACAGACGTATTGCTTACATATCTTTATGCTATATTTATTTTGTTCTTTTTTCATCTTCTTGTCTCTTCATCTTTTTAATAATTAGATCAATCCTTTCCTTCCCATTCCTGATTCTCCTTTTACCTTTAATTTGTTGACTCTCTAGGTTTGTTATTAACTTGTATATTGTTAACTTATTATTGTTATATAATTGAATATTGTTAAGTTGTTCTTGATATATTTTAATACATAACTTTTTAATTGTGTGGAAACTTGTAAGATGGTGTCTGTATTCATTTGTAACGAGATTTTTATTTGTAATATTAGTTTCCCGTAAATAAAAAATTAAACCGATTTTAAACCAAATGTTAAACATTTAAGATTACGAATAATTTGAGATTAGTCTTTCATAAATGATACGTTACATTATACACTGTTCCATCCTCTAAATCCTCAAAAACCTTCAAGTAGCTTACGATAGGCGACGCCATGTAGCGCCAGGAAAAATAAATATTTTATTTATTTATTATTGTAATATAATTTTAAAGGGTATAAAAGTACAAACTAACATATAAATTATAAAAATATAGGTACCTTTGCTTCTCCTTTACAAAATGCAAGGGCTCGTGTATAGCCAAGTATGTGTACAGTTGAGACTTAAAGGGACTGAGAGAATAAAAGAAAAACAAATGCATAGTAGACAGTAATAACATAAAGACAGCTTATTGAAATAATATATAATAATAACGAATGCAGTAAAAGAAAGAAATAAAAAAATCAGTAGACAATTGTGACGTAAAATTAATTTTACAACTTATCCTATCTTGAATATTTTTCGATTGTAATTAATTTCTAATTTTCATAAATTCTGTTAGAATGAAACCTCTTACCACATTATTGTCTACTTCGGTTTAATTACTATGTGTCCATGCCCCCTTTTTAACCCCTCCCACATTAATGTTCATAATTATTGTAAACATAGATGACTTTAGTATGATTGGATGAAGTGATATATACTCGTATAGTTTAGAAGACGAAACACAATCATGTGTCTATGTGTCGTCACCTTTATGTGTCCGTGAGATGTCTGTATGCAAACTTTTTCACTAAAATTAACTTGAAAATTATTATATATATTTTATTTTTTTATGAAACAAATCATTCGACCTTTGATGATAACCAAAAATTATTCGATTTCTTTTTGTTTCTAATTAATGCATTTAATTTATTTTTCAAATAAACTTTTATTCGGTTAAGAGCTAAATCTGCGAGGGATTTTCATAAGAAACAAAATTAAAACAAAAATTTCAGAAACTTCGTGTCGACAATATTGCTTCAGATAGTAAATAATACAAATAGATTACTGCTAAACTCTAAGCATCGACTTGATATCGATGCCTGTCCATTTTTATTAATGACGCCACGATGCCAAATCGCATCGGAAGATCACGGAGGCGTTTGTTAGGTCTCTCGGTCGGGATAACGACAAACTAAATTGAGTGTAATTTAAGAACAGCCCGAGTCCACTACACAATATATTGCGCCTCCTGTACGCTTTACAGTACGGCCGCTGTATGATGGCACTTTTGACGTTTAGACTTACATGAAGTTTCGTAATTAACGACAGCTAAACATTAGAGGACAAATGCCATACTTTATTGCGCGAACGCCAGAGTAGTGATGTCCATCAACATTAAATATGGAATGAACGAAATGATTTAAAATGTTATAGGATATTGATTGCCTGTATAATATGCGTAGAATATATAATGCGAATACAACGCAATTGAATTGATATGGGCTCAAATCAAGGGATATGCAGCAAGGCATAATACAGAACCTCCATTTACGACATCAAAAATGTTAAAATTATTAGAAGAAGCTTGACAACGTACAACTCAAACAGACTGGGCTAATGTAGTGAATAGAACCGTGCGACGAATAAAGGAAGATTACGAAGGAGATATTAGAATCGATAATATTTTAGATAATGATATTATAATTAATTTAGGAAATGATAGCAGCGACGATAGTTCAATGGAGAGTGATAGTAATGGGGATGAATCAGATTGAAACATTCAAGTAAATATTTTTATCTAAGAAAAATGTGTTTAATTATTCTTCTATAACCTTTTTTATGTACAAAGACTTTCTCAACTCACACCGTGCGACGAATTTTTTTTTCGACTGAATTATTTCGTTAATGATTTTAAGTGTGTCACAACACTATTACGATCTGTCAAAAGTGCCATCTTAAGATGGCTCGAGTATAATGGTTCCACATAACCATAAATCATCGTTACCGTAACGTGAAAATGAGCTCTGTAGTGTCTGTAGTGCGACTGTATGAAATCTGGAGCTGGATAGGCGAGCGAACTGTACAACATTTTTTTATTCGTTTGTTTGTTTATTTTTATTAGTTATAAAAAAGGTACACATTTTCACATCTAGTAATTAAACATAAATTAAAATAGCACATAAACTTAACGATTCCCAAACCATATAACAAGATAAATTATTATAAATAGAAACATATTTTCACATCTGGCACAAAGTAAAGAAGACTTTAAAAAAAAACTTTCACTCTTCTTCCTTATTATTACTGAATTTTATTTATGTCTGTTAAATTAATCTTTATTATCATCGTTTTATCTGTATCGTCCTATAATTATGGGGGACATATATGTATTTTTTTCTTACCATGTATTTATGTTTTTACGCCTGTTTGTATGTTCAAATAAATATAATAAAAAAATCGCATCAATCCCAATAGATATATTTTTCACGTATCTAGTAGGCATTATAAATATTAAAATATCCGTATTCTTACCGAACGGGGGCATGATGAATGATCTAACAACGTCATTGGAAGTAGAAAAATGCTTCCTCGGCGCCGCTGGCACAAACAATGGGTTGGCGGTCGAAGACAAAGGACGACTGCAGCAGGCCGACTGTTCGTCCGCGGGAGCAATTTGGTCGATACCATCAGCCAGAACGATCACCGTCGACATCCTCATTATATTACAATAAATATACGACGAAAGGTGATGATTTCTTCATCACAATTTTGAATTATCCAATTGGTTCGGTATTCGGTTTCGGAGATAATGAACTTTCAAGTGACCCGCAGTTCTCACAACCATCTATCATGGTGACTTAGAACCAACAATTGGAAATGTTGCAAGTACAAACGAGAAGTTAACATAATGAGTGAAAGTTAAATTCTTGTAACGGACCAAAAATGTACCATAAATGAAACTGTGATACGTCTATAATTTATCATAATTGATATAAATATATATTATTTATTTATAGGTCTAGGTACATAATAAATCCACTGTACGACATTACATATCTTGTATTGGTATTGGTACATGGTACGCATACTATTAAAACATAATCAAATACCTGCGTATTTGATTTACTTTACAATGAAATACGATTGATGCTGTAATGGATTTGATTCAGATTTCTACTTCAACCTTGGGATATATATTTTAATGCATGACTCCCGTATATTAATCAAACACGATAATTATATTTATCTATCCCGTGTACAAACCGCTCTTCTATAATTCATGGCGATGAAAATAAAGTAGGGATAGATAACACGATAAACATGTGATTTATTTTTTAATCTAACTCCCGTTTAAATTGTTACCTGAGGTACGTTATTGATGGGAAGTCGTATAAAGAATTTTATATTTATTAGTGAGAGTTGTTTGAAGAAATTTGTAGATTTATTACCTAAAGATCGGAAATTTATGAAGAATGCTTAGTTATTGTAGTTTAAAAAACATACATATGTCGATTTTCAATTCTATTTGCAATAGAGGACAACACACGGTAGGGTTTTAAGGGTACAAATAATTTTATTGTTTAAGAGGTAAGTTTGTAGACCTTCATAACCACACGTATGGAAATAAAAACAATTGTTTTTTTAAGTTCTACCTTTTTAATTTTCTGAGTCGCGTTTCGCCTTAGAGGCCATTATCAATCTCTAGGCGAAACGCATCTCAGAAAATTAAAAAAGTAGAATTTAAAAAAACAATTGTTTTTATTTCCATGGGTAAAATGAAGGATTATTTTAAATATACAGGATGTAACAGAGTTAGTCTTCAATACTTTACAGGTAGATTTCTACCTAAATTGTGAGACGATGTTGTTACTTGAAAAAAATATTCAAGTAACAACATCGTAATATCAATAATTATGGAGATAAGTGACTTCAAAGTTTGCATTTATTTTGCAACTTAAAAGGAGTATATATTCATTCACTTTAATTAAATGATTAAAACTTTGCGAAAAATTCTTCTACAAGGTTTTAATCATTTCTAATCAAATTTCCATTTTTTTTTAATTTTTAATTTTAAAAAAAAAGAAAAGAAGAGGGCAATCACAAATTTAAAAAGACGAATGAAAAATTAAAAAAAACTAAAGCAAAACGTACTGAAAAGAAGGTGGATAAGTACTACTGTGTTTGTTGCGAAGACTACAACGAGGACTGGATCTAGTGTGGATCTCGACTTAAATAAAATACGAAAATTTGTCGAAACATAAAATAATAAACATTTTGACATACGTGGTGTCACATGACACAAATGACCAAGATATGCGCGTGGGCGTAATTATTTTGTGATCGTCATATTACGATATGCATTGATTTAGAAAGGAGTTCAGAATCATTAATGTTTCTTTAATTCTTGACGGAAAATAATAATTTGACTCAAATAATACACGAGCATTTGTCAAAAGTTAAAATAAGTAAACATTTTGACACAGATAGTAGTTCCTCAGAGACGCCTGAGTATTCCGCATGGTATTCCGCTGGCGCTCGAAATCGAAGAATATATGACCATCTCTTTCTATCAAAACCATACTGTTTTAGCAACGTATACGTAAATATGTGACGATAGTTTAGTTATTTTTTTATAATTAATATCAACATATATCAAATTTCACATTTTTTCCAATATTGATTGATTGATTGATTTATTTCACATTTATAGGTGTTTTAAAAAATATATAACCATGTTTCATTGTTGCTGAGGGTCTTGGCAGCAAAGTAAACACTACATTAATTTGACGCCCCGCCTGCTAGACTAGTATTTTATTGTATTATAGCAGACAGTGCTCTTCCAGTAGGTACTATATATTTGCAAGAATATTTATTATTTATATAAAGCAGGTTTTATATGAATAAATCTTAGTGCCAATAAAAAATAAATAAAAATAATAAATAATTAATCATTACAAAATTTAGTTTTAGTAAAAATAGTGTAATTCTATATTAAAGACATTAAAAAAATTATGTAAATTGGATAGTGAATAAAATAATATATGTATATAAAAGTAAAGTAGTTGAAAATATTAAAATATATGTGTTCATAAAAGTACGAGGATTTTTCAAATTGTAAAAGCCTATAATGTGCGTAAACAAATAAATAATAAAATATTTCTTTTTACATATAAGCACAAGTAGCGGTTTTACTTTCCCCGAAACTATATTCCTTCGAACTTCTTTAAATTTTAAAAATTTACGTAATAAAAATAGCCAACGGTTGAGCCGTCGAGCAGCGTCGCGTCGAACCGTAGGCAGTTGACCATCGTCTCGATGTTTAGATAGAACGTCCTCGCGGACGTCGCCGTCCGCGTAACGAAGTTGACGCGTCGACTAGTTGACCGTCTCGTCGATGAACGGACGTGGACGGTCTCGTTTCGTCTACGGTAAATACGTCGACGATCCATCACTGAGAAACTGTTCAAAAATTTATATCTTCAAACAAGGATCCGGTTGCTGGTTGGTTACAGCAAGCAAGATCCTTCAAAAATTTTTGTTTTACAGTTCGCATTAATAGCGTGATAATCGAATACCCGGCTTGTTATGCGCATGGCGCCCAGCACCGTGTACGTGTTTCAAACGAAAGTAACGCCACCTTACGAGACCAACTAATAGTACAGTTCACCGTAGAACAAGTAAAAGAAATTCTATCTTCTTCTTCAAATGTAGCAAATTTATTTTGTGGTAACATAATTATAATTAATATAAATTAACTTTGTTTAAACCACTTATTTATTGAAAAAAAAATGTTGATTTTTTTTCAATAAATAAGTGGTTTAAACAAAGTTAATTTATATTAATTTTAATTGAAATTCTATCTGTTAAGGTACAGATACACATGCCACTAAGTGGCATGCCACTTAGTGGCATGCTCATAAATCAACCGGCGCACAGAGGAGTATTTTGTCAAATTTACTGGCCAAAACTATTTATGGTGTTTTTATCCATGGAAATGTATTTAAATGCAATTATTTATATTCATGTACTTTATTTTCGTCTAATTTTTCAAAATAAACAAAAAATATATTATTAATAATAAAAAATAAAAAAATTGAAAAATAAAATCTAAATATAATTACGAAGAAGCTTAATCAGATTCTTCCAATTCACATTCATCTTGTGTCTCGTTGTCTTCTTCACTATTTTCTTCACTTGAAGGAACAAACGGTATCCCCGGAAGTAGAAGATTTAAGGTTTCAGTCGAGAATGCCTTACTTTTTTTATGCGGCTTTATTCGATTACTGCTCAAAAATGGGTCTGAGCTGAGTAAGAGCCTGTTTAAAATCATCTTCTACAAATATAGCCAACGCCTCAGATGGCGAGTGCTTTTTTGTTTTTTTTTTCAGAAGAATCAATAATTTTTTAAATTTTGATGCTCTTGTTGGTGTGATCATTACGTCTTTTATAATTTTTGAAGCGGCATAATTTCCCTTGAAACGCTGGCTCATACGAGCCACATAGGTCAACTCATCAGAAGATACCAGCCCTCTCAGATCTTTTGTTTTACGCCGCTTGCTTCGATCCCTTAATTCTTTGAATTCTTTTGTTGGTCGACCCGTTTTTAGTGCACTACAATTGGCTAATTTTATAGAGTCCTTAAACCATAGCGCATTTTTCTTCAAAAAACGTCCTTTCGTTCTTTTAGCGGCAATCCATTTTTGTATAAATTCAGATTTAAAATGTCGTAGGACACCACTTAACAAATATCGTTCACTATCTGTGCAATCAGTGATATCAAACAGTTTTTCTTCCATGAATTTGAAATTTTCTTCTAAATTTGTACCTGAACAACGTTGCATAAGTTCATATAATGTCATTCTAGTCATCTCATTAATCATACTTGAAGATTCTGGGGAAAAAATATTTTTTTTCAAATATGCTATTTTGTGTGATATTTAAAGAACTTTTAATAACGACATTTAAATAAAATGGGGCAAATTGGGGCAAGGTTTCTATTTGAAAATATTTAAAGGAAACCTTGAAATTAATAATGGTTAGAAAAATAATGCTCGACAAGGTTCGACAGACCAACTTAAACTCTATTGATTATTTTTTAATGAAAAAAAATACGAATATTTATGCACTCTAAATAATATTTAAAAAACGATAATGTACATACTTATTACAAATTACAAATATGTTTTATTAAAATACATACCTCCCTTTTTGACTTCCATGAATATAATTTAAAAATACTGGGTAAAAATACCTCAAATCACCAAATATAATTGTATTGTAAACGAAAGCGCTGAGAACAAAGACGTGCGGATGGGACGACGACTGGGCCTCGACTGCTTACGTGGCGAGGAACCCGTACGAATTTTAACAAAATGGCCGTTGTGGGACTTGATGGTTATTCAAATTTTAGAAAAATGCACCCAGTATTGTTTTTAACGAACTTTGTTAACGGACTTTTGGCCAATGCCTTGTATAGGCGTACTCCTCCGTGCGGCGGTTGTATGGCTAAGTGGCATGCTCGTTACTAGCAATGTGCGTACACACATGCCACTAATAAGCAAGGCCTAGAGAAGGTCGATACTGCGCATGCTCACGTGCCACTAAATAAGCATGTGTATCTATCTGTAGCTTAACTCTGCTATCCTACGACCGGTATAGATGGATTCCTCGAGACGTCTTGAGTACGAATCTGTCGGTCGTAGAGTACTAAAGTGGTGGAATGGGAAGGGGGAGCAATCAAAGATGGTGGACGATTACCTTCGTTTTAACGACTTATCTCGATGAATACTGAACGGATTTTTCCGTTTTTAGTTTTAAGGTACAGATACACATGCCACTTAGTGGCATGCTCATAAATCAACCGGCGGTTGTATGGCTAGTGACATGCTCGTTACTAGCAATGTGCGTACACACATGCCACTAATAAGCAAGGCCTAGAGAAGATCGATACTGCGCATGCTCACGTGCCACTAAATAAGCATGTGTATCCGTAGCTTTATTTGAAAGGCAACAATATTATCTATGTTTCTTTTAAAGACATTTATTATGTCAAAGTAATACTTCAAAAATAATCTTGTAAAAGTGTAAAAATATTTCGAAGGATTACTCGAAATTTTTTTATGTTTTTGTGAATAAAATTAAGAATAATAAATATGGAGAAAAAAATCAGCTATTCAAAAATGTATGTATAATCATTTTAGGATTTATGCTAATTGAATTATAACCAGTCATGTGCATCGAGATCGCAGGTCGTGCGCTATCGCTGTAAAAAAACGTTTCGAAGAATTGAATAAAAACCACTCAAAAACAACCAACAAAAATTAAATTATGTAAGAGAGGTTCCCCTTGATGACTTGACATAAGCCATAAACACATACTGGTAGCCTTATTCCAAAAAAAATACAAGCATATATACTGATACGATCATTTTATTTTAATAACATTTTATTTGACTTGTATTGAAGGGAATGATTTTTTCTTATTCAATATAGGTTACTTTAATGACAGTCCAACGTTTAGCAGAAAATACGATAGATGTATTAAAAAAATGCAAGTTTTGAAATCGCTTATCTCAATAAATAATGATATTAAAAGATTGTTGCTTAAACATTTTCGACTGACGATATAGGCAGAAATCTACTTGTAAAATATTTTTGGCTAGTTCTGTTAGACACTATATTATAAAAAATCATATTTAATCCCATCTTTACAAACTCGAAAAGAGACGCTAATGGTTTGGCAATATGCAAACTGGCTTACCTATTAACTTACACATGCCATTTAAAATTTAAGAATCAACATATTAACAACCCGAAAAAATATTAATTACAAATAGAGATAATAATATCAAAGGATTTAAGATTTTAATGTATGATTATGAAAGTAGTTACATATTTAAAAAATACAGTTTTGTCATGAAACTAAGAAAATCATTATTTTGAATCTATTTATTAATGAAATTTAGGGATTATATTTATTTCAAATTTAATAAAATCTTTTCTTAGTTAGAAAGATTGTTTAATCACAAAGTATCAATGTGAAATTATCGCGAATTTAATTGTCGCAACGGTGACATAAAAATCATAAAAATGCAAGTCATTGAATCGAGAAATAAGTGTTGAAGGCTTCAGCGGGTTCGTGTTTTTGTCACTCTTCAATGTTCACTCTTCAATAAACGTCTCATGGATGTTTGAAGAATGTATGGCATCGCAGTTATTGACTGCACGTTAAATCCAAGAGGGAGATAACTTTCAATTTCGCACATAACTAGTTTCAATGAAATACATACTTTTTTGCTTCATAAATCATCTCATACCAGTTTTTTACGCTTACGCATTCGTAAATGGATTTATAATTGAATAACTCGCTCCACGGTGGTTGGTGTGTGAGTAGGAAAAATGCGTATTAAAATCTAATGAATTTAGATTGTTTAAAAGTTTTGAATATATCCACCATTTGAGAGACATACATACGTTGAGATTTTTCGGGAGGAGCGGTCACTTTCATCATCAGATATAATTAATAACTAACCTTAATACAGAGCGTTATCAACCTATTCAGCCAGGGAAGCAGCTCGCGTATTGGGAAGGGTTTTAGGAGGAGATTAGTTATTAATAACAACTGATGATGAGAGGGACTGTTCCTTTCTAAACTACAGTTGTGTGTAAAATAACTCAACGTGTGTGTGTTGCAAAGCCTAATGTAAATTAAAATAATCATGTTGCACCGTAAAGGAACTGCCATATCAATTAATAATATTACCATATTAAGTAAAATATTATACCAAACTCGGGATATATAGACCCAAACAAAAGGCAGAACGGTTATGAGGTTCTTCAATATATTCTCCAATATATGTGTCAATAGACCCTGTGCTATCTGCACACCAGCTAATAGAAGAAAGAGCGAGACTGGCGAGCTGGCGCTCACTATTTTTATAGCAGTGCCATCCTAAACTCCCATTAAGGTGGCCTGCGAGAATACACTACATAAAATAAGAGAGAATATGAACCTCTCAAGAAAAATACATTTAGCTGTACATAACGCGGTTAATAGTAACAATGTGGATGCCAGTAAAACATGAAAATGGAAGAACAGAAAAGACGAAAGCAGACTGAAGAAATGAAAACGCCAGAAAGATAATAATAAAATGAAAATTCTGACATTGTAGTCCAGAAGTACTTTTCAGAATTTGTAAACAATAAAATTCAACTCTGTTCTTAGTTTTATAAAGATAAATAAATTAATGAACAACACTATTATGGCTCAAAACTATCACATAACAAAAACAGGACAATCCCGACTAATTTACAATGGATAAAAACCAAATAACGACCTGCCACAACAGACCAAACAACTGACCATTGACAATATTTTAAATAAAAAAAATACAAGAAAACACATTTTAAACAGTATACTATACAGCAACCTGTTACGGGTTCAAACGGGGGATGTTACAGAAAAAACTTCCTCATTTGCCCGTACAGATATTATTACCGATCGAACACATTCCAGACCAGGAAGAAACAACGGGCGGCCAGGAACGAACCAGCGCCCACGTCAGGCCGATAAGATCTACATGTAGGATACAAGTATTATGCTCGCAGTCAGCAGCCAGCCTCCTTCCTTTGTGCCAGGAAACATCACGATCTCTGTAGGGGAGCGAGATGAGAAGACACGGCTTCTATGATAGTAATTATCTCAACCATTAAGGTGGCCGTAAAGCCTACGAGAACTACGAAGGAATAAAAGGACTCCACCTATTGGCGAAAGATGAAATTCCTCCGGCAGAACTTGAAAAAATAGAGAAATAAATATGTACCTACATAAATACTTGACGATTGATCGGTGCCATGAATGGTTTGAGCGTTGTTTAAATAACGTTTCCGAACTGTTAAAAAACAACATAAACGAAAAATGTACGGAATGTCTAAACTATAATATATTTATTCGCGACCATTATTTATTTATGGTAAAATTATTACAGCGAGCGCCATAATTTATTAACCAAAGTGAAAGTAATTCGATAACTGATATAACTGCGAGAAATCAAAACTATTTTAATTATTACATATTATGATGTTTTTTAAGAGAGTATAGCACTTTAAAATTGAATAAAGTACAAAAACCGTAGTAATGGCCATTGTATTGGCTTTATTGGAATGATTATTTTATGCCATTAGGGTTTAAATATTATTAGGATACAACGATTTTCGAAATAAATTTGCACAATTTGTAACGTTATTCTGGCGAGACGTTTTGTCTTAGCTGTGGCTAAAGAAGGGTGCCAATTCAAAAAACAAACCTCAGAAAAATTCTATACTTAAATACTAATGGCATAAAATTATCTATTTAATGAAGCCAATACCATGGTCATTACCAATATTTTATGTGTTTTATTTCATTTTAAAGTTTTTACAATATTGATTTTTATTATATTATTTTTGTGTAGGATCAGTTTATTATATGTATGTTTCAAACATTTTATATGGAATAAAGGGTATTTTTTTTAATCTTAAAAAAAATGTTATCTTAAAATTAAAAATAGAAAATGTTCATACATTAATTAGTATTCTAAATTTTGTGTAACAATAAGTGATTTAACTGCCGTTATTTATGATGAGGTCTGATGCAGCTGATATTATTAAAAAACATCTGTTAAAAGGCGGTCATGAAACTCACAAGTTTCATCACAGATTACAAATCTTAATGATGCTAGAGTTGAATTATTATAAAATACCAGACACCATCAGGAATAGATTTTGCTGATCATAAAATTGCTGGAGTACAAAAATTAAAAAAGGAAAAAATATGATGACTCCTGGGAAACGACGACCAATTAATATTTTATTGCATAATCTCCGCAACATGACAAACGGAAACAATTTCAAATTTAATTGACGAAAATAAAAAATAAAATTATAGAACGTTGAGTCGAACTGTGTACCTATGATTAGGGTGGAGCGAAGTCACAAGAATCATTTAATTGGATTCGATATTCTGAAGAATAGCACGTAGGATATTTTATTATTTAGTAAATAATTGATATTTAATAATAATCATTATGTGCGGATGCCAAACCATAAAAAATTGTTTTGATAAATAGTAAATATTACTAAAAGTGGAATGTTTAAATTATTAGTGAAATAAACAGTAAAATAAAAGGCAGTTTGTAAGAGAAACTAAATCGTTATATTACTTTTTTTAAATAACGTCAATAGAATAATCGGCCATATTCCGAAAATAGCAATAATAGCTATCTTAAAATTGTTATCTCAACACTTAGACGAGAATAAAAAAAAAATAAAAAAAATAAACCCTAAATAAATAAGAAGCTAAAATAAAAAAATCCTGCCAACCTTGCCGCTGGGTCGCCCCAGGTTAAGCTGGAAGAAACAACAGTGTGTATGAAAACAGAATGGGAATTAGACTGGTTGAATTCGGGAACTGCAAAAACAAATGAAGATGCTGTATTTAATCTACTTTTAATGGATTTAAATTATCCAAATAAACTCCTAATACCTGTATAAACTAATAATTTAGCTGTATTTTAAGCTTATTTTTATGACCATAAAATGAAAGAAAATATTATGTTACTTGAAATGTTTCAATTTTAAATACGACCATATCGTTTAATTTGTCACGGCTTTAAATTAATATAGAAAAAGTAATAGTACGAAAGTTTTACTTATTTATATATTTTTATCTCATTTTAAGATTAGTTAAAAGTACCTATTATATTGCAAAATAATTAATAATTATGCGTAAATAAATACATATCGTACTCCCTTATTCTCATTATAATTAATAACATGTTAATTCTGTGGAAACTTGTAAGATGGTCTCTATACTTCAATACGTTCAATAATCATGTGTAATCTGATCTTATGTGTACTGTTAGTTTCCCAATAATAAATAAAATAAATAATAAGATTGTTATATTAGCAACACATAACATAGACATACAGAAATATCAAGACATCAATAAAACGTCAAAATTGACGAAGTTATATAATAACGATCAAGGTTGATTGTTACGTTTTATTGTTATCTTGAAAATAGACGGGACTGTGTCATATATCCAAGTAGTTATCCGCAGGATATATGTGGGACATGAGATATTCAGGCATTGTAATACCGATTTGTTAATTTATTTGTTCGAGATAAATTTATAATTTGAAAATTATAATACAAATATATTTTAGTATTACAATTGAGTTTGTTCCTCAAAATTTTAACTTACATCCTAAATATTCTTATTCTTCTTTTTCTTTTAATAGATCTGTTGATCTGTGCTACAGTAAACTACGCCCCCTGGGATGATGAGGTCCAGCTATCTCTCCATCTTTTCGGTGATCTTCCCGGTAAATTCTGGCTACGTGATCCCGCCAGAATCTCCTTCTAGATCTACTCCATCGTGCTATATCTATTTTGCAAGTCTTCCTTGTGTCTTCATTTCGGACACAGTCACGTAGCCTTTTTCCAGTAATGGATCTCAGCACCTTCATTTCAGTTTTCCTGAGGAGTCCCGTGGAGGTGCGGACAGTGTCAGCTCGCGTCTGTACAGCTGTATAATAGGTCGCGCGCATGTCTTGTATGTTTTAGTATATCCTAATTATTGTATATCAATGTAAGTGTAAATTAGAGAGATAAATTTGAAAAATCATAAGAAAATTTATGAATTATATATAAGTTTATTCCCAAGATAAAAAATATATGAGTCTGTGTGATGAACATGAATAAAAGAGAGCGAAAGTTCTAAAACACAAGATACATTTATAACTAAATTAAATAACACAAATTCCTTTCCTCGATCGCATATTTTCCGGACGACAAACCCAATGTAGAAAAAATGCAAAGTTTTTAAATAAAATTTGAACATAACGTTCCAGAATCACATCCGCATATTTAAAATATCATAATAATAAAACTTTTTTTGCTTAATATAAATTAGTCTGATTCTAAATTATTTGTCTGGCGCAGCAAAAACTCGCAAACAGTACGCCCTGGCGTTGTGAAATTCGCACCGCTTATTCTATCTAGTATTTATATCTACAGGCAATCTATATTTACAATTCGCAGCAACATATCCATCATCAGAAATGATTCTTCCAAATTTTCGTACAACTGTCGAAAAATAATGTGTATTTTTAAGTAGTAATTTGAATAGTAAATAAATAAAGCTTTTATTCACTGACCATTTTAACAATTTTAACGTAAGTAAATAGAAAATGATACACTGAAATAGTAAGATATACACACATACATGCGCACACATATTAGGTCCTTACATATGAAATTGGCGTTTTGCCGTACTGGCAAATTTGATCTCAAATATCTTCTCTTTGGTTAGGAATTTTAAATCCAAATTTATACAGCTATTTACTCATGTATTTGTGTTTTGAAAATTATAATTCATTTGTTTTTTCCTCAATTGTTTTTTTCTTTGCGTCACTCAGTTTACAAAATGAAAAACTTGAGATATCGCGTTATTTACGAGTACGAGTTCCACCGTGGCACCAGTGCTGCAGAAACGGCTCGAAGGATTAATGTGTGGTATGGCGACGGTGCCGCAAAAGAAAACACAGTGCGTTTTTGGTTCCAACGTTTTCGTTCTGGAAATTTCGATCTGCAGAACAAGCCCCGTGGACGGCCGGAGACCAAAGTTGATAATGAAGAATTGAAGGCTATTGTGGAGCGGATCCATCGCAAACCACATCCGAGTTAGCTGCAGGCTGCGGTGTTAGTGATAAAACTGTTTTAATCCACTTGAAGCAAATTGATAAGGTGAAAAAGCTTGAAAGGTGGGTACCTCACGAATTGAGTGAAGCAAATCAACAACGCGCGTTGACTGCTGCGTTGCATTACTCAACCGGCACAATAATGAAGGGATTTTAAATCGAATCATTACCTGTGATGAAAAGTGGATCCTGTACGATAATCGGAAGCGCTCAGCGCAATGGCTGAACCCTGCCGAACCAGCCAAACCATGCCCCAAGCGAAAATTGACTCCAAAAAAGTTACTTGTGAGCGTTTGGTGGACTAGTGCTGGTGTCGTTCACTACAGCTTTCTTAAATCTGGCCAGACGATTACGGCAGATGTCTTTTGTCAGCAACTGCAAACCATGATGGAAAAGCTAGCTGCTAAACAACCGATGCTGGTTAATCGCTCTAGGCCACTGCTGCTTCATGATAACGCTAGACCACACACTGCACAACAGACGGCTACCAAATTAGAGGAGCTTCAATTGGAATGTCTAAGACATCCAACGTACTCTCCGGACCTTGCCCCAACAGATTACCATTTTTTTCGAAATTTGGATAACTTCTTGCAAAGGAAAAAATTCAACTCCGATGGGGCAGTCCAAACCGCCTTCAAAGATTTTATTGATTCCCGTCCGAATGGTTTTTTTAGTAAAGGGATCGATGAACTACCTATGAGATGGCAAAAGTGCATAGATAGCAATGGTACATACTTTGATTAAATAAATATATTATAATAAAAAAAAATCGGCTTTATGTTCCTCCCATACTAAACGCCAATTTCATATGTAAGGACCTAATATATATATATGTATATAAATATAAATATATCTATATCTATATATACTCCTAATATATATATATATAATATATATGTTTTGCTTGAGGTTTCCGCGATCGTTATATATATATATAAACTTTGTATCTCACTTTAGTCAGACACATTCACGAATATAATTCCACACTACCACAAAAAATGAAGAATAAGCAACCTTTGCCAGTCTTTGATTTAGCCCTGTAAATGCGCAGCGAATTGTCGAACGATGGCTCGTAATTGTAAAAAGTCTAAATAAACATGTATTTCATCGTGCAAGTGTATAAACAATAATTGAAAAATTATGAATAATTCATTATTTGTATCTTTTTTTAAGAACAATTTATAATTTTTTTATTAATAATTTCTGTTTTACTTTTAATTGACAACCTATTATTGCCTTTAATTATTAAAAAAAATACTTATATCACTAAAATAATCATTAAAATAGCTCAAGAGCATGTACTCAGACGATTTACTTGCTGCATAGAGGGAGGGGGGTATAAAAAAATTGGACAAACAGGGTTTCTGGCAACATTCATATTATTAAACTATAAGCTATTCTGAACTTGGATCAAATGCCAGAATGCGGTCCTCATACTACGCATACTCAAGTCCACCCTACTCCCGGTCTAATATGTTTAAGTTACACTACTTTTCTGTATGTGAGTTGCATTTTTATTAGCGCCACCTGCAGTCCAAAGCTTTTTCATTCCCATAATCATAATCCAATACCTAATTTCCCATATAAAAATATATCTTCATCTCTATGGGACATCTTTAATATATCTTGATTAATGATGTCTCCCTGGCGATAAAATCCTGTACTATGTTCTTGATAAAACTAAGCATTCCCAAAATAAATTCGTGTCCAGCGATTAAGTTAATTTAATAAAATTATTAATTTGAGAAAACTAAAAAAATAACAAACTATAAACATCAAAAATAATTAATAAAACTTCAATTAATTATATATTAAGTATTTCATTGGATGCACACATCTTGCAATAAAAATGTGATATTGACATGTGATGGTTTATTTTGAATATAAATTCAATAGAAACTTTCATTATAGAAATATTTCAATACAAACATTATGAGACAATCGAGATATTATTATTTTTGAAGAAGACTCCATCACGTGGACAGCCTGCAGCAGTGGCGTGCAGCGCATACAAGCAAAAAAGCTGTGCATTAGCAAAGATTCTGGGAAACAAATGTTAATTAAATAATCCTTATCTTAAGAAAAAGCCGATTTAAAATTCTAGCCGTAATTCTTCCTACGTAATTTCTAATGTTTTATTTTCGACTTTTCTATATCCAATTTCATGTCAATTCATAATTTATCTCGAGAAAAAACTCGTCCTGATCTGTGTATTTTGACTCATCTCTATGTCTGCGAGTATTTTGTAGTGGATAAGAAAATTTTCATATAATAACGTGTTTCTTCGAATGGTCCAATGTGACGTGAGAACTGCGGGCACGTCACTTGCAGAAATGAAATTTTTTACAATTTCCATCCAATTTTTTTTGTGTGAATTCTATTTCTCTGTTCTATGGTGAATTCCATTTGTCAAATCATAATGATTATGTTTCACAATCACACAAATTCAATTCGTTTCTATTTACATAAATAAGTTTATGGTAATTTATTGAGAAACTCCTTAATAAATTACCATAAAACGCAAAATTAAAATGTTTATTTACCACGACTTTGCCATCAATGATATCATAAAATGTTGGATTTATTTTTGTGAAAAGAAACGTATATCAGAAATAGGTATTATTCCCGTTAAATTATATATAAATCGTCTTCAAAATATATTGAAAAATTTTTATCGTACGACGTATATATAAAATATTTATTTAGAAAATCCTTATTTACAATACTTATTTTATAGTGCTGTTATTTTTGTGGATTTATTAGAATATATCAGAATAGTTATCAGAATAGGTCATTGTCATTACATACATTAAAATAAAATACAAAATATGTGAAGACTCCACGGGAAAAACAATGAATGTCAAAAAATGTTTATTTAGAGAAAAACAAACAGTTTTTTGTAGTTTTAAAGTCCATATTTCTTTCGCTAATGCTCTTTTTATATAAATATTGAATCAACTTATTACTATATAAATATATTCTATGTATGTACGTATATTAAATTTATGTACTGTCAAATTGACAACGACGTTATTTTACGTTCGGTGGGCGGCAATTCCTGTTTCTTGCGTTGGATAAGCAGATATAAATTTAACTATTACAGCGGACCACGACGGTTTTACCCAATTTTGATTTTTTGTATAAAATAATACCCCAAAAAGTCAACAGATGGCATTAAAAGGTCAGTTTTACAAAAAAAGAGACATTCATTGTTTTTCCCGAGGAGTCTTCATGTGTATACCGAAATAGTTATATGCATATATATGTATATATATTTTAAATATATGTATATAGTCGGTCACGGCATAACCTAAGTTTATTTATGGTTTTTGTGTTTAATTTGTAGAACTCCATATTTATTTTTAGTGAAATTTAAAATAAATTAAATTTTAATAAATATTATTATTAAGTTCTACGGGTTAAGTATTTTTATGTGTTACAGCTGTTTCGGCTTGTAAGGCCATTATCAAACAGTGGATATACCACGTACAAACGACTTATTTATACAATTTTAAGTTACCCCTTCCCATTTAGAGTAATTAGATATTTGTGTTGAAGCCCTGTAGTAATGTACGTTTTTTCCCGGGCACTTATCATACAAAACAGTGGCATATACAAATTAACATGTAATCATAAAGATTGCAATGCCACATATATAGGAAAAAACGTACATTACTACAGGGCTTCACCACAAATATCTAATTACTCTAAATGGGAAGGGGTAACTTAAAATTGTATAAATAAGTCGTTTGTACGTGGTATATCCACTGTTTGATAATGGCCTTACAAGCCGAAACAGCTGTAACACATAAAAATACTTAACCCGTAGAACTTAATAATAATATTTATTAAAATTTAATTTATTTTAAATTTCACTAAAAAAAAAAAACCTAAGTTTATACCCACTGCACGCCACTGTTCTGTAGTATATTGAGCATATTACGTATTCATTTCTCGGCGCTCGATTTCAATGACTCGCGTTCAAAAATGTAAAACATAAACGAAGCATTAACGGGAGCCCAGCGATAAATGGCGCTGTCCGTCTCCTGAAATATGATGATTTATTTTGGAAGCGGCCGAGCGGGGCCGAAGAAACGTCGAGCGGAGAGGCGATATTTAAGGCGTTTTAAATTTCGGCTCCGTCCGGAAACAGACGTGCGCCGGAAGCGAAGCCATTTTTCAGCTTCGGAATTCGGCGGGAAAATAATGGCGGCAGATTCCGTTTCCGCTGATTTGTGAACCTTGGACAGGTACGGAATGGTGTCGAGGAGGACTCCTCTAGTGGATGTGACCTAATACATTATGGAGCGTCTGTCGGGAGCGGCTGCCGAACCTCGGTTCTTGAAATTCTTTAGGAAAAATAAAAAATTTAAAACACTACTTCGTCGCGATCGTAGAACAATGACGGATGTGCAAAAAATTCCGTATTGACTTTTTTTGATCGTTAAAAAGTGAAAAAAAAGTAACCCATAAAAAACATGTTTTTACAATACTCCCTTTCTCATTTTCGGGTTTCGTGTCTACCGTATGCGTCGGAATCTCCATACAAGTTGTATGAAAAAACCATTAAAAATTTGAAAAATCCAAAATTATACCTTTTTTTTTTAACAAAAATTTGACAGATCTTCTTGATCGTCGCCACGAGTCTGCTTGCAAAGTTTCAGCTCAATTGGATCACGGGAAAAGGGTTAAAAATCGATCCGAAGTTTTTGCGTCAAGCAAGCAGACGCCACGAGTTAAAATATAGGTAGTAAAAAGAAGCCATCTAATCGTATATAAAAAGTGTATTTTTTCTCATCAATTTAACTGTCGTCTTACGAAGTCGGTATAACGACGGTTCTGATTTGCGATCGTAGAACAACGTTGTTGTACTGCGCTGAGTGTATTTGAGGTTTGAAAGGTATCAATTTTAAATAACTAACCCAAGTTTCAAAGGAAAATCTTTTGTAGTTATCGAGCTATGACATAAAGTGTCTTTATGTAAATAAAACTTCAAACTGCTCTCCTGCAAACTTGAGAAAAATCACATGCGTCGTTGTTCTACGATTATGAAGATTTCACGATCGCGATGTGGGATACAAATAAAACCCTTAATTATAGTTTTATTTTACGCACAGCCACTGGACATAAACATGATTGTAATCACTGTTATAAAATCTTCACTAATTGTCACTATAGAGAGTTTATTAGGTTTTCAAAATATTGGCACGTCTGCGATAAGACTAATTAATTATAGAGAGACAGGTAGGTACTCTCTTAATTTATTTCCCTGGTTCATATAGCGCGCACCGGATCGCCGTTTTACTTCTAAACAACTGTGTTCCGCATTGGCGTCTTCTCGTTTATATACCGTTTCGGGTTTCCAGGCCTTCTGGAATCTTCTAGAACTAACAGTGGGCATGATACTAGCTTCTCACACTGAGGGTTCCAGTTTCGATTCCCGGTGTGGTCACAATTAATGCCTGTGATTTACTCAAGCCTGAGTTTTTTAAACTTTTTATTTTCCATTTATTTTCTCTACATTTTGTAATTTCTAGTCCCACAAAACGTCTAAAAAGAATGTTAAACTGTTACTATATATTATTCACTTTATAAACAGAAGAGATAAAAAAACGAAAGCAATTAAGTACAAAAAAGAAAAAAAAAGAAATTTAAAGTAAAAAATTAAAAATTTTAAGCTAATTTAGAAAAGAGCAATAAATAAAGAAAATAGCAAATTAAAAATATATATAGCAAAATTAAGAAAAGAGAAAGAAAAAATATATATACACATCACTAATTATTCATTGTCATTATCATAATAATACACTTCACATAATTTCAATATTAAAATAGTTCATATATAACTAATGTCGTTTACTAATAACCACTTTTTAAGTTCTGACACTGATTTCGAAGTTTTTAGGCCTGTGTGAAAGGTACTTTCATTTCGTTCAAGAACATTGGAAGTCGATATTCATGTTCCAGTTCGAGAGTGTTTTGTGATATTTCTGTAATTGGGCCTCTTGGCCTATTGAAGCGTAAATAAAATAATATTAATAAAAAAAAATCTGCTTCTAAGGTCTCTTGAGAATATTTTTTCAACATTCCAACGCTAAACAATAAAGTTCCGGTTTATGTGTTAGAACATCACTAATTTAAAAAAAATTTTGCTTGTTTATAAGCCCTTGACCACATTATGTGTCTGGGACAAACTTGCACCGGGGAAAGATGCATCCAGTCACGGCGGAGGAGCTCCACAGGAATGGATACGATGCGACCATTTTTTTTTCTTAAAAATTACCAATAAAATAATTGTTTGATGTACAGGGTTAACAGGAAAACATTAATACCCTTGCAAGACTATACTCCTGCCTTGATTACGAGTCGAAAATGTTCAAGCAACCATGACCTAATTAATACCAACAGTTATTGAGTTATGCAATATCAAAATTTGCATTTTTTTCTCAATATTTCTGATTTATTTTTTGTAAAACATTGGACTATCATTACAGTAACTTTACAGTATCGATTACGAAAAAATCACTCGTTTCAATACAAGTTAAATAAAATAATAAAAACCCTGAAAAATTTCCTATCGAAATGTTTTAATTATTTTATTTGACTTAGTCATATTCGATATAAATTACTGTAATGATAGACCCAATTTGTACAAAATTTATTAAAAATTATATAAAATATGAAAAATTCATTCCCTTTAATGCAAGTCAATAAAAAAATAAAAACCTTTATTCTCCAATTGGAAAACATTCCAATTTGAATTATTTCAGGGTATTTGTCATTTTATTTTACTTGTATTTAAACGAATGAATTTTTCGTAATCGATATGAGTCACTGTAATGATAGTCCAACGTTTTACAAAAAAAAAATAGGTCAGAAATATTGAAAAAAAAATGCAAATTTAAATGTCGCATATCTCCGTAACCATTGATGGTCATGGTTGCTTTAACATTTTCGACACATAATTAAAGCGGTAATATTAATGTTTTTCAAATGACCCAGTATACTTTATCGAGTTCAAAATAAAAAAATTAAGTAATCAATCGTCTCCTTGTGAAAAAAATCACCAAATTTCTACCCAAATTTCAAGCTCTCTCGGAGATGGAACACAAGCGATCAAAATGGCAGACCAGCCAAATACGCGTGTGTCTAAATCTGTCATAATGCCTATTGTACGCGCGAATAGTGATCAATTCGAACCACTCGAAGAACAGAATAATAATAAAATAAAAGGCCCTCATTGGCATTATACTTGATCGGTAACTTTTGGTAACAAAGTGGAGAAATTTAAATAGAAACAGGGCGCTCCCTCTCGGCGCGGGCCGACCCCATCGGTCCCTGTCAATTACCGGTCCCGCCCCTTCCTGGTCAGGTGATCCGCCACTGCCTTCCCATCTGCATCCCCCGGGTGAGGCGGGGAGCTTCGCGCGAGGTTTCACAGTCGCCGTTACCACCCTCGCCACTTTCCACTCACGAAAGACAATCGAATTAGTGTGTGTAAGCCGTGCGTACGACGCACATTGTTTCGTTGTGTTGGTGTTTAGACCCGTAAACACCAACACAACGAAACAACAAACGAAACCTAGTGAGATGAGCGACTCTATCTCCTATGTCATGTAACAAGATGAAGATCAAAATGTGCCTATCGTTACAACATACTAATTCGATTGTCTTTCTTAAATGGAAACAGGTCTACCCGTTCACCTTCACCTTTTTCTTCTAGAACCTCATTCGTCAAAGTTTTTAATTTCATAGTTGAAAGTAATAAGAAGAAAGTTATGAGTTAATAATTAATTAATAATAATTAAAGTAAACGGGATGTAGCATCTGTTAGCGCTTTTGAAGAGTCCTTCACACAAAAACGACGGTATATAAATCATCACAAACATAAACAATACATAGTCTCAAAGAACCTATGTATTTCAAAACCAATAATTGATACGGCAGTTACCTGTCGTCGTATTTTTTAAAAATAAACTAAACTTTGTAGGAGAGAGTGCCCATAAAGAAACGATCATTAAAAAGGACACTATGCCACCAACCCAAATTCCTGTTTTTAATTTTTCGCTTCTCAGTTTCGTTTACCAAAAATAAAATTGTTGAACAGCATGACACCTATACACGTACACACCTTCATACAACTCATTATATGGTTTAATAAAAAACTTAACCCTTCGGTGCCCATTGAAGACTGTCTGCTGCATACCAACAAAATGTGTATAAAAACTCTTTGGAAAATTCAATTCACTCGGTACCCAATGTATCACATAGACTACGAACCAGGTCACGTGATTTACTTCCATAAATGATCGAGAGAGAGTATTTTTCATGCTAAATCTGAAACAAATGTCTGTCGATATGTCACCGCTTAAAAGTGAAGTAAATCTGTCGTTTGATTAACAATTTCTGCAGTGTTTTTAAGATTCATGTACTGAAAAAATTACTGTGTTTGCATTTAACTTTATTCTATATGTTAATAAACTTTACGGACCGAGAAATTTAATTGTATCATATTCTTTTCGATAATTCGGTGTGTATCAGATCTGCTACAGTTAGCGTCAGAAATACTAGTGAATCATGGAAAGACCATACATGGAATCATGCAAAATGCCAAAATGTAAAGGCTTTACATATATAAAATGTACGAAGTGTGCTGTTCATTTATGTCTGAATAGAAATAATAAAAGTTTCCAAAATTTTCACTGTTAAACTGTATAATTGTATCAAAAATACAACCATTTTATGGTTGTATTTTTAAATAATGTAGTATATAATCTACATACCTTAAATATTTGAAATTTTTATTATATTTCCCATAATCTACACCAAAAAACAAAACCAAAAATATTTTTTTCATTTAGAAAAGAAAAATCGGGCAGTGAAGGGTTGAAATAAACCTACTCTAGCTTTCAAGCTTACTTTAGATTTTTATAAGCAAACCTTCCAGTTTCAGAACCAACCAGTTAAATTCATCAATCCCTTCGCGTACTAAATCAAAATCACCCCATGACCAAGACGGTATTGAAAAACTGGACCGTAACGGATTATTCCTTGTCAGAGCCTCCATTAAATAAATGCTATTTTTATTCAAAGCACAATTTTTGGAAATGCTGTTGTTTTTCAAAAGGGTATTATCTAACGGATATTATTCATCGGAGGCGTCTATCGGGCCCCGGGTCAGGGGGGAGAACTATAATGGATGGCGGCAGGCGGTAATTAATCTGCCGAGGTAACTTTTTCCGGACTAAATATATCTGCGACATATTTGCTGCTAAAAATACATCTTCGTGGGGTTCCACGTTTAAACGATCGCCAAAAACCATTACCTCATCACAACAGAATAAAACATAGGCTACAAAAAAATATTTCTTATCTATTTCTTATCATAATATATTACTAGAATAATTGTACCCATTCTAAGACGTGATGGTCCGGCAAGTTACTGGATATGACAAAGAGTAAAAATAAAATGCGGCGCAATGTATTTTGTTATTTTATTTATGATTATTCAGATGGTAACGACCCATGTTACGAGAGGTTGGTACTGTATTATTATTGTGTAGTTGCAATTTCAAAACGAAGTTCTGTGAATTTTTATTAATCAATACAGAAAAATCAAATTAATGAAAAAATATTTTAACTGCTACCGGAATTCGAAACAACTGACCTCCATTCTATATCCGGGGATGGCGCGTTATCCAATTTCGCCACGGAAGGGAAAGAAAAAAAAAAATGTCTGGTAAATTAACGAAAAATTTTCAACCTTATACGCAGTCTCTTTTTAATTAATTAAAAAATTTATTCCATTTTTAAAGCAATCCAGATTGAATATTTTTCTGATGACCAAATTCTTAAATATAATAGTAGGCACACTGTTTTATCGACATCACCAAAATTCTTTAATGACAATTCACAGTGCGGCAAAATACAATACTTAAAAAATGCACATACCTACATTTTCTTTACTAATTAATAAATATGTGTATGTATTTATAAATGAATTTTTTATAATAAGTGTCTTAAAAAAGTGAAGATCGTTGATAAACAATTCAAGAGAGTAATAATGGATGATTATTCGAATAAATATTTCCATATTAAGCTTTCTTAAATTTTGAGGTTAATCTTTGTCGCTGCTCAATTGATGATATATTTAATTGTGAGATGTTACACATCATATGCGACTACTGTAAGGCTCGCTCGTTTTTTTACTTTTGTTTACATATTAACACAATGGCGAGTTTGTTGCCGGTTAGAAATTTCTTCCAAACAAACACACAATTTAGTAGAACAATTGTATGTTGTGTTTACACAACTAGCTCCATGATAAAAAGACGAATAAGAGATGGATAAGGACAAGTAAAGGTTAAACTAAGTTTAGGGAAAGGTAAAATTGCTTTAGTATGCTTTTGAAGATAGTTATGGCCTCTGGTTATGCGATATCTGTGCATAGTTTATTCCACGACCTATCTTAGTTTAATTGATTGTTTATTCCATAACTTTGGTTCAGTCACCGCGGAAGCATGGTCACCGAAATTAGTTTCATGGACGCGATTTACCTATATTATGTATAGGTACAATACTCGTATGTATATTACAATATTTTAAAAAATATCTGCGAACTCATGATGGAGAGAATAAATATATATCTATCTTCAATACACTGTTTTATGAGATTGTATATATATTTATTGGAAACTTTCTTAGAATAGAACGTTAAATTGAGTTGAAAATTTATGAGATTGATTGAAACCAAAGTAACTGATGTATTTTTAACGCCTCTCTTATATGGTCTATCCCAAAATATTATAAGCGTATAAAATATACTCTAACCGAATTTTAAAGTGATACTCAATATTATTTTTTGTAAAATATCAAGAAATAATATATTACACGCATATTTGTTTTAGCTTGTTTGAGTATTTGGAAGAGGAAAATTTCCACATTAGTTAAATAAACATTCTTATAGGCGTTACGGACTTTCAGCTAATTCACCGACGTAATGACGTCACCGCCAAATATTTTAATCTGACAAGGAAATAGTATCAAGATAAAGTTATTATTATTAAAAAAATCTGGTTCCTTATTTTGAATTTCTTTTTATTCTACTTTTATATAGCTTTATTTCAGCTTGCCACTTATTTCGTGTATCCATATGAATGATGATGTTTCGATATGAGTGGTTTTGTGTTTGTATTTCCCTTTCTTCGATTTTTTTCTTGCATCTTCCATCTTCTTTTTTTTCTTATTTTATTAGATTCTTAATCTGTATTGATAGGAGAGTCCTCCATGTTACTTTTATATTTTTACATATCTATTCATATTTATTTGTCATGATTTTTACTGAAATTGCTTGCTAATTCAATATTAGGTATTGATCTGGGGTGATAAAATTAACAATAAAGGCTAACTACCTCAGAACAGGTATCTATGTACCTAGCGAGGTATAATGGCTGAGAGGCTTACTATTTGCATCTTATATTTATATGTATTTATGTATGCGTATGTATTGAGCATTTAATATATCGTGTACATAAATAAACGCCGATTCATCGGCACTGAATGAAATTAAATAAAAATTATCTATTGAATGGTCACAACATTGTACATTGTCGCTATCAAAACATCAATACATAATATAAAAGAAAGTCTGTCCGTCTGTATGACCGCGCTAATCTCGAGAACCGCTGAACGGATTTGCATGCGGTTTGTATTGTTACAGTCTGAATTTCTCCAGAACAAAATTATGTATTAAAAATTTCCCTAGCACATATAGAAGCTAAGCATTAGTGGTTTTAGTGAATCAAGTCGGGAAAAAATTAACCGCTAAAGCGTTCTCATAAAAAACGCTGCCAAATAGAGATACAGAAAAGTTGTGTAGGAAAGAACTGTGTAAAATTAATGATCTACAAAAAAGTTTATGGTAGCACATATCTATCTCTTAAGGATAACTTACACCAACCATTTTTGTCTAAAATCTCATCAAATGTATAATTAAGACTTTTCAACAATTTTGACCTATTCAATATTGATCCTTATCAAATAAAACAAAGTAACCAAATCATTCAATTAAATATCAAAATATATGTAAATATGTAGGTTATTATGGATAGTAACTATATTAGTAATAGATTTAAGAATGTAAAGTGTTAAATAACAGTTAAATATACAAATTGTAATACTAACTAACTTAATAAATAAATTAAATTCTTCGGCGGAGCCTGTAACCGCTAGGAGATGCGTCCCCAGGTGGCGGATAGGGGAAAGCTCGCCAGATATGGAGGGCAGGAGGGAAATAAAATACCTCTCGCAGACCAACAGGCAGTAGCGTCTGACCCAAAATGGGCGGCTACAAACAGCGTCTGTTCCCTATGTTAAGGGCGGCTGATTTAAAACTCACCAACCCGTCTGGCAAGCGCGGTGTTTTAATGCCAAACACCTTCCAAAATGAAATAAGGAAGAGGGCTATATCCAGCAGTGGAAAGACGAAGGCTGATGAAGAAGAAGAAATAAATAAAATAAAAAAAAGATCTGACGAGTTTACCACAATAAAAACTTAACTGCACTAGCTTGTTTTGTTCAATGACTGGACATTTTTCCCCACTGTTATATAATTATTTTTCCCCCGACAGTCACTTAATTAGAATTCGTGATTTTTTAAATTATTTAATTATAAATTTCTAGATCCCCCTGGATTGTTTGTGGTACGCCCGAGTCTAGCCGTGCGAGGAGGGCTCTAAACGCTTCGATTATATTCGCATACGGATTGAATGAACCTGTACATGACACTGCAATTACTGCTAAACTGTTTGCCCCATTCTCCCGGCGGGCCAGCGGCGCGGCGCCGAGTGGGCGGGCGGGGGCCGATTCGGGAGCGACGCCGGGACGTGATGGCCCGAGGGGTGCCAACACAGCTACAAGATGTGAAAATTGCGCAGAATTAACTGATTCATTCAAATTGTTTTAAGCACCTGCTCTAGGTCGATTTGAACGTGAAGGTGAATGTACTATTTTGTTGACATCACTAATTAATCAATGTATTATAGATGTGTCAGAGACAAAATTATATTTTTATGGGAAAGAAGGTCTAAAAAGGAGTTTAAAAAAACTAACCCATAAAAACCAAGTTTTTATTATACTCCCTTTCTCATTTACTAGTAGAAACTGGTTTGGCGCTTAACCTACGCGTTGGGCTTCGGTCGGGCGACACTACGAAAGGGAGTAATAAAAAATTTCTAAAAATCAAAAATTATACTATAATCAGGTTTAGTTTCTACCAGATGCGTCGCAGTCTCTTCATACAACTTACTAAGTTATATGAAAAAACCATTAAAAATTTCTAAAAATCCAAAATTATACTATAATTATTAAAAAAAATTAACGAAAATTTAATAGATCTTCTTGATCGTCGCCACGAGTTTGCTTGCAAAGTTTCAGCTCGATTGGATGACGGGAAAAGGGTTAAAAATTGGTCCAAAGTTTCTTCGTCAAGCAAGCAAGCAGACGCTACGAGTTAAGAAAAAGGAAGTAAAAAATTAAAACGATATTTCAGGCGTAGTCTAGTGTAATGCTAATAATTCGGAAGAATCTCATTACACGTATAAAGGATATTGCTAAAAAAATCCGAAAATCATAAATAAATATCTCATTAGTGACATATGTGGTCACTTAAGGGGAATGAGAAAGTTTTGTATGCCGGTCGCGCTAAGGATTGCTGTAACACATATACGAAACATGTCGTATAATTTAAATATATAATTCAATAGACATGGTATTCTATCATGGATGGAAATGGTGAACATTACATTGTGTAAAGTGATCACTTAAGCCAGCCGTACGATAGGTCGTAAGCTCTATGAATACCCAAAGACTTCCATACCTACTTTCCCATAAAAATATGAGAGACATCTATAATATATGGATTGGTGAATGTAATACTCCTATTTAAATAACTGCAAGGATATCTCGACTGTCCCCATCAACTGGACCTAATCTTATTTAAACGCTCCTTGTAAACGAATCAGACAGAACGTTTCATGTTCCAAAAAAAATGTTGAACAACCTACATTCAAAATACTTTTAAATTCTGCACGTACAAGGCACTAAATGATAATTGAATCGATATTGACCTCCTCAATATTAGTCTTATCGCACTGAACGGAATCCTACAGATTGTGTTTACTTCTTCTGGTTTGTGTCGTCTGGGGTATTACGCGGTGTTTTTACGATCTGGCTGACACTTCGGACCTCATTGCATCATCAGTGCTGATGTTGGACCCTGCAATGGGATCCCTCGGTCAGAAAGTTCGACTTCTATAATGTATCTTGATTAAAAATAGTCTCATATCGAAAGTTGTGCTTAATTAAATTACAACGTCTGAATTATCTGTGAATATTTGCAATTAATTTATGAAATTTACGCTGCACTCTTAAATTATAAGGATTGAAAGTGTTAAGATTCCTAAGTAAATAAATAAATAAAAAATATGATAACATGTCGCTTCGTTGAATTCCATGAACTAAATAAAGCTGTGTTAGTGCTAAATTAATACAAAAAATCAATCTTAAAAATAATATTGTGTAATGTGACACAGTCCATTAAATTGCAATTTTTTTAACACATTTTGCAATTTTTTCGTCGGATTGCTTTCAGCTCCCCATGCCCGAATGATACACATATCTATGCAAAAAAAAACTAAATTATTAGGTACAATATACTGCTGTGAAATATACAAGTCTACTTTACGCATATCAAAGGTACAATACATTATGTTATACTATCAAATATAATATATTACTAATGTATTGATTTAGGTTTCCACATCTTACGATATTACGCGGAGAATGCTGTAGATACAGAAATTGGCCAGCTAACGGATCGGAACGACAGATATTATCTCAACGCAATCAGTGATGATCTCGACCAATCGGATTAATATTCGACGATGTATATGATGTGATTATTACAGCTCCCGAATTAATCTTTAACACGCGTGAAATGTACCTGCCTGACAATTTTCGGGGTCCTTTGGCAGACAAACCAACTGTCTAAATATTTGAGGTATGGTGACGTAATACGAATTTCAATGCCGCAGAATAATAAAATCGTAACCTTGTATTTCTTTGAGAAACACGAGCGTAACTATGTATTTTATGTACATGAAACACTGCGTAATGTTTAGTATTTACATTATGTCTCGTAGCTAGTAGTCGGGGAGTCTTCTTAATTTAATTTAAAAAAAAGTAACCCATAAAAACCAAGTTTATACAATACTCCCTTTCTCATTTTCGGGTTTCGCGTCTACCATATGCTTTGAAATATCCATACAACTTGTATGAAAAAAACATTAAAAATTTGAAAAATCCAAAATTATACTATAATTATTAATTTATTTAACGAAAATTTGATAGATCTTCTTGATCGTCGCCATGAGTCTGCTTGCAAAGTTTCAGCTCGATTGGATCACGGAAAAAGGGTTAAAAATCGATCCAAAGTTTTTTCGACGGCAAGCCGGCAAGCAGACGCCACGAGTTATTCTTTAAATATTCTTTACGAGATAAGCGACATAAAATTTTGCATTTTTTTCAATATTTCCTACTTATTTTCTGGGACTATCACTACAGTAACTTAAACTATTCCGTTTTAATCATTTTATTTGTCTTGTGTAAAATCGAATGAATTTTGTATATTCCATATTTTAATAGAGATGCGAACACGGAATATGTGTCACATCAATATTCTTACTATTTTCAAACTAAGCTAAACGCTTGTGCTACGAAAATAGGACTAACTTGCTGACAGGGGAGAGTCCTAACCACAAGACCAAAAAGCTACTCTTTTTTATGTACTGTTTACATATGTTTTTGTATTTGTTTATGTAATGATAGTCAAATGTTTTACAGAAAATCACTCATAAAAAAATGCAAATTTTCATATCGCCTATCTTTGTAACTTTCGACAATTTCCATTCAAAATTGAATAAAGAAAACTCTCCAAAATTTTGGTACTAGCTACGAGACCCGTATTTAATGTTAACATAAAAAAAAAATCGTGTATTTTAGTACGTGAAAATAGTATAGATGTAAAATTATGAGTTCTGTACATGTTTTTGCAGGGCATTAATTTAACAAAATCAGCTTGCACGGCATGTCGCACCAAACATGTTTTATTCTGTGTGAAAACATGCTCGGCTCAGACGGGGTTAAAAGGTTTTAGAAATAAATACAAATTGAATCATTTTAACATTTAAAAGTATCATTTTCCAACATTTTTATTTGTGCTATAGGTTATGAATATTTTCAATAGGCATGATGACACTATTAAAGAATTAAAGAATAAGTGATTTTAGAGCAGAAAATATTTTGAAAGGATTCTAAAAAATGATCCATATACACATTCAGATTAAAATAGACTTAATTGTAACGATTGCGATAATTTTTATATTGGCAAAACAAAAAGAAATTTTGAAACTAGGGTTAAAGAACATATCAAAGCATTAACTAGCAATATTGATTCTGATTTCGCAAAACATCTAATAGAATTTGACCATACATTTGATATTAACACAGGCTTAAAATTTTTACATTTCAACTATAAGATACCTCAAATAAATAATTTAGAAATACTCGAAATTAGGAAAAATGTTAATATTAAGTCTAATATAATAAATACACAGACGAAATTTTTGCATAATCCTATTTTGAATATTTTTCCACTTAACATTCCAAATGACCCATAATAATCAACACCTCGAACCCCCCCCTCCCCTCACCAACCCCCTCAACCGCTCCTTCACCGTAACATATTTGCTTGTTTCAACTTTTAAGATTAGTACACAATAATCCTGATGAAGAGAACATTGTTCTCGAAACATGTAGATTTTTTAATCTAATATAGTGGTGAAAACAAAGTAATTTGTGTTTTATTTTAATAATAATGTCACCACAAAGTTCAAGCCTTCATACAGAAGAAGAAAAAATATTCTTCGAACAGTTGACATTCAGATTAATAAGATATTCAATAAAATAAAAGTATAAAATTGTGTAGTCCGCCATTTTAACTGAATCACCAGTACACGCCTCAATATCCATCACCGTGTCTTTGAACCGTTGCCATAGACACAATGCAATGTTTACTAAGGCTTGACGTCACTAGACGAAATGACAGCTGCGGGCGTTTTTGCGCGAAATTAAAAATATGTAGATGAAAATGCAATTATTTGCGTAAAAACTTAGTTTATTACTGAAATAATGTTATTTTCGGTAATATAGAATATAGAATGTTCTTTCAAAATCTGTCATCATGCCTATTATACAGGTGTTTCATAGCTAGTAGCAAAAACTTTACAAGTGGATTCCTGTCTTTTTTTAATATTTATTGGAGACACTAACAAGATAATGGGTATATGAAACTTTAATAATAAAACATTATATATGAAGACTATGCCCGTTATCCCAATTACAAATGTTTTCGGCACGCTTTAGCAACATGTATTTTTACATTTATGTATATTTTACGTGTACATTTATGTTTATTATATATTTAGTGTTTGAATGTAGTGTAATCATATACTAATATGTAAATAAATAATTGATTTAATGGATCTGTAGGTTCAGGTCATCTTATTCGTTTATTATATATTTAGTGTTTGAATGTAGTGTAATCATATACTAATATGTAAATAAATAATTGATTTAATGGATCTGTAGGTTCAGGTCATCATTTAGAAAATGTATGTTGTGTATGAGTGAATTTTTGGATGATGATAAAGTATCTGCAAGAATATCAGCATCAATGTTAGGGTCGGCACAATACATATTATATGTGCGACACAACCTTGTGATGAGAGAAAAGTAACCAACATTATTACTGTGCTGGCTTATTCTTAAGAATTTCGGGTTTCTTATACGGGGTTTAACATGAAAATTCATGTCAGATAGAGAAAGAGAATCAATAGCTCCACTAAGAATCTTGTGTAGCACAACGAGATCGGATATTTTCCGTCGGGACTCAAGTTTGTGCATCTTGAAAAATGCAAGTCGATCCCCGTAGCTGTGAAGGTCATTGTGATGACCAGCTTTGTATGACAAGGTTGGTCAACTGGTCAACTGATAACGGGTCGAAAATGTTCAAGCAACCATGACCTCATATCAAAGTTTCAATATTTCTGACTTATTTTTGGCAAAAAGTTTAAATATCCTTACAGAAACTCATAATGAAAAATTCATTCGCCTCACTATAACTCAAATAAAATAATAAAAACCTTTTTTTGAAATATTTACCATTTCATTCGACTTGTATTAAAGCTTTTCAGTTTCAGTTTCTGTATCTTGTTTTAGGGTTGATGATTCATTTTGAATTTTTTAAGAAGACATCTTCCAAAACGACTAATTTAAAAAACTCGTGGGGTTTACGACGTTTTGTTACAGCTTCAAAAACAAAAATTAGTTTACGAATTCTTTGCTGTTTACTAGAGATGCACCGAAATTCGTTTTATATTCGGTATAGCCGAACTTCGGCAACTTTTACCGAACTTCGTCTCCGGCCGAATTTCGTTTAAATCTGCCGAACTTCGATTAAATCAGCCGAACTTCGGTAGCTTTTTAATTACCTAGCTTTTGCCAGCGACTTCGTTCGTGTAGACTTCGATTTCATCCCACAGAAACCTATTACTGGGATAAAAAGTATTTTTTGTGCTTTTTCAGACAATAATCTATCTCTGTGCCAAATTTCATTCAGATCCGTTTAGTCGTTCTGGCGTAATAGAGTAACAAACATTCATCCATCTAAACTTTTAAATTTATAAAAATTAAATAAGTAGGATTTAAATAAGAAATGGCAATGTATAAAGAAATTTAATTTAGAGTGAAATCTAGACAAAGTGTTGATTTATAAGTAAATAGGTAACGTGTGAATGGATTTTGTTTTTTATTCTCTAGAAAAAAAAACACACAAGTGTCAACAATATGCTTTAATAAAATAAAATAATAAATTTTAATATATAGTATTCTATAACAACTATCGCTTAATAACTTAAAAACACGGAGTAAATAAACAATTTTTTTAACACGTGTTCTCGTGATGGCGTTCTGACCTGTTTATCGGGCGCACTAAATTTAACCGAATTTCGGCCGAACTTCGGCTTCGGCACATATTTAAACTTAACATTCGGCAGAACCCACAATCGGTGCATCACTATTGTTTACTGATCGCATAAAGTACCCTTCAACACGTCCAAGACAGCTCTCGTGTTATTGACACGATGCAGCCCACGCACACGTGAAATGGGATTAGGGAGGGCAATATTGCCGTGACAGGTATCGCGTCTGAGCGCTTCACGGTTCCTCAGTAATCGGGTACTTGCATCCAGCTCTATTTGTGCCAATTAGATTATTAGCAATCGTGGTATGTGTTTCATCAATTCATGCGACATACTGGATTCTACATGTATTTATTTATACATAACATTTTAGAAGGATAATAATTCCCATTTATTTCATTTTAGGGTAAGTAAATTCAGAAAAGTGAATAACGCTTTGTGAATATAACGGACGTAAAAACTATAATATTATTCATATCTTTAGTAATTGAATCAATAATTTAGACACAACGGGGGTATATATTGAAAATAAAAGATATAACTACTAAACTCGACGTTTTTCAAACAAGTTTTTTCTTTAACGTATTCTTTGGTGAAGATAAACTTTTTCATGGATTGTTTCACAAAATTTCCACCATTATTAGAGGACTGTAGGTTAGGTTAGGTTAAAAAAGCTTAACAATTACATCATTTTTTTGTTTTTTTTCTACGCGCTGTAGCCTTGCGCGCAATTTTCTTGGAAGCAATTTTCAGGGTGCCATTATTATGAATATATTTTTAGTAGCCTCATGCGACTCGGAACATCATGAAATGATTTGACAAGAGCACCACCTTAACATCTGACCGCCTGTTGGGCACTCTTCTTCTAGTGGGTCTATCTTCATACTATGCGCTCATCTATATTTCGGTCTACCACTCAGTCTTGGTCCCGAAAGAAGCCCTCTTTACTATAGTTACATTTTTATTTATTTTATGAGAAATTAAGTACAGTAATTTTGATTTGTGACGTTCGGAACCGACGTCTACCTGCAGTACCGTAAAAGATTGATAAAAAATTGTATTTAAGTCACTTATTGACTATTCCTGATGATGGGAAACACTGCTCCTTTCGAAACTATAGTAGTAAAAGATAAGTCTGTTTATTGTGTATATAACTAGTACAACGTTCAAATTAAAATGAGTAGCTTGTTAATGTAGTAGTTATGACTCGCCTAGTGTTCCAATGAATATTGGTTCGAACTCTTTTCAGAACACCATCAAGTTAATCCTATTTATTTTAAGCACAAGCGTTTATTTCAATTTGAAAATAGTAAGAATATTGATGTAGCATGTATTCCGTGTAGCATGTATTCGCACCTCTATTAAAAAATCTTAAATTCAAAAAAAAAACGAGCGAGCCTTACAGTAGTCGCATTGTCGCATGATGTGTAACATCTCACAATTAAAAATATCAATTGAGCAGCAACAGATATTAACACTAAAATTTTAAAAAGCTAATAGCTGTATATTTATTAATTAGTAAATACAAATTTGTGAAGAAACTGTATGAGCATTTCTTTATTATTGAATTTTGCTGCACTATGAGCTATCATTAAATTTTAGGAACGTCGATAAAACAGAGTACTATTTATTATATTGAAGAATTTGGTCGTTAAATAAATATTGAATTTTGCCCCACTGTGAGCCGTCGGTAAATAATTTTGATCGTTCGATCGATCGATAAACAGTGTACTGTGATATTAACAAATTTGGTGGACAGAAAAATCACCGCGCGCGCGAAGCAATATTGACCAAATTCACAAGTGAAGTTGCGCGCGCTTATTTCCTTTTACGCATTTCCGTCCATTTTCATGAAATCACTGCCACAAATTGCAGGAGAGCGAGAGGAAAGATGTTACACATCAAAAATTATTATTGGATTTTTTTAGTTAATTACTGTACGATCTTTGAATTAGGTGAAACATATTAATAGTTGAAGACCCCATGGCAAGAAGTTGTTAACTAACATTTTTGTCAAAAATGAGTTAATAAGCCGTCTGAACGAAATATGTTCAGAACTTAAAAATAATTAGAACATGTTCAAATCATAGGAACGAACATGTTAACTACACTTTTTCATAAACACCAAATCAGTTACTAATGGGAAGAACATGTTATCTTCAATAATAACATGTTCGTGCCTTCATTCTGAAATTAACACGCCTTTTAATTTGATTGGAATATTTATGGTTAATATAAATTTTACTCTGGCAGTACTGTCTTATATTTGTTTTTATTCGAAGACTATTATAATATGTACTTATATATTATTTTTCAATAATTTTAAATGGTACATACCATGTTTTGTATTATTAATTAACATGCCAGGTATTTTGTAATTTTGGATAATGGATGGTAAAAACGGATAGCATTTGAAGGGTTGTTTGATGTTCGTGTTTTACCAATTTTAAAAAGGTGTTATTCTATTAAAAATGAGTTCCAGGGGCGAAAAATGGTTGTTAACTCCATTTTTTAGGGAAAATTAGTATAAATAAAAACTCTTTACTTTGTATTAAACCACGATTTATTGTTGTGCCAACCGGTTTCGCTTAAACTTAAGCACAGTGACTTAAGCTTCATCAGGGCAACTTTATAACTGTTGTAAACTTTGTAACTGTTGTTATAAAGTTGCCCTGATGAAGCTTAAGTTTAAGCGAAACCGGTTGGCACAACAATAAATCGTGGTTTAATACAAAGTAAAGTGTTTTTATTTATTTTTATATGCCAAACCACAAAGTTATTGCTTTCTACCAAAGTAGAAAATGAGTATATTTTTATTTTTTGGTGCATAAATGCGTTTTTTTAGTATATAAATACTTTTTTGATATTTTAGTGACATAAATCAATGAAAATAAATCTTGAATTAGCAATAAAACATATATTTCAAAGGCGAAATGCAAATGTGTAATTATCTCAAAATGACTTGAATGTTAGTTAACAACTTCTTGCCACGGGGTCTTCAGTTGTAACAATCAAATCATTTACGTGCTACTTCTCTAAGAAAGCTGAACTGTTCGTATTGCACAAGTGACTGCCAAGTTATTCAATGACACGAAAATTTATTTAATAATATTTATTGTGACGGCGCCCTCACCAGACAATCACGTCAACGCCTGAGATCTTATCAGACACGTGTAGTCGTAAGGCTACGTTCACATGACCGCGCGGTACCGCGCGGAACTACTCACCGCGCGGTACAAGATCTTAATAAATAGAGTTTATCGTCTACATTAACGCGCGGCACCGCTCCTACCCGCGCGCAAGATCTTGACCCGCGCGGTACCGCGTGGTGCCGCGCGGATCAAGATCCTACAAGCCTGTATCGACCCGTTCAGTTGATCCGCGCGGTTTGAGACGGACAGACGCATAGATCGAAGAAAATGAGTAGCGAAGACGTAGCTATCGATTTGCTTATCGATGAAATTAAAAAAAGAGATGCCATTTAGAATCTTAGTTCGAAGGACTATTCGAATAAAATAATAAAAAGAAGATTTTGGTGATACCTTGATGCAATACCTTATAGCATGATCACTATGTTTTAAATCGTTTTCAACGCAATCATATAAAAAATCGAAAGATGTAACCGACATCCTAAAATAGTTTAAAAAAATTCTCTTCGTGTAGTCTCAGGTCGGGATATAAAGTAAAAAATAGGCTTGAAGACTTAAAATAGGATGCACCCAGTATCTTCTTTGTCTTCTTCTGCGATGTTTCAGTTTTCGGTATAAAATCCGTAAGCAAATTGCCTCCTCCACATCCATTCTCTAACAATGTTGATGCCGGACAGGCTCGCGCACAATGCTGTCATGTGAACGCTCTCACCGCGCGGTCCATGTGAACTGGCCTTATTGTACAATTAAACAAAATTGTATAATAACATAATAATGTTATCTTTGTTTACCTGCTAATCATTTATGTGATGATTTTTAGATAAACATTCATTAGTGAATAGTATGTAATTTAATATTTCTTAATGAAATCACAATTTATACGTGAAATTGATTTTTCTAAAAATATTTCCGTGATTAATATTACAAATAAAATGGAACACTTGCTGAAGCGACCTAGTTTCTGATCTTTTGATTTGAAAAGCCTTTGATTAAAATTGTAATTAATATTGTCGTTTATTTTATATTTTAACTAAAAGCAGGTAATAATGTTCTAAACTCGAGTCCTGGTTATGATTGCATCTTTGCAATAGATAGTTGTTGTGTATCCCTCTAATCCTATTATCAAAATTTGTTTTGATACAGATTTAATTAAAACATGTTGAGTGCCCAAATATACAAACACACGTCCAAAAAATGTCTCGATCCCGCTACGTATTATGAAGACCCCATGGCAAGAAGTTGTTAACTAACATTTTTGTCAAAAATTAGTCGCCTAAACTAAATATTGTACGCTCTTTCCATTGGAAATAAGTTCAGAACTTAAAAATAATTAGAACATCTTCAAATCATAGGGATGAACATGTTAACCACACTTTTTCATATAAATCAAATCAGTTACTAATGGGAAGAACATGTTAACTTCAATAATAACATGTCCATGCCTTCATTCCGAAATTAACACGCCTTTTATTTTGATGAGAATATTTATGGTTAATATAAATTTATCTCTGGCAGTACTGTCATACATATGTTTATATTTGAAGACACAATATAATATGTACTTATATATTATTTTTCAATAATTTTAAATGGTAAATACCATGTTTTGTATTATTAATTAACATGCCAGGTATTTTGTAATTTTGGATAATGGATGGTAAAAACGGAGAGCATTTGAAGGGTTGTTTGATGTTCGTGTTTTACCTATTTTAAAAAGGTGTTATTCTATTAAAAATGAGCTCCAGAGGCGAAAAAATGGTTGTTAACTACATTTTTTAGGGAAAATTAGTATACATATATTTTTTTGCATAAATACGTTTTTTTTACTTTGTAAATACTTTTTTGATATTTTAGTGACATAAATCAATAAAAATAAATCTTGAATTAGCAATAAAACATATTTTTCAAAAGCAAAATGCAAATGTCTAATTATCGCAATATGACTTGAATTAACAACTTTTTGCCATGGGGTGTTCATTTGTACAAGTAAAGTTTGAAACAATAACGGATATTTTATTCGAACGGTATCCCTACACGACTTCGTTGTGTAGGGATACCGTTCGATACTCCACATTTCCCTGGTCATATCATCATCGATAATATTGTTAATAATTTAATATTACTAACGAGCCCAGGCGTAGAAAGAAGCAACACACCTACACTTAGAGCTTGCAATCTCTTACGGTGGCGTAAGAAATTATAAGTACGTCCTTGACCCTCATAGCGAGAGGACACTCTCCTGAAGGCGGTGTAACATGACTCCAGCGAAACGTCGAGAATCAAATCTCTACCATCAATACGATAAATTCATTTAAAAGCAAAATTATTTTTATAGCGGTGGTCGGTGGGGTGGGCAGGTATATTCTTTGAATAGTTTTCTGGGATATTCTGCCGTGTATATGTGACCTCTCGAGCCGACGTTTCGGATACCATTGCAGGGTCCATCATCAGCCCCGATGATCCATGATTTAAATAATTTAAGAATAGTACCAGAAAATGGGTACTTGCCCCAACACATGAGATAAATTTGCATTTTTGGTGTTAACCAAAATCCCGTCCCACATTTTCCCCTCCACCTTCTCCACTCGCAGTTAAAATAATTTTAAAAATTTATTTTACTAAGTCACGCTTGTTTTAATAAATTGGCATAATTTAATATCCATTATTTTATATTTGTTAATATGTATATGTATTAGTGATGCAACGAATGCGAATACGAATATTCGTATCATTGAAAGATTTGGCAGATACTTCGTGGTGCAACATTATAATTTTAAAAAATGTTTTACTTTACTTTGTAATACACACACACACAATATGAGTTATTAAATTACAACTATAGTTTCGAGAGGAGCAGTCCCTCTCATCATCAGGTGTAGATAATAACTAACTTAACTTTATATTTAAGTTAGCTATTATCTATACCTGATGATGAGAGGGACTGCTCCTCTCGAAACTATAGTTGTATTTTAATAACTCATATTGTGTGTGTAATACAAAGTAAAGTAAATCATATTTTTAAACGAACGTTCGTATTCGCCGAATAGTAGAATTTACCGAATATTCGTATTCGCCGAATAGTAGGTATTTACCGAATATTCGTATTCGCCAAATATCATCACGAATATTAAAAGCAAACCGTTTATAACTGAACGCAACGCAAATTACAGTTTGGCTGTGTTTGCGCATGGGGATTCCCCTAACATTGAATAAATGGATTTGTTGAGTTATCAAGTTGTCAAGTGTTACTTGTTTCACAGCATAATATAAGTTCTTTCATCTAGTTTCGTTGGGTTATTAATAAGGTTAGGTGCTCATTTCATGTAGTTTTTGTTTTGTAATACGTATGGTTCGTTTTATTTCCGTTGTGTATAAAAGTGTTAATTCTTATAAAATAATTTAAAATTACCTAAATCTAATAGCATGACCCCTCATAAGCGTGAAAAAGATGATATTTGGAAACATTTCGATAAGAAATCTGATAAGTTAAATTTGAATATGCCGGTGGTAAATTTTAATTATTAAATCTCTTAGTAAAAAAAGAACAGTGGTGTGTTATTTATTACCTTGTTGAATTATTCGTATTCGTATTCGCATTCGCCGAATAGTAGGTTTGATATTCGTATTCGTGAAAGTAGTATTCGTTGCAACACTAATATGTATATATCTGCTATTAATTTTCCCTTAAATAAATAAATAAAAATATATGTAAGAATACATTGTCATCGACATCGAGTCGAAGTGCAAAATTTCAGTTCGATTGGATGACGGAAAGTGTGTTAATTTTCGCTTCCGAGATTTTTCTACAAGAAATCTAGACCGCCGCGCCGGTGAACTTAATATTAGGTGTACCCATAAGTAATCAATTATTTAAGTGGCAACAAAAAAATAATTTAACTATATTTAATTTTATTTTTAATCGATTTAATCTCCATCGTTATCTGGGACCTTTCGCCATCTTGTTGGTAGACTTTTAAGAATAATATGCTTCTAGGTGTTTTTGAAGCGTCATTATCAAACCCTACCGGGCGCCCACATCGATCGCCATCACACAAGTCAAAATCAGGAAAATTTTCTAAACCAACGTTGGCACTTATTTACTTTCAATACGTCTCCATACACATCACAAATTTTCTTTGTTGCAACCGTTTCATTAACATGATAGAAAATGAAACAGCATGCAATGACGTAAATTTTCTATGTTAGTTGATTGTCCGCCATTTTACAACAGAGTAATAAAAAAAATTTAATTTAATTTTCACAAGTCACAAGATCACGGATTATAATATTGCGTATAAAACACGTCTTTACACGTTCACTTTACTGAGCTTGACTGAATCAAACATTCCACACCAAAAATAATTGATTACTTTTGGGTACACCTCTTATATGGATATAAAAATGGTGCATTTCTGACACATTATATTGATATTGGCGACATCTCGCACGAGAAAATCGGAAACCCGGTAGGTAAATCAGAAGAGCATGGAGAAGAAGAGAAGCGAAGTGTTGATTGCCCCCTCCCCCGCCGCTGGCCCGCCTAACGAGCAAACATTCCGCCCGGCACTGCACAGCAGGGCTGCCAATCCAGGAGTCCAGGATCAACTTCCTGGACGCCCGTCGAGGAACATCAGAACCGTGACAAACAAATGTCTGACTTTTATCATAAAAATTCAATGGTTGGCTCGTTGAAATCGGACGAGAACCATCTGAGAAAACCCTAAAATGAATTCCTTTGTAATGCTGTGTAATTTTCTCTCAATGTTTTTTGCTTATTGAAAAATTTCATTATATATTTTGTAATATATATTTCATTTCGATTTCTCTTTTTGCTTTACCTTAAGCTACTGATACACATGCTTATTAGTAGCACGTGAACATGAACACATTGCTAGTAATGAGCATGCCATTTAGTGTCATGCTCCAATATCGACCGCCGGTTGATTTATGGCATGCCACTAATAAGCATGTGTATCTGTAGCTTTACTTTACCGATAATTCTGTATTTCTGTTCCTAATTATTTTATCAAATTTAAATTTATTATATATTTGGTCGTTTAAAAATTTATTGTAGGTAATGTATACTAATTATTTTATTAAATTTAAATTTATTATAAATTTGTTCATTTAAAAATTTATTGTAATGTATACTAAATTATATTCTTCTCTTTTTGCTATGTAAATAGTCGACTGCCTTCAAACAGGTAATCCCTAGTTAGGCAGTCGAAGTGTAATACAATTCAAAAAAATAAGATATGAATAAAAACTATTATTATTATTAAAGGTTTGAAGGATTGCGAAAAGTACTGATATAGTACTTCAGAAACACTAAAATCAATTTTTCAGTACAAAATAACACTTTTTAAAATTTATTTATTAATTAACGCCATATAGGGCTTTTATAACAGATAGGTAAAGTGTACATTAATAGAATATATAGTTTAAAGTAAAAAATAATAACATGTAAACATAATAACGACATAAAGTTGAAAGAAAATACTTAAAATACAGATACAAATATATAAAGGTAAATACGAGTATAATATAAAGTAAAAAGCAAATATATAACAAGCAGAAACATAAGGAAAACATAATATAATAGAAATTCAAAAACAAAAAAAGTAATAATATACAGTGAAAAGCAAAACCACAAGCTTTGGGTGTTCATAAGGCTTACGACCTATCATATGGCTGGCTTAAGTGATCACTTTACACAATGTAACGTTCACTATTTCCACCCACGATAGAATAACATGTCTATCAATTTTTTGGAAGTTAAATATATTTTAGTTTTACAACCCGTTTCATATGTATATTGTAATAATCATTCCCATAAAATATAGGTATAATATCGTCTGTATGAGACATCTACAATTAATTAATGATGTCCCTGGGACAAAATCCAGTTCAGTGTTCTAAAAAATTTGGACAACTCAAAATATTCTGAATATATTTTTTTTTTCCAAAATATATATTAACGTATAAATCATGTTTCAATGTTCTGTCGCGTCCCGTCACATAGCGCGCAACTTGCGTATTCGTTTCGTGTATTATAATCGAAAACAGGAAAATATTACGCATAATCAAAGTGAGTTTTTTTCGTCACCACTTGTGCGTAAGTGAACGAAAGTATTATTAAAACATTACGTCACGATTGACGACACGTTCGGTGTTTTATAATATCAGTACGTGACTGTTAAGCAAGCGGTAGCGGTATTTGAGAAATGTCGAGATTTTCCCGGTCACAAATTTTAAACGCCAAAAGTCATTCATCACAAACGTTATTGAAAGTAAAGATCACTGGTCAAGTATGGAGAATTTATTATATATTTATTATATATAGATATTTAGATGATTGGTTTTGGATTTTAACGTTACATGCCGCACATCTGTGGGTAGCGGCAATCTTGAATACAAAAATAAATCACCATTCCCTACTCGCCAAGTTTTCTCCACTGTGGTTATGGTTGTGGATAGCCCTTGGTGTCACATAGAAAATATGCGAGTTTGGTGGGGATGGCTATGCGTGGGTGGGAGTGGGTGACGAAAATGTGCTTTCTAGCGCATTGTTTTGTTATGGGAAGACCGCAAATGCTTCAGACTGTTTCAAAATAGGCGTGCCGACTGTGTCGGTGAGTCTAGAAGGTTCCGTAAAAATCCGCTCTGGAAGGAGAACGTTCTAGAAAATTACCGAAAGTTCTATAAGTTTCCAAACTAAATGGCGAAGTGTGCCGGTGAGTCAAGAATGTTTCAGAATGTCCATTAAAGCTCTAAAAAGTTCTGGAACGTGAATTCTCTAGAAGGTTCGCAAAAGTTTTATGACAATCCAAACAGTGTACTAAAAATCTAGGCATGCGAAGCGGCGCGGGCACAGCTAGTATACATATAAAAAGAAACCTGTGTTTCCCTACCCGCCAAGTTTTCTCCACAACCAGCCACAACCACCCACTGGTGGTTATAGCTGTTATAATATATATATACGTTAATATGGTGGTGGGGGATAGCCCTTGGTGTCACATCGAAAATATGCGAGTTTGGTGGGGGTGGCTGTGCATGGGTGGGAGTGGGTGACGCAAATGTGCTTTCTAGCACATTGTTTTATTATGGGAAGGCCGAAAATGCTCCAGATTGTTTCAAAATAGGCATGCCGACAGTGTCGGTGAGTCTAGAAGGTTCCGTAAAAATCTGCTCTAGAAAGTTCTGAAAGGAGAAGGTTCTAGAAAATTACCGAAAGTTCTATAAGGTTCTTAACTAAGTGGCGAAGTGTGCCGGTGAGTCAAGAATGTTTCAGAATGTCCATTAAAGCTCTAAAAAGTTCTGGAACGTGAATTCTCTAGAATGTTCGCAAAAGTTTTACGACAATCCAAACAGTGTACTAAAAATCTAGGCATGCGAAGCGGCGCGGGCACAGCTAGTATACATATAAAAAGAAACCTGTGTTTCCCTACCCGCCAAGTTTTCTCCACAACCAGCCACAACCACCCACTGGTGGTTATAGTGGGGGATAGCCCTTGGTGTCACATCGAAAATATGCGAGTTTGGTGGGGGTGGCTGTGCATGGGTGGGAGTGGGTGACGCAAATGTGCTTTCTAGCACATTGTTCTATTATGGGAAGGCCGAAAATGCTCCAGATTGTTTCAAAATAGGCATGCCGACAGTGTCGGTGAGTCTAGAAGGTTCCGTAAAAATCTGCTCTAGAAAGTTCTGAAAGGAGAAGGTTCTAGAAAATTACCGAAAGTTCTATAAGTTTCTTAACTGAGTGGCGGAACGTGTCGGTGTGTCTAGAAGGCTCCTGTACATTCGGATTTCTTGAAAGTTCTGGTAGGAAAATGTTCTAGAAGGTTCGCGAAAGTTTTATGACGGTCCAAAGTATTCTAAAAATCTACGCGTGCGAAGCCGCGCGGGCACAGCTAGTACAATATATTGATAGCCTTTATTCAGACATTCATAACAATTAAAATTTGCTTGTGACAAGTTAGACTGTCACACCATGGCAGTTCCGTCTGTATGCCTTTTGGCAAAGGCCTCCTCCTGTTGCCTCCATTCCTCCCGATCTTTTGCTATTCTGGTCCACGCGCCACCTGGTGTAGCCTTGATCTCATCCACCCACCTTCTAGAAGACCTGCTTCGTTTCTTTTTCTTGTCTCTTGTGAAACAATACATTGTTGTTTTTGTTCTTTTCTCTCTTCCCCCGATTGTATGTCCAGTACATTTCCATTTAAGTCTTCTGATGGATGCTTATACGTATAAAGTATACCTTATTATCTAGAATCCGTACTAAGGAAATTAAGAAATATTCAATATCAATAAAGTTATAATGTTTTAAATTCGCAAGAAATTTATACTTTTTTGTTGATTTTAAAACGCTTTTTATTTATATAAAGAGATGACTTTAAACAGTATATTCTATTTATTCCCGTATTCTGAGGCTTTACTCACCAAATAAAAGTTAAGTTTTTAATAAAAACTACTTATTTATTAAATAATAAATGAAGTAATTATAGAAAGAATGCCGTTGTCAGCGGCGGCATGATGGGAGCATAAAGCCTAAAGAAAATTTTTAACAAATATTTTCTTCACATTTTAAAAAGCTTAAAAAAATTGGAGTCTGTCCTCATGTGGCGGCCCTGTCGCGTGTAGCCGGCGAAGGTGCCGAGTGCCAATAAATGGATCAAAGGAATTGATGCCAAACATTACCATACGACGGAACACTTCTTCCAGCGTGAGGGGAGTCCGGGACCATCGCATTACGGAGATTCCATCCCCGAAGGAAGTTCGGCTCCATTATATAATATATTCACATTTATATCCAACTCTTCAATTATGGTTAATTAATTCCGCGAATCCGCGATCGACGGTCGCCGATTCCGGCTCAATTATTATAAACAAGCTACCACCGCGCCTTCTTCACACTCTCTGGGCTGAATAATGTTACTACACAAGCTGGTACAAGAAGCCGGCAGCGTCACAAGGTATGACAGCACAATGGGGGCCATACGCACTGAGGGGATGCCTGTGCAGGTAAACCGAAGCGCATATGCCAAGAAACCGCACAGGTATCCAGAACTGCACAGGCCATCGGAAAAGAATTGAAATTCGATTATTTTTACCTAATTGCACAGACCGGAGCGTGTGGTGCTTAGACCTCTTTCGAATTGTTTTCTTTTCAACACTCATTTTTAACACCATTTTCCACGTTTTTTCTTTGCGATATTTCTTCTTCTTCTTCTTCTTCTTCAGCCTTCACCTCTCCACTGCTGGATATAGGCCTCTTCCATACCCTTCCATTCTTCCTTGTTATTTGCTAATTATAGCCATTTCTTTCCCCCCACAGAGGTTATATCGTCGGCCCATCTCTTTTGAGGTCTTCCGACGCCTCTTTTATTCTCCCAAGGTCTTCACTTCAGAACTCTTGGAGTCCATCTTGTAGCATCGCTTCGCTTCACGATCCTTGATATTCACTACTCTAGTTCTGCGCCTAATTTCATCATCTCTTAGGCTTACTCCATGCATGGATCGCTGCGTGCATTTGAGCTTTTCTACACTTTTCTTTGTAAGGGCCATTGTCTCCACTCCGTACGTCATCACTGGCAGTATGCATGATTCAAAAGCTTTTCTGTTTAGGCTAATTGGGATCTTTTTGGTGTCGAAAATATGTTTGAGTTTGCCAAAAGTGGCTCAGCGCATTCCTATTCGTCGTGTTTCGCGACATTTCATAGCGAGTAATAACCCCATCATCGCGATCGCGTCATCTTGTGATGATGCCCTAGTTAAGCAACAACGGTTTACCTGAGCAGTTTTGCTTGCACAGGTAAACCTCTCAGGTATACCGCAGTGTGTATGTCCGCCTTAGTACGAGAGAAACAAAACTAAATACAAATCTTATATATTTACATATTTGATACATAAAAAAATTGTACCTCTCCAAAAAGAGACTAACTCTTGTGTCTGGAGAGGGAGTTACACTTTTATACATAATGTGATAATAATTAATGCATAAAGTAAAGTAAAGTAAATAGTACATAAATATATAATAATACAAGAAGAAAAAAAGTTACAAAATATGAGATAATAATTAATGCACAAAGTATTTTTCCTAGAATATTATTTATATGTAATTAGTAACTAATTACCTTCATATGTGTGTGCCATCTTTATCGTGATTTATTCATTAGTCTTAATAACCCCTTTAGCAGTAGTGCGGTCAACTAAGATCCTGATAGCTCACGTCGATAGGTGTATTTCAAATGCCTCCAGCCTGGCAATTTCAGATGAAAGTCGCGATATTTTCAGATACTCCGTCACTATTGGTGACTATCATTGAGATATCAATGAGAGTTATAGTATATTACCTATGGAAAACATAGGCACATTAAGCGTGAAATGTTGCTCGTTTTATTATTTTTATTTTATTTATTTTATTTTGGGGAAAATTAACAGCAAATCAACAATCTTAACAAATATGAAATAATGCTTTTTAAAATTACGCCAATTACAAATTTTCCACTGAATATAGTAATTTACTTTAACTTACTTTAACAGCGAGTCGAGAGGGTGGAGGGGAACGTGGGACGGGAGTAAAAGTGAAGATATAATGTACGAATTAGTTTGGGTGCGTAGTGTAGATATTGTTTGTTTTATGTTTCTTATCGTTGAGTTGAAAATGTCAATGTGGTGATAGTTTGTGCTAAATGAGTTTGTGGATCTGAACATAAGGGAGTTTTATTTTGAGTTGGTCTTACAAAAGGGGAGATGAAAAGTAGGTGAATGTCCGTTATTGCGAGTTGAGATGTGGTAAGATATTCGTTGAAGAAGTTCCGGACTATCAAATAGATTGTGTGTTATTTTGAATAGCATCACCGCGTCAGCTATGTTTCTTCGACGAGTTAGGGTCGCATGTTAAAAAAACTTCGCAGAGTCTTCATTGCTTATATGATATCTAAATAAACGGAGGTCTAGGTATCTTAGGAATCTGTTTTGGACGCTTTCAATTCGATTTTCGTGTACTGCATAACCTGGATTCCACACCTGAGATGCATATTCTAAAATACTACGAACGTATGAGAAATAAAGTGTCTTGAGGGTACTGATATTTTTGAAATGTTTACATGTGCGTATGACAAAACCAAGCATAGATGATGCGTTGGTGACTATCGATCTGTTTGTTAAAATTTAATTTACTGTCAAGTATCACCCCAAGGTCTTTGCTTTTATTTAATAAATAGAGATGCGAACACGGAGTACGTGTCGCATCAATATTCTTACTACATATCTTCAAATTAAAATAATTACTTGTGCTTAAAATAATTAGGATTAACTTGATGATGTCCTGGAATGGGGTCGAACCACCAGTCATTGGATCACTAGGCGAATCATAACCACTACACCAACAAGTCTACTCAAATATAATTTACATTAAATAATATAATTAATAACACGGGTGATGATATTAATTCAAAGCTCCTCTAAATGCAATTATGGCCAATGAGAATCTGCCAAAGGAAGCATGGAAGTGAAGCCTGAAATTGGCAAAAGAGAAATGAAAGAAGACTGAATGCGGTAGAAATGCGGTTACTAAGACGCTTGTGGGGAAAATCTTTGGTCAATAGAGTGAGGAATGAACAAATTAGAATTGAACGCAATGCTGGCTGTAGTGTAGTAGATAGCAGTGGCGTGCAGCACATACAAGCAAAAAAGCTGTGCATTAGTAAAGATTCTGAGAAACAAATATTAATTAAATAATCCTTATCTTAAGAAAAAGTTGATTTAAAATTCTAGCCGTAATTCGTCCTACGGCTAGAAGTTTTATTTCTGACGTTTCCTTTTAACGTGACATATCTGTTTTTTTCGATTTAAAATTCTAACCGTAATTCGTCCTACGGCTAGAAGTTTTATTTCCGACTTTTCTGCGCTTAACTTCATGTCAATTCTTCATTTATTTCGCCAACCAATTTGTTCCACAGATATAGTCAAGTCGAGAAAAAAACCGTGTATTTTTAATGCTGCGAGTTTTGTGTAGTAGCGTCCTTCTTCGAAAGTTCCTATGCCAGGCGCACGTCATGCAGAAATTTTATTTTTTACAAATTTCACCCAAAACTTTCGGTGTAAATTTTATGTCTTTTCTGTGGTAAATGTAAATACGAATACGACAAATATCATCTGTCATTATTATTAAATTATGATATCATAAAATCTTTGATTTATTTTTGTGAAAAGAAACATATATCTGAAATTAGTATTGTTCCCGATTTAATTATATATAAATCGTCTTCGAAATATATTGGAATTTTTCGCCGTATAAGCTATACCTATATAAAGTATTTATTTATTTAGGAAATATTGTTTACAATACTTATTTTATAGTGCAGTTATTTTTGTGGATTGAAGCTACTCAAAATGGTTCATTATATATAGTTAAACTTTTTTTAAATGTATATACCCTTATAGGTATATGCGTATATATATATTTCTAATATAGGTATATAATCGGTCACAGCATAACCTAAGTTTATACCCACTGCACGCCACTGGTAGATAGAGTGAAGAAAGGATTGCTGAGATGGTTTGGTCATGTGGAACGTATGAACGAGAAAAGGGTGGTTAAGAAAATATAGGAGGCGAGTGTTGAAGGCAACAGGAACAGAGGGCGTCCGCGAAAGACCTGGCACGATCAGATACAAGTGTTTGAGGATGGTTCCGTTAAAAGCCGCAACAACCGTAGAACTTGTATGAGAAGATGTATGAATGTGGCCGAAGCAAAAGTGGTGTGCCAGGTGTGGCGTTTAATCCTCTCTGCCTACCCCTGCGAGAAAACGGCGTGATGGTTAGTTAGTTAGTTAGTTAGATAGTTAGTTAATAACACGGGTGATGATATTAATTCAAAGCTCGTCTTGTTTTCAGACAACGTGAAAATTTCGTGTTGCTGTAGTTTTTTCAACGACGCGAGCTCAGAGACATCCTTAAGGAAAACTAAAAGCGAAGGTCATAATAATAAGCCATTCCCGGAAAAGAAAACACGGCAGTGCCGTCCACCCTTAGCGTCTACTCCCGCCCCGCTCGGGGCAAAGGTAAAGAGCGGGTGGGGGAGGCTGCCCTCGCTAACTAACCGGCGACTTCGGAAGCTGTCTAATTTATGTGCAAACAAGTCTACAATTTCCTTTCAGAGGGCGAAGCTACCAGAAAACATCCAGCAAAACCCATCTTAAAGAGAAATTAAAATAATAGTAACTCCGTAACGAGCGCGGGGCCGCGGACATGAAATATCTCGTCCTTCCTGAACTCCGTGTTGTCTCGGCTCCGTTTTCCTCCGTTCCGCGTGGCTGAACACGGCGCTCGCCGGCTGGGGACCGGTTCCCTGGCTGCAGTTCGCGAGATGACCAAGAAAAAGCCGGCAAGGCGGGGCCGACAGTGGCGAGGATCAGCTCCGCGGCGCGGCGGGCGCGCGATCTTGGAGGCGCTACGAAAAGCGCATTTTTCAGCGGGAAAACCACCGCCGGTTCTTTGAAAAGATTTCGGTCTAATGAATATTCCGAGCTTTGATCAAATCTTTTTGAAAAAACTGTCTTCTCTCCGTTCGTTCGCTGTGACTTGTTATCGGCCAGCAGAACACAGCAGTGGAACACCCGCGCGGTTTTAATAGTGAAGTGTTCCAGGAAATGGCCGCATCAAAACTTTTTTCAAGAACACAATTACTTGGTTTTTGACCCCAGAGGGATCGTCCTTAATCAAGGTGTATTATAGATAGATATCTCACAAAGACGAAGTTATTTATATTAAAAAAGTAGGTAGGCTTAAGACCTGTCATACGGTTGCCTTATGTGACCACTTTTCATATTTGATAGATGTTGTGGTCAATCATGGGCAATCGTTACATTATGTAAAGTGATCACTTAAGGGGAGGGTAAGGTTTTTAACTTTTTTTTTTGCATTTTATTTTTAATTTTTTAAATGAATGTACAACATCGCAAGAATATTGTGTCAAAATTTCAAGTCAATCGGAGCAAAATTGACGAAATTATGAACATTTGAACGATACTCAGACTGATTTTCTATACCTGCTCGGGCAGCTAAGAGACGCGCTCACCTGAGGACTACCGGACGTGCTATTGTATTGGAAGAGTTTTGCGTAGACAAGGACAAAAAGATGATGAAAGCTCTTTTCTGTGTGAACTTGGCATCGACGATTATGTGTAAGTATAAAATAAGTGTTGAGTTTTATTTTGAATTTTACAGTGTGCAAAACTTTAAAACGTTTTCCCCACATCTCACGTTTTCAAAGTCGGTGTCCATCATAACTTCAAAACTACTGCACCGATCCTTTTGAAATTTTGAACACTATTTCTGTACATAATTTACTAGGTAACGCTGTAGAGTTTTTTTCAAATTTGTTATTAATTTTTATTTTTTAATAACAAATTAGTCGATAATTTTCGCAAAAAATCGCGTTCTTCCCTTCAAAATTGAAATTTCAAAAAACCCTCCCAGCGTTACCTGGGAAAACCTATTATCTAACGAACGAACTTTGATTTTTTGATTTCAGATGATCTAGCACCAAGTTATGATGGACACCGCAATACTACTTTTTTCCGAGACACGTCCGAATAATTGCTGCCGTTGCCGTATTTTTTAATATTTCATCTTGAAAATTTTACACAATATTCTTCAAATGTCATACTTTAATGTACCTTTGGTTTTAATAAAGAGGTTTTAACTGTGTCGTCACAAAAAATTCTTTCCCTGACTGCGATCCGCTGCTAACACTTTCTTATCCAACCACATCAGCACTTTTCACGTAGTTACGTCATGTACAACCTGTGCATGGTAGTTTCTGGACGTCCGGGACACTGTGTATGAAAGGCGCGCACAGGCTTCCGTAAAACTTATCCCAGCTATGTATATCTCATTTTCTTGATTACAGGGATGATTAATAATAGTAATAATATTGGATTATTTATATAGCGCCATTTTAGTGAAAATTTCACCTCAAGGGCGCATTACACACAAAAAACTCTTACATACTAAAATCATAGAATAACAAAATGAACAATAAAATAAAAAATAAAAGAGAAAGAAAAACAACTCAAAACATAAAATAGTAAAAGAAAACAAGGAATTGAAGATTTTGTAAACAAGTGCGTTTTAAGTCTTTTCTTAAATAAAGTCTCTGAATCCGTGTTTCTTATCAGGGAGGGCAAAGAGTTCCACGCTTTGGGGCCCGCCACCGCAAATGCCCGTTCGCTGAACCTAGTTTTCTGAAACTGACTTGCCGGTTCCACAATCCTTCCCACCGCTGAAGTAGACGCTGATCTAAGAGTTTGACGTCTCCCATTTATGTTGTCTGGAATACAGAGCTCCTGAAGATACAGAGGCGCCATGTTGTGAGTTGCCTTGTACATCAACCAACACAGTTCGAACTCCTCTCTCTTAGGAAAACGAAGCCAGTGCAATTCTCGCAGAAGGGATGTTATGTGCGAGAATTTTGACGTTCCATATATTATCCATGCTGCAGCGTTTAGAACAGATTGTAGTCTATCGAGCTGAAACATCGGTAGGCCAGCGTAGATACCATTGCAGTAGTCCACACGTGATACAACAAATGGATTAAGGACTGCTGCGTTCATTCCCTTAGTTTCCTCTTGAAGTCAAACCATCGAACGCCAGGAATTCAAAGTAAGACTTCGAAATTTTCGAATCTTAATGACTCTTTGGAGCCTTGATTAGGTTCCCGTATCAGTACACTAGTTGGACTATTACAAGTCAAAACATTGATAAACTCACTCTTTTCTTCGTCTAAGATTGTCCATAAATCAAAATGAACATTCATTTCCAGCCTGGCTACTTAAAAATCAGCCCAGGGTCTCTTATTACAGCCAGGCGACAGTAAATTACAAATCGGAGGTATTAATTAGTGTAAATCTCTCAAATTACAAGATAATACTTATCACGCGAACATAAATCATTAAATGTTTTTTTTTTAACTCTCCGTCACTAATTAAATATTTTTTATTACTCATTATTTTTGTTAACGACACTTCGGATCGTTGCGACCGATACTTTATTATTAATGAGCGTTGATATCGTTTGTATATAAATTTGATTGTTTTGGGGATATCTTCATAAACACTAAAAAGGGCGACAACATTGTACCTACGCAGATATTAACGTAAAAAAGGCTACTAAGAATTCAATCGTGAACTTTTAAGTACGCAAAAAGATGCACAAGACAGATTTTTTGAAAAAACAAGATGCAGAAGACAGATTTTTTGAAAAAACCTTTTGTTTTTGTTAACATTAATCGTGTTTGCAATCTTTAGAACACTTAGTGATTTGTTTTTCTACAGGAGTTAAAATACGAGTACCGAATATACAGGATTATTTGGAAAACATTAATAACCTCACAGGACTATGTTCCTGCTTTGATTATAAGTAGAAAATGTTTAAGCTATTATGACCTAATATCAATAGTTGTGGAGATATGCGACATCAAAGTTTGCATTTTATTTTCAATATTTCTGACATTTTTTTGTAAAACGTTGGACTATCATTAGAGTAACTCATACAAGTTAAATAAAATGATTAAAACCCTGAAAAAATTCCAACTGGAATGTTTTGCAATTAGAATTGGAAGGTTTTTATTTTTTTATTTGGCTTGTATTAAAGGGAATGAATTTTTCATATTCCATATAAGTTACTGTAATGATAGTCCAACGTTTTACAAAAAATAAGTCAGAAATATTGAAAAAAAAATGCAAACACTGATGTCGCATATCTCCATAACTATTCACATTAGGTCATGGGTGCTTGAAGATTTTCGATTCATAATCAAGGCAGGAATATAGTCCTGCGAGGTTATTAATGTTTTCCAAATAACCCTGTATATAACAATCGTCTTCACCATCACAAACCAATGTGTCTTGCCTTCTTCCTCAAGAATTTCCTTCCATTGATCTCTATTGCAATTGGTTTACCATCATCTCTGTTGGCTCTACAATCCCTGGTGGGGCTCGATCTCCTCAAAAGTCGCCAGCTTCCTCCAGTCATGGATTTCTAAGTAAGACATGTCACTCCACTTCAGCTTTGGCGTTGCTGAGCTCCAGCGCCCTCCCTGTTGGTATTTTTTTCAGCAGTGACTTTGGCAATCGCTATTCCGTTATCCTCTCCGTATAGCCCAAGCCACTGAAATCGTTATATTTTAATAAACCTTGAGACCATAAATATAATACTAATTAATTCACTAACAACTTACTGCATTACAGTCTCAATAAACAAATAAAAGGAAAATTTATATGTCACCTAGTATTGATAAAAGTTACTGTCTTATTACAGTGTTAATATGCTGTGTGCATGTTCAGGTACCCAAGAACATGGTGTATTTACTGCATGACCGTATATAGTTACCACCATATTTGTCTGTCCTTGGTTTACAACAAAAAACCGGCTTCGAAACCGGTCCACTTCCGCATGTTTCGCAACCAGACACTCGACCGTATTCTGAAAATAGCAATATTATTATTTCGTACCTTGACAATTATTATATAACATTGTAATGCTGTCAATATTGAAGTTCTTAGTTTAACAGGTTTGAAATTGAATGAAATGAAAAGGTTGCAGAGGCGGCTGATTTTTTTACTGATAGTATAACTGTTTATAGGACAAAGCTGATACAATTGTTTACATCTCAACGAAATGGAAATGGACAATAAATTTTTCTATTTTACCTTTAACTATTATTATTTTACCTTCAACTGTATTATTATTTTATCTGTTTTATGTGTTTCTGTATTATTATTATTACCTTTTAACTATTATTATTGTAACTTTTAACTGTATTATTATTTTAACTGTCTCATGTTATTTAAAAAAAAAATTATTCTGTATATTTGTAAAAGCTCGTAAGGGCGTTAAAGAAAGAAAGAAAGAAAGAAATTGATGAGTTCAATCAATGAGAAAGCTTTAAAACGTAAACAAACTAAGTTATTCACAAATTGTGAATTACTTAACGTTTGTTTACGTTTTAGGGCTTACTGATTGATTTCATTAATTTCAAACCTGTCAAACTTAAAATGTCAAAATTAGCAGCATTGCAATGTCGTACTGTCAAAATATAGAAATAGCCATGTTGCTTTTTTCAGAATACGGCCGACTTTCTTTGTACCCAACCACCTTTGTTTGTTGTTTAGTATCTATTTTTCTTGATTACATATTTGTTTGTAGAAGGCCTCATTTGGACATGGCGTTCTAGTGCCAACTCTGATGTACGGAAGTGAAGCCTGTAATTGGCAAAAAAGGAATGAAAATAGACTGAATGCGGTGGAAAACTTGACGTTTGTTTACGTTTAAGGCTCTCTGATTGAATTCATTAATATCAAACCTGTCAAACTTAAAACGTCAAAATTGGCTGCATTACAATGTTTACATAACTGTCAATATACAAAAATAGCAATATTGTTTAATTCATACCTGATACATACGGCTAACTGTCGTAATTTGTACTTACAATAAAAAAATAATATTGCCATACTTATAAAAATGAAAATAATATTGTCGCTAGAAGAGGTGGAGACTGTGAAAAAAAAATTCTGAGATAAATCTGTACGAGAGAGTAAGGGCATTATTCTTGGCTCTGCCCAACCGACCTCCTCCGGGGTATGCTTGGCTACAATAGTTTAGAGACTAGAAGAAATGTGTATCTGATTACGCAATTTCATCGATTGTTGCGCGGTGTGATCAATAATCCTGAAACTGTGCAGCATTGGATAGAGAATTGTCAGACAGCTTCGTCGTAGATTAAGTAATTGAATGTATCGGCGTTAACCTTGTGGAAATCCATTATGAACAAATAATGAAAGAGAAAGCTGGTTTCTACACTGACAATACAATCGAAAAACAATTGAAAAATAATAAATCTAAAAATCCTAACAAATTACACTGTAGTGGTATTTATAAACTAGAATGTGGGGATTGTGAGACGTCATATATAGGTAGGACAGGCAGATCAATTGAAAAAAGATTTAAAGAACATAAAAGGTGCCTCACAAATCACAATTTTTCAGAATTAGCCAATCATATTATAGAAAATAACCACACTTTCAGCAATACTAAAATACACATCCTACATAAACAGACATACGGCCTTAAACAAAATAATTTAGAAACACTTGAAATTCATAAAAACATAAACACAACAAATAACGTAATCAATAATCAAATTCAACCCTTCACATCACCCCTTCTTACAATGTTCCCGATCTCCCACCACCTAGATACCGAATCCACAACCCACACACCAGAAAACCACTCCCACATACATTCACCCCAGTCTTAATTCACCTGATGAAGGAAACGGACGTTTCCGAAACATGTAGTGAAACAAGTTCTCAAATATAAGTGTAAAAAAACAAAGTTGATTGTTTTATTTCATTATTTGTTCGTCATAGATTGTTTCACATTCCAATTTACGGGACCAACCTGCCGATGATTATGCCTGTTGGAAGAGCTATCGCTGTGCTGAACAATTTTTAGAAGAATTCTTATATACGTATATTCTTAATCCGTACATATGTTCTCTTCGTATATTTAGAATTGAAAATACAGAAAGAGTACAAACAATAATTTTTGTTTTATTTCATTTAATGTATGCTACAAATACAAATCTTACATATTTACATATTAAATTGATTTTTTTTAAATGTTTTGTAGTCATGTAGACCTCATCAGCGAAGAGAAGCTCTTAAGTCTAATGAGGGAGCCTCAGTTATTATTTTATATATAGGTACATATGCGAGTCATTTAATAATACGGTAATAAAAGGTAATTTGATAATGAAATGTTGAAATATTTTGAAAAAATACTTCAACATATAAGTTCAATATATATATTTATTTATTTTATTTATTTATTTAATGTTCATGGAAGACCAACAGCACAAAAAAAAAGCATAGAAAACATTGATACAATATAGATGGCCAATTACAGGTCTCCACATTTAGACACATTTATACCTACATATAATTCATCAACATATCAGTTTATGATTTATGAATTTTTAAATTGGATTTTAGGAAGGTTTTAATTTTTTTGATTTACTCTGAAAGGTTATCAATGCAGCGTATCTCGATAGGTAAATTATTGTAGTAGTTAATGGTTTTATAAATAAAGTGGTTCTGTATTTTTTGAATTATGATTTGATTTCCATTTCTCATAAGCTTAAATTAATTATAAAAGATTGTCGTGTGTATATTATTACTTACATTTTAAAATAGAGAAGCCGCTATCTAGAAAGAGGACAATCGTTGCTAGTCCATTTACGGTCGAGTTGTTAGAGTAATTGTTACACGGCCGCGTAGGTAGGTGTCGCGCTGTTACTTGAAACAGAACGACCATCGCGGGTCACGGCCAGAGTCAAATATGCGCGTCCATTGGCCAGTTATTGAGTTCAACATTCAATTAAATGTGAAGCGTGGAATTTTAACGCCGTCATTTGAATATAAGCAAACAAAACCAACCCATAAAAACCAAGTTTTTATTTTACTCCCTTTCTCATTTACTAGTGGAAACTGGTTTGGCGCTTAACCTACGCGTTGGGCTTCGGTAGGGCGGCGCTGCGAAAGGGAGTAATAAAAATTTTCCAAAAATCCAAAATTATACCATAATCAGGTTTAGTGTCCACCAGATGCGTCGCAGTCCCTTCATACAACTTAGTAAGTTGTGTGAAAAAACCATTAAAAATTTATAAATATCCAAAATTATACTACAATTATTATTTTTTTTAACGAAAATTTGATAGATCTTCTTGATCGTCGCCACGAGTCTGTCTGCAAAGTTTCAGCTCGATTCGATCACGGGAAAGGGGTTTAAAATCGATTCAAAGTTTTTGCGTCAGACAAGCAACCAGACGCTACGAGTTAAAAGAAAGGGAGTAATAAAATGTTGTCTTCCATACTACAGAAGACGTCCAAAAACGTGTAGTATGCATGATGACAGATTTTGAAATAACATTCTATACTGATTCTATATTGTAGGTACATGTCTTCTATTACCGAAAATAACATTATTTCAGTAATAAACTAAGTTTTTACGCAAATAATTGCATTTTTATATACATATTTTTAATTCCGCGCAAAAACGCCCGCAGCTGTCATTTCGTCTAAATTGCATCATCAATAAATCGTCTAAATCTCAGCATAACATGAGTTCTTTCTTAAAGAGTTAAAGTTGATATTACGGTCGTTAGACATATTTAACTGTAAATTATTTTACAGTTAAATATGAGTTCTTTCATCTAGTTTCGTTGAGTTATTAATAAAGTTAGGTGCTCATTTCATGTAGTGTGCAGTAAGTATGTTTTGTGATATGTATTGTTCATTCCATTCTATTTCCGTTGTGTAAAAGTGTTAAAAAAGTGATATTTATTTTCGACCGCTGGGAATGTACAAACGGATAAAAGAAATGTTGTGCTTTTTGAAAAAAAAATTGCCGATTGTAAATTTTAATTATTAAATCTATTAGTAAAAAATGAACAGTGGTGTATTATTTATTACCCTATTATTCGTATTCGTATTCGCCGTATAGTAGGCTTGATATTCGTATTCGTGAAAGTACTATTCGTTGCATCACTAAAACTAACTAAGTATAATGCGAGTACACTAGATACAACAATGAGCTCCACACTCGAGATTTTATAAAAAGGGAATAATTCAGTGGTTGGGCCATGTAGAGAGTGGTAGAACAGTTGAATTCAAGGAAATGTAAAGTCTTAGTATTACCTACTTTTAGAATAAAAAAAATAAGGGAATAAAATTAGTAATAGGTGGGCTTTTCAAGTAATTAAATGAGTTGGCGATTACTTCCCACTATTTTATTTTTACAACACTACACGTTTCAGTTGAGTGTAAAAAAATTAAAATAGTGAAAAAAACAAAGCTTGTGAAGTGAAGTTATATTTTATAACGTCGTATTGCATTTCTATTTTAAGTCTACTTTTATACAATAAAAAACAATAATTATACAAAAAAATTGTTGAATATTTAAAAATTTCTTAATATAAAAAAATAACAGAAACGTTTTGAAAGTTATTGCTTTTTTGTGCTCTTTTGAACTTTCCGACTGCATATATGAAATAATATTTTTATGTCGAATAATTATTATTTATCACAACATATCTTACGTCACGTAATAATATGATGGTGGTGAATGCCTGATTGGATCGACATTACGACACGATTTATGCTACTTTTTTGGCATTTTTTTTAATTTCAAAGCAACAGGTTTGTTAATCGTTTTATATTTTAATATTACTACTTTTTGTGTTGGCAGTTATACTTCGTACACGTTAACCTATTCGTCATTAATATTAATGTTTCCTTCTCAGTGGCGTGCAGTCAGTACTTTGAAGTAACCTGTTCTCCACTAGTATTTCGTGGAAATAAAATGCATGACTTGTGATAGGTACTCCATTAAATATTTTGTATAATTTTAATCTCGGCCTTGGCTGCACTGTAAAGCCATGTATTCACTAGGGGACAAATTGTCCCTCAACAGCACGCGCGGCATAGAGTCTACGTGACGTTGCAACGTCGTGCACTGTTCCGCGACCTCGCGCACAACATAGCGCGGCATTTCTACGTGCCGTGGCAACGTTGCCATGCGCACGGTACCCGAGCGTACTCACTGCAACATTCCGCGGAGCGTCAGTAACACGTGGTATGTTTACAAGTGAATACGCATGCGCTGTATCTGTCAAGATGACAATGCGGGGAAACGAAATCGTTCTTGAACTCATCGAGCTGTATCGATCGAAGATCGCATAGAATGTCCGTCCTTCTTTCTCTTTGCAGTAAATAATTTCGCATTCTCCCCTTTTTTCTCCTCTTACTTTTCGATAAACTCATTAACATAAACAGATACGCGGCTATCATCATAACCTCATAGGGCGATATATTTCCGCGACGTCTGGAAAACAATAATTATTTGCAAAAAGGACCTTGTTTTTAATAATATTCAATTTACTACAGTAAAACCTCGTTAATTTGAAATTGCGACCCAAAAAAACATTTCGAATTGCGCTGAACCCCGTTTTCGCCAAATGAGATACCGCAGCTGTCATCGTAACCTCATGACATTTCCGCGACAAGATATGCGAGTCCCGGTGTGTACACGTCAAATGACCGCGTCATTGTCCCCGAAACATGAGCGTAGATGTTGATGCGACATGCCGAGCGGAATGTTTCGCGATTTGTCCCCTAGTGAATACATGGCTTAAAACTTCATATACCTCCACTCAGCACACGTCTTTTTCTGGAATTTCTTCTATTTTTATTTAAAAATATAATAGAAACCCGAAAGGGTTTATGGATAACATTTTTTACATGATTCAATATAGGAATATAATAATACAATTTAGATACAAAATCATTTTTTTATAATTGGCCGAGTTTTAGCATTTTTGTCACATCTGTTTTGAATTTGTCAGTAGTCAGTTGTTTGGTCTGTTGTTGTAGGTCGTTGTAAAGTTTTAATCCGTTGCAAATTAGTCGTGATTGTCCTGTTTTTGTTTTGGCGTGTGTTATGTGATAGTTTTGAGCCATTCTAGTGTTGTGTTGGTGCTTTTCGTGTATTTTGTGTAATTTTATGTCTTCGTCTTGTATTTCGCCATTTGCTAGTTTGTGAATGATTTTAAGTGTTTCGATTTTTGTAATGCTTTCGATGTTTAATCGTTGTGTTATACGGTATACAGTTTCAGTTGGTGTCAGGTATTTCAGATCATAGACCATTTTTAGTATGTATTTTGTTTTGCTGTCGTTGCAGTCTGTTTAATTTAGTTTTGTTTCCGATTGTATCAAACATCCTATCCTATTCTAAATTCACATTTAAGTTATAAAAATTGGCATTCATATATTATTTATAATTTTTTGAAGTAAAGTACGTTCTAGGTTTCGTGTAGATTTGATTATTCCATTTTTGGACAAAGGTGCGTTTTATCTCAGTTTGAGTTTTTTGGGGCTGGCTGCTTTCTGCATAACTACATTCAATTGCAACTAAGAAATATTTTCTTACAAAAATGATTTTGGTGTGCAAATGTTATTTTTATTAAAAACTTACCTTATTCGGCGATTTCCTGATGCACATGCACCCGAATTTCAAATTTCAAAAAATTCGAATTTCAAAAAAATGTTGAGTCTTTATAAATACTTTGTGAGATAAAATAGTTTCAGATGAATATTTTGTATCAAGCTATCACTTTATATAGCCCTTTGTTCAATTTAGCGTTAACCCACTTTAGACCCCGCCCCCTCTCACTCTCTCTCGTTAGATCCCTGAGTTGTTCAGTAGTTCAATTTCTCTGACAAGACTAACACGCATGTGAACAATAGTGGTGATAGTTTTACAATACTATGGTTGGGGTGTATAGTGTTATGAATGTAGTAGTTTGGTCCTGACGAAGAGACGGGTACGTCTCGAAACCGGTAGACCGTAAATCTGGTAGTGGTTTTTACTAAGTTTACTAACATTCTGTTATCACTTTCATATATTCTTGACGTATGCTTGGTACGTCAGAATTTTTACGGTCTTCGGTGTGATTTCGTGTATTTTGTGGATTAGGCTGGTCAGTTAAGTCGTTCACTTCACTTTTCATAACCCAGTAGTAAAAACTCCCCTATTTGCGGGTTCGTACGAGCAAACAAATGGATCTGCTGGCTGCCAGCAAACTTAAGTTGGCCAAGTATTTGTTTGTCCGTTAACAGGGTGCAGTTAATGATGTGCAGGGCTAGTACGAGGGCGAAACCAAACAACGGAATGGTGAGTAAACCGACAATGTTTGGTCGTCGCTCGGCCCTACATTCCGCTCTATTGCGGTGTAGGTACCCGCTCGCCAGCACAGCTTGTGTTTACTGCTGTTGCGAATTACACAGAGGAGATAGAGCTCCGCTTTATACAAGTTAAAAGACTAGACACTCAAGATATAACATAAGTCATTGAGGTGAAATGTTTCCAACATGGACATAAAAAAAAAACTTTTTTACCTGGGAAAATTTTTACTTTTTTGTTTTTGTGATTTACTTAAGGGGGGGGGGGTAAGGTTTTTAACTTTTTTTTTGCATTTTATTTTTAATTTTTTAAATGAATGTATAACATCGCAAGAATATTGTGTCGAAATTTCAAGTCAATCGGAGCAAAATTGACGAAATTATGAACATTTGAGCGATACTCAGACTGTTTTCTATACCTGCTCGGGCAGATAAGAGACGCGCTCACCTGAGGAGACCGGACGTGCTATTGTATTGGAAGAGTTTTGCGTAGACAAGGACAAAAAGATGCTGATGATGAAAGCTCTTTGCTGTGTGAACATGGCATCGACGATTATGTGTAAGTAAAAAATAAGTGTTGAGTTTTATTTTGAATTTTACAGTTTGCAAAACTTTAAAGCGTGTTCCCCACATCTCACGTTTTCAAAGTCCGTGTCCATCATAACTTCAAAACTACTGCACCGATCGTTTTGAAATTTTGAACACTATTTCTGTACATAATTTACGAGGTAACGCTGTCGAGTTTTTTTCAAATTTGTTATTAATTTTTATTTTTTAATAACAAAATAAGTCGATTTTTTTCGCAAAAAAGCGCGTTTTTCCCTTCAAAGTGTTCCAAAAAATTGAAAAATTGAAATTTCAAAAAACCCTCCAAGCGTTACCTGGGAAAACCTATTATCTAACGAATGAACTTTGATTTTTTGATTTCAGATGATCTAGCACCAAGTTATGATGGACACCGCAATTCTACTTTTTTCCGAGACACGTCCGAATAATTGCTGCCATTGCCGTATTTTTTAATATTTCGTCTTGTCAATTTTATACAATATTTTTCAAATGTCATACTTTAATGTATTATTGGTTTTAATAAAGAGGTTTTAACTGTGTCGTCACAAAAAAATCACAAAAACATGCCTTTTTTTGTACGAATTAACCTTACCCCCCCCTTAAGGCTTCTGAAAACCCGGGGTTTTGAAACCCGCCGGGTCCGGGTCCAATATTTTGGAAAATCGGCGAGGTCGGGTGCGGGTTCGACTCCAAAATTGTTGTAGTATAAAATAAATATACGAAAAAAAAATAAAGATAAATAATTTATACAAGTACACAGAAACAAGTTATTTTATAAAACTAACCCATAAAAATCAAGTTTTTATTATACTCCCTTCCTCATTGAAACAGATTTCGCGCCTACTCCACGCGTCGGGCTCGAAAATTAAACAATATATATATATAAATCGTTAAAATTTCGAAAAATCCAAAATTTCACTATAATTATTTTAAAAAAATTAAACGAAATTTTGTTAGATCATTTTTATCGTCGCCACAAGTCTGTCTGCAAAGTTTCAGTTCGATTGGATCACGGGAAAAGGGTTAAAAATCGATCCAAAGTTTTTTCGGCAGATGAGCGACAAGCCGACGCTACGAGTTAAAAGAAAGGGAGTAAAAATATACATTATAAAAATAATTACACATGAAGAAATCAAAAAATATACAAATACACATGATAAAAAGAAACAAAGATAAAGAACATATGAGAGTATTTTACACAGGTATTTTTTTTAATTGAGAATTTCTTATATAATAATTTTTTAAGAAAATAAACGCTGTGAGGGACTTATTACCTATGTATGATGATCTAATTTTTGTGCAAAAATTAGTCGACACCGAAAATGTTCGTTCAACAGCTGTTGATGTTGGTCTCGCTGTGCAAACCGCGTCGTAATTAACAAGGAAAATTCTTCCCGTAAACATTTAAAATTATCTTTAGGCACAGTATATAAGTGAAGCCTGGAGCTGGCACAAGAAGCAGGCAAAATGCTGGTTGGTTGGGAATGGAGCCTCCAATCCGAATATTCGAAACTCGACTATATTCGCCTGTTTTTAAGTATTCGTTATTCGAATACTTTAAAAATTATTCGTAAAGTATTCGCTCTTATTTATATTATAAGATTTATATTTTTCTAAACGAAACAAAGGTTTAGGTACCCTGGAAGTCAGTATGCAAGCATTCATTCATTCACTCACGAATTCGGACATCAAAGATGTAAACGCCTTTGTCGGACATCTTCTGCTTATCTTTAAGGCTTTATGACAACAAGTTTTATTACATTGTTTTGTCAACTTGTATTTAGTTTTCATAAATACTTAAGCCGACAAACAAGAAGTTATATACAAAATAATGAAGAAAAAAAACTTGCACGTGGGGTGTGAGATAAACGTATCAATTCAACATTATTTTTCGTTAATTAAATTCTCTACAATTATTGTGCCTTTATTTTACATATATAGAATGTATTTATATATCTATATTTATCATCCAAGGTAAATTATTCCTTCTTAAAAATATTGCGAATATATTCGAATATTCGAATATATTATCATTAACTATTCGATATTCGAATGGAATCACGAATATTTGCAGGCTCTAGTTGGGACTATCACAATCTACAAAACAAACACTCACAACGACTTGAATGCTAAGAATTATCTTCTACATTATGAGTGCTTCAAAAACACTGTGTGTGTGTATGTGTGTGTGTGGTTTTTCTTGTCAGTTTCAAAAAATAACCAGATTGCACGATTTTTTTTAAAGAAACAAGATGTACAGAGTATTTTAAAACACATAATAGTATATCGTTTCATTGTGACAAAGTTAGTGTAAATTATCTTTATAGCTCACCTATTAGAAGGCTCCATAGGTTAGGAAACGAGTATGGCTACCTATCGGATGTTTTTTCGGAAACACTAGCCGCCTACAAGAAAGCTCTTCTGGACGAATTCGGTCGTTTATAATATTATTGATGTCATGTCTATCTTTTGTTTTTGCTTTTTTAATTTTATATTTCGTTTTATTTTGTTGTCATTTTATTGCTTCTTGAATTTCAGATTTAATTTGTTTATTATTATTCTAATTTGTTGTAGTTTTATTGATTGTTGAGTTTCATATTTGATTTGATAACTATTATTTCATTTTGATGTAATTTTGTTATACTTTAATTAATTAATTATTAATTCGCTTAATGTTTTATTTTTCTTTATATATCACATAATAATGAGTTGTTTTTGATAGAATTATAGCTTGTCCCCTTTTTTTATTATTACCTATCAATCTATACATCTTTATATACATTGTTTTTTTATGGTACGTTGTACCGTGTATTGAATAAATAAATAATTAATTAATATAATAAATATAACATTTAAATTATTTAACATTCGAGTCACTTAAAGAAGATTTGAATTGATATTTATATTTTCCTGCGTCAATTATATTTTTTCTGCAGACAAGTATATTTGTGGCGTTTAATTTCTAGTTGATACCTACTGTTGGAAATGTGTCAAACTCGAACGCATACACGGCGAAATCATTATTTCTGCGTACTGAACCCTCTTGAAGCAGGAATAGTCAACAGTGATGACCCTGAAGGTGGATTAAGTCTCTTGTTTTTCTCCACTGTTCTAGCTGGTGGTAATGAAGTCTTTTCGTCACGAGGACGAGAAAACTAACAAATGGCTTTATTATAATTGCTCTAAAAACGATGCCTACAGTCGCAACATTTCCATTTCCGGTTTCAAAGAAATCGTGTGAATGGGTGAAAGCCAATCGCAGACCGTAATGGGGCCGCGGGGCCTTAGCAACAAGTAATCGGTGACAACCGATAGCTTAATTGTTGGTATTTATATAATTGTACAGCCGTACCGAGACAAGCCGTAGCCTAGCGAAGAAAAATTATCTGCTAGTAGATTATTTACATTATTTGTTACAAAATTAAAAAAGCATCTGAATCCCTTTAAGGGGGGGTAAGGTTAATTCGTACAAAAAAAGGCATGTTTTTGTGAATTTTTTGTGACGACACAGTTAAAAGCTCTTTATTAAAACCAATAATACATTAAAGTATGACATTTGAAAAATATTGTGTAAAATTTTCAAGAAGAAATATTAAAAAATACGGCAATGGCAGCAATTATTCGGACGTGTCTCGGAAAAAAGGAGAATCGCGGTATACATCATAACTTGGTGCTAGATCATCTGAAATCAAAAAATCAAAGTTCATTCGTTAGATAATAGGTTTTCCCAGGTAACGCTGGGAGAGTTTTTTGAAATTTCAATTTTTCAATTTTTTGGAACACTTTGAAGGG